>CM063516.1:48263802-48863802 GCA_032199755.1 Ambrosia artemisiifolia | reverse complement strand
TGTAAGGAAATCGACATGACCAATAACAATACGGATTAAAGTGCAATAATAAAGATCACAAAAGTTTAACATGGTTCACTCGATTAATGATCAGGCTTGTTGGCTTAATTATTGATTTAACCCCTCTAATCCTAAGTTAATTATTTAATTATGTATTATTGTATAATCCTAAGTATTGGCAGTTATGGTGGTTAATCACCAAATCAACATGTCGGTTCACCAAAGGGTTTAACACCCCTTCAGCACCTATAAATGTCCCATGCCCCTTCATTTGTAAAAATATATGTAATGATAACATAGCAAGTTTAGTAAAGTAGTTATAAACCCATAGGGGTACTTTCTGTTAGGGAATTTCCGTAAAACGATTTGGATTATCTAAGAGTCATGAAAACACTTTTAGATTGAACTATTGATTGTTCACTCGAATAAATCAAATGGATAAAACTCAGACCGCGATCTGCAAGAACCAAAACCAAGTATGTAATCTGTAGAGAATTTCGAGGACCAGAGTTTTTGACTAAATGAATTGGGTACAAATTCAGGGTTGATGTCAGGAAACTGCCTTGAAGCAGTTATTCTTTTCAAACAAAATTGCCTCTAAAATTGAGTAATATTCTGAAAAAATATTTTTTTTGAAGCATTTTTTAATAAATTTTCGACCTTAGCCAAGGGGTCTGCCCCTTGGGCTATAGAAATCAAATGAGAGAATTTATTATCATATATCAAAGTTGTTCCCTAAACGTTACAAATGGGCATCTATTTATACAAAATTCTTGTAACACAATCATTAAGTTCAGTCAAGGTAACTGTTAAATAGCTTAAATGAAATCGAAAACGTTTATATACTAACCCGTCAAAAAGAACTGACAATCTAGAAATAAAATTAAATTACTAAAAAAATGGGAGTTACGAGATTGTTTTCTTTAATTTTTCTATGCATTCCCATCGATCCACATCTGAGCCAAGCAGTTGAGCCATGGGTCTCTCATCACTTATGCATAATACGTTCCTAGTCGTGCCACAACGGCCAGAGTGTATATCTACATAACACATCAACAAGGAATCTAGTTCATCACCGGTAACACATAAAAATAGATTAAGTTGCTTCAGTATGAAGATGACTATGTATGTCTTGGTGATGTTCTAACTTTCTTTGGCATACCACACTGACGCAAAAACTTAATATGAGAACCAATTGTTGAAAGTTTATATAACATGTAAATAAACAAGCAATGGAAAATCAATCATTGTCAATGGGCAATGGCTAATGTCTATCAACACATGTATATACAACTTAAAGTAAAAAAAATAGCCATACAACATATTGTTGTATTATACACGAAATTCGTGACTAATGTTTTAAATCTATTGTGTAAGCAATTGTGGCCTAGTTATCATCTGACGGAGAGATCTTAGAGTTTTCTTAGAATTCGGAAAGCCCAAAAACCAGAAGCTGAAACCATCCACAGTCACCAACTCCACATAGTTGTTTGAAGGCATCTTTATGTTCATGCAGTCTTCTACTCCTTTTATCTTCCCTAACGGAATTGACACCTACACAAACAATTATGTCAAGACACTTCTTTTGAAATATAAGCAAATATACATGATATGTAAATATATTAAAATTCGCTTACCTTATATTGGAACTTTATCACCTCGCCTGCTGCAGAATATGTTTTGAGGGACCTATCACTACAAAATCCCACCCTTTCAGTAGAGATGAAGAGGATTCCTTTGATCGCGCCAGCTGTAGTGTAGATGGAACATCGTGAAGTATGCAACAAGTCCTCACAATCCGTTGTACTAAAACTTTTACGAAAGATTCTTCCTTCGCGGCCAAGTGGTAGGATTTTTGCACCATAACGCAGCTTGTGTTTCACAATTTCTATTAATTTTGGTCCTAAGCTAAACTTACCATGATTTTTGGTAGACACCGCAAGACTGTCTTTTCTTTCTATGGTGTTGAGTTTGGAATTAGAATTCGGAAGAGTGTAAATGGGTTGATAAGCTTTAGACAAAAGCATTCCCCTTGACGCAATCGGGGCGCCCATTACACTGCTTGAGAATCTGTTATCCATATTTTGATCTGCAGTTGTTATGATTTGGTTGTGGTTGATGCTGAAGTTGGCTGAAGTTGTTGGTGATTGTCTTCTGGATTATGATATTTATAAGCTAATAAAGATGTCATAAACCAACAACTTGTAGTTGGATGAGTCATCTATGAGTCATGCTTGTTGGTGGTTAGCATGTGAGGGAAAGAAAAGCTTAAAACTGAATAAATTTGCCCATTAGATTAATTTAGAATGTTGGTAGTTCAGATCTTTTGTGCTACTTTACCTTTATTTGTATCCTTCCTTTTGATATAGATTTATGCATTTACTTTTCATTGTCATGCTGACTATTCCTTACATAGATATCCACTAGTTGCAAATTTGTAATGCATAGAAGTTGGAAAAGCATATTAGTAAGCTTCAACATGGCAACAGGTCACATCACATGCTATTGACATAACCAACTACGTACCAAGCTAAGCAAACCGAAGCCGTGGCTTTATTTTTGCTTAATCAGATGGACGTGTAAAGTGCTTTTTTGCTTTCTTATCCCTGGATACTGTTATAGAATTGAATATCAGATATTTGATATCCTTTCTTCTTGTTTTGTAGCCACAAAAATATACCATGTATGCCATGTCATGAGTACAATAGCACATGGCATACATAATGATTCTGTATATACCCTTCATGTCCCATATAATAAAAAAAAGAGGGAATAAATAAATGACAAGATTCTATTGGTCTGCATAATATGTTTGATCTGAATTTATGTAAATATGCCCTAAATAGTTGGAAATACAACCTTTAGATTTTATTTATTAAATATAGAACGGCTAACTGACAATTTCACCAACCCTTTGAACCTACTCCTAATTCTACATGGCCGCATCATGGGACTAGAACCCTCAACCACTTGGGGAGGAACACCTACGGCTAGGATACAAGCCCTTTAGTCTGATGTAAAGAATGTGGCAACATAATTTAATCACCAACAAATTGGGGAAAGTCTAAACTCTAAGGACACCCAGGCGCCTCAGTTATGGTACCCTCCCAACGGAGCGAAGAGCATCAAGGCGGGTCCTCAAGGGCATTTGGAGGTAAAAAAATATCCTTATATGGGATTTTCCTAATTCAAACCTTACATAAATTCACTCTGATTATCTTCATGGTTAAAATTTGATGGCACTTCATATAAACTATTTTCATGACCAGGTAATAGTTATTGGATACATATAAGCTAGATATTTATATTATGATTATTATTTTCATAGGTTAACATATATGTCCCGACGGTTCATAAACAAACACGTCGGTTAGATAGGTTATGGCGGTTACCGCCTTTAGTTGTAGGTATATATATGTGATACATGTCTCATTATTTCGGTTATCAAGTTCTGTTGAAACAAAATCTGGAACAAACAACCAAAGAACACCAAAACAAAATCTTTGTACAATCATCGATTATCAATAAAATCACATATTTATCTTTAGATTCTTGTGTTTGATTTCGTTTATTATCATCCGCTGCCAACAAACTGGTATCAGAGCCAGGTTAATCAGAGCCAAGAAACGAAGAATCAATCGAAAACAAGTGTTAATCCCGGTTATTGCGTTCGGACAGAAAACAGAGTACCACAACATCGTTCTGTAAAACTGTCCAAAGGATCAATCAAGAACACGGAAAGATTCACACGATATTCAACGAAGAAACGTACATCAAATTACAAGAAAAACGTTTGTAAATTCCTCTGATTCCCTTATTCCTATTATCTTTTCATTCGAATTGAAACAGAGCATTCTTGTACAGTTGTTATCATCTTAAAACGATTGTTAACCGTTACGGATTAACACAAAAGGAACCATATACAATCCTTTTATTATCAAATAAGGGAAATCAGATTCAGTGAATTGTTTTTTGTCAAAATCCGTTTACGCGGGAAAACAATAAGGAAGGAGAAAGAAGAAATAAAATATTATTATTCTATTTCAAAAACGTTGACTGAAAAAAAAACAAAAAGAAAATTTGTACAGATCCTTCGTTTTTAATTAAAGTTATTTTTTGGTACACTTTTCAAAACTAGTTTGTTATATACAAACATATATATATTTTTTTAAAAAAGGAAATTATTAAAAGAGAAAGGAAATTATTGTACAAAGATTGACCCGAGAAGAAAAAAAAATGAAAGGCGGACATGAAATGAGGCGGGAAATAAACAACGGTCCATATTACATAAGTCCGCGATTACGTGCGATTGCAAGATTAAAACAAGAAATTGCAATAATGGAGTTGGAACATGAGATTGCGTTACTAGAATATGAACTCGAACGATTCAACGAAGATAAAGACGAGGTAATAACATCAAAAGAGGAAGCAAAAGTAGAAAGAAAGGAAGGAGTGTCATGTATTTGGAAATTTATTAGGAAAGAAGGTTCTATGAAGAAGGAGCGAAAACGAGCGAAGGAGAAATTGAAAGAGAGAGAAAGAGAAAATGAGAGCGATAGGAAGGAGAAAAGAGAACGAGAAGAACATGACAAGGATAAAGAGTTCATAGAGAAATCGACGGAAAACCGATATCAACGTAAGAGAAAAGATATAGGATACAATTATGATTATGAGAATAAGTGTGAAGAAAAGGAAAACAACGGGACACAGTGGAAAGAAAACAACAGGATACGATGGAAGACTAAATTGAGGAATAGACAACAAGAAATTGAGAATGGAACCTCACTAGAAAGAAATGAATTGAGTGTCCCTGTTTTGAAGAAAGAAGCGTTGAATCAAGAGAAAAGAAAGAGAAGATTAAATTTAGTGACTATATCTAGCCACAAAGGAAGAAAGATTTTAGCAAGAGGAGGAAAATTAATAGCGACAAAAGAAAGGAGATTTAAAGATCTTGTGTACGGAAATTTCGAAAAATCTAGAAGACCAAGAATGGAACAGAGAAAAAAGAAACAACAAAAGCTTTATTGCTATCGTGAACCCGGACGTACGATTCATCATGGACATATCATAGTAAATAATGAAGATGAATGCAAACGGGGCGTACGAATCAAGTATCATCATATTCAAGATCATCTCAAGAAATCAAATAAAGAATTCCTACGCTTTAAGAGACAATCTACAAGTTCTCCCAATCTAGCTTAAGGGAGGGTATTGGATACATATAAGCTAGATATTTATATTATGATTATTATTTTCATAGGTTAACATATATGTCCCGACGGTTCATAAACAAACACGTCGGTTAGATAGGTTATGGCGGTTACCGCCTTTAGTTGTAGGTATATATATGTGATACATGTCTCATTATTTCGGTTATCAAGTTCTGTTGAAACAAAATCTGGAACAAACAACCAAAGAACACCAAAACAAAATCTTTGTACAATCATCGATTATCAATAAAATCACATATTTATCTTTAGATTCTTGTGTTTGATTTCGTTTATTATCATCCGCTGCCAACAATAGTATGCATGGCCCGTTAAGCATACGCATGACCCAACTAATTTTCCTGCACACTTTACCTTGGCCACCAAATTTGATGATTTTAGCACCATGACTTAGCTTGTGTGTTGAATACTCATATTTTAAGGAAATATAAAGGACTAACTAACAACTTTTGTAGTTGGAACCACATCGATCCTGTTACTGGGGTTGGTAGTTGAACATTTGCTAGGGGACTACTTTACCTTCTTGAGGTCATCCGCTCATCGCTTTTCACTGTATATGGTTAGCTTTGTTGTCATGCAAAGGTTTCCTTTTGAGTATTGTTGCCTCATTTTGAGAACCGAAGCTAAGCACCAGACATTATGAGTACCATTTTTTTAAGGCAAAGGAGATATTATTGCAATTGATCTCAAGGATATGAAGATTGAAGATACAGCGGTTGTGAAGAAAGTAATCTATCGTCCATTAAATCGAAGTTAACCAATGAAACTAACAAACACAAAATAACTGAAAATCCAAGATAATACTTGAAGTATTTGACTTGAACAATGTAATGTCAAAACACTTGAAGCACAACAACTGAAGACGACGATTTTCTATTGGTAAGTTAATGAAGTTAAATGTCACATTCGAATAAGATGTTTTGATTTCATTTTTCATTCCGCGTCAACTTTTATCATCTCCTTATATCTCTCAATCTTGAAATGTTCTCAAAGTCTGAGAAGATTATTAAACAACTGATTTTGATGTTTAAATTAACATGGAAACATGCATGACACAAGAGTCACAAGTAATGAACTATTGTAATTGTTTTCTGTACAAAAGTAAAAAATATACATGTATCTTCATGTTAGACAAAGTAGTGATGCTAGAAAATGCTGTATGTTTCAAATTTACATGATATGAAGCAATACTATTCCTATATCATCTATATCTTTAGTACTCATTACTAAATATCTGATGAAGGTATCTTAAAGTTTTCCTATAATTTGGGAAGCCCAAAAACCAGAAGTTGAAATCATCCACAGTCACCAACTCGACATACTTGTTTGATGGCTTCTCCGAGTTCTTGCTCTCTCCTACTCCTTTTAGTTTTCGTAATGGGATTGAGACCTACACATAAAAATATGTCAATACACTTCAAGTTTAAGAAATTTTTTGAAAAAAAAAATTGTAAGAACTTTGGAGGCCACATACCTTGTATTGGAACTTTAAAACCTCTCCTGTAGTGGAATGCATTTTCAGTGACTTGTTACTGAAAAACCCTACCCTTTCGGTTGAGACGAATAGCATGCCTGCAATTGCACCAGCTGTGGTGTATATGTAACATTGAGTTGCATGCAACAACTCCTCACTGTCCATGGTACTGAACTTTTTCCTGAATATTTTTCCTTCGCGGCCAAGTGGAAGGATTTTCGCACCATAACTCAACTTGTGTTTCGCCATTTCGATTAGTTTGGGTCCTAAGCTCACTGAAATTATGAAAAAATAAAAAATATGTATATATATATCAGATTTAAGAAGGGAAATATAAAAACTTATCATTAGTAAATTCAGTTGAAACCATTACCATAGTTTTTAATCAACACCGCAAAGCTGCCTTTTCCTTCTATGCAATTAACTTTGGAAGTAGAAAAAGGGTAATGAGGTTGATAAGGTTTAGACGATAGTAATCCTCTTGTCGATGTGATTGGAATACCCATAACAATGTTCGGAAGTCTATTATCCATGTTTTAGACTCAGACTGATCGATGTGAGTTGACGCCTTGCAGATAATGAAACTAAACTGATAAGAGTTGATGAGTATTGTGTATTTGTGTTCTAGATCATGATATATATAAGCCCATAAAGATGGTATAAGTTAACAACAACTTTTGATTGTATGAGTCATTAATGTGTCATTGTTGCAAGTGGTTTGAATATGTGGAAATAAAAGAAAGCCAGATGGAAATGATTCATTCATTTTGATATGGGAGCATAGTTTAAAATGGTAGGTATATCAACTTTTTGTGGGTTACTTTCCTTTGATCAATAAGGATTGTACATTTACTTTGCCTGGCCATTTTGACTATCACTATCATACATATCCATTAGTTGATACTACTGCATAGATATTGGAAAAAGCATAGTATAGAATCAACATAGTAACAAGTCCCTTTCAAGTTACATGAGCAAGCTAAGCAAACCGGCATGCAAGAGTGACGAGGTAGTTTTATTTTGCTTAATCAGATTCATCATCATCATCATCATCATCATCATCATACTCAGTTAATCCCACCAATAGCAAAGTTAAGGTATGGTCTGAGGAGGGTAAGATGTAGACAGCCTTACCTCTCCCTCGTGGGAATAGAGAGGTTGCTTCCAATGAGACCCCCGGCTCGATTTTGCTTAATCAGATTGAGGTGTAAATTAGTGAGACATTGGTTTGTAAATTTGTTAAAAGAAATGTGTTGTATAAAAGATTAAAATGGAAAAAAAAAAAAAAAAATCTTTTAGCTAGACAATGGTAGTCCCCATTTTTAATCAGAACTCCAATATCATGTTAATTTACATGTGGTTGATGTCTGTTGAATGGTGACATCTTATAGACATGTAAAGATGGCATAAATTGACAACTTTTAGCTAGATGAATCATTCACATGTCATTGTTATTGTTACTGGTAGTTAGTCGTTGATACTTCTCCGACAAGTTTTAGTAGGATATATCATCGGCAATGTCATTGTAACAGTGGTTGGTCATGTGGTTCATCACCACTGCACCACCCAAGTAATCATATGCACAAACAAGACAGCTTTAAAACTTGATAACACATCTGGTCATGGTTTGATCTTGAATTTTGAATCTGAAACCGAAATAAAATAATTTAACAATCCTAGAACAGAAAGGACTTTTAGTTAAAAGGTTACAATTATTGATAATATGCACACAATAAAGTCCACAATAAACAGCAAACCAAACAAATTAAAGAGATGACAAATACCCAAATAACATAAAGAAAACCTTAATGGCATGTATTCAAATCAAGACATCCGGCTCGACTAAACTCCCAGTATAATTCACTTTACAAGATTCAGGAAACCTTAATCCAGCTTCCTCACAACCGGCTTTTGTAACATTAGGGCACGACCTCACATCAAGGTATTCCAGTGATCTGCACGCCTTTAAGACCATGCTTATTCCCAACACGGTGATCTTCTGACAGTTACTGATTTTCAAAACCTTCAAACCTAAACCTGACCCTTCATTCCCACTCCCTAATCCCTCAAACGCAGCATCTGTCACCTCTTCACAACAGCCAACATCAAGAACCTCTAAATAAGTGCATTGCGAAAGTATGCAATTTAATGAAGCGTCTGAAACATTTAAGCACCAATCCATTCTTAAAATCCTGAGGGAATGAGTAAACGCAGCCAGTGACTTTATTGAGTTGCTAGATAAATCCCGACATCCTCCAATAATTAGTGTTTCAAGATTTTTACAGAGGTCAGCGACTGTGAATATAGATTTGTCTCCAAGTCTATAACAATCGAGCAGCTTTAATGTTTTTAAAGAAGTTGAACAAGCTTCTGCAGCAGTAGAAATTCCAAGATCTCCAACATTAGTGCATTTATTTACA
This sequence comes from Ambrosia artemisiifolia, assembly GCA_032199755.1. NCBI lineage: Eukaryota > Viridiplantae > Streptophyta > Magnoliopsida > Asterales > Asteraceae > Ambrosia > Ambrosia artemisiifolia. The sequence goes on along the minus strand of CM063516.1, from coordinate 48,854,680 downwards.
TCTAGATGCTTAATGTGTTTACATCCGTTAACTAAAGCAATGAGTCCAGTGTCTGTGATGTTGGTGCAACCTTGTAAACCTAATTCTTCTAATTTGCGACAGTATTTAGAAAGAGATTCTAGAAGTTTGTTGGTAACAAAGCGGCAACCAGCAAGATGTAAGCTTTTTAGGTCATGGCAGCCCTCCGTAACAGCTGACAGCCCCCTATCAGTTAGCTTCCTACAGTAGGAAACATCTAATGACCGTAGAGAAGAAAGACCAGCTCCAATGGCTGCCATTCCAGCATCAGTGATACCTAAAACACATGATTGTTATCGTTTGTCAATATATTAAGCAACATGATGTTTGAGGTATGAATATTAGTAAGAGTTATTCCAATAACTCTTAACTGTCTTATCTGCAAGAGTTCAAGGATTTGGTTTGCCATAAAGAACCAATAGTCCCACACACATTGAACAGAACATCTACAATGACACTCATGAACATTTGCAGGCAAGACTCAAGAGAAATAGTTATAGACCTAAAATCCGCTAATTCACACGGTAGGCCAACTATCAGGCGGTAAAAGTTAAATGAATGCCATGACACGTTCAACCAAGATGTCAACCCCCCCCCCCCCCCCCCCCCTCACTATGAAGAATATTCATGTCAAAGTCACCATATAGCAATGTTGCAGAAGGCGCTAGGCGAGGTCCAGCCTAGGGACTAGGCGGAATTAGGCGTTTTGGTATTTTTATACGTATTTTATACATATATATACACACACACACACACACACACAAATTTAGGTGTTTTTTTTTTTAAAATATGTCAAGATATATACACATAATACTTAGAAATTTAAAAAAAAAATAATTAAAAAATAAAAAAATTTAAAAAAAACCACCGCCTAGGTCCGCCAAATGGCCAAAAACGCCTAGTTCACCGACTACGTCCTTATTCCTATATTGAGTCCCGACTACCGCCTAGGCGACTTTTACAACACTGTCATATAGAATACAACCCAAAATTTCCCCAATTTAATTTCCCCAACAATCATCTTTCATTTCTTTCAAACATTTTAGACAGCATGTTTAATCAGACCATAGAAAACCTAACACAATTCAAAATTAAAATATGTCATATTCAATTCAATCCAAAATCATAACTTTTCCATAAACCCAATTCAATCAAACCATCAAAACATCAATTAATAACAACAAGAATTAAAAAAAAAACCACCTTTGCAATTCTGAAGCTTGAGTACACGTAAGCCAGTGAAACCAGAGGCAATAACAGACAGATCTGAATCAGTAACACCTGGATAAAACGAACGAGAAGCAGACTGAGAAAGATCAAGATCTTTCAGACGAGTGAAGCGTGCAGCCATCTTACGAAGCATATGTGGACCAGCACGAGCACAGAGCTTCTTCCTCTCAGTGCTCTGTAAATAGAGCCATCTCTTGCATACAAGACCGAATACTTCCTTGTCTTTATCGGTTTCGAGCTTGGATAAGACGGCTCGAAGCTCGTCGTCACGTAATCGTTCGTTGATGGTGGTGGGTTGTTCACCTTCGTTGTTGGCCTCTGTCATGTTTTTTTTTTTTTTTGGGGGTGGGATTGGGTGATGAATTGGAAACCCTAATTGGGATGAGTTATTGGAGGTCCATAGTGGAGTAATTGGGTTGGGATTGGGATTGGGATCGTGCTGCAACGATAACGATTGATCGATGATGATACCAGATGGTTTTGTACTGTTGTGATTTTGTTAATATTCACTTGTTAGGTTCAATGATTAACACATTTTATTAATTATTAATTAATTACATGATTATTGTTTGGTGAGTCTAAATTCAACCCTGATAATTATTAAACATGTCTTTTCAATGTTTATGGGATATGGACATGGTATTGGTGGGTCTCACGACCAATAAATTGAAATCACTCACGGAACACTGAAGTATCATTGTTACATCAATGTTGTCACGCCATCAAGTCACGAATTCAGGAGGAAACTCATAATAATTATGAGAAAACCCCCTTGTGAGATTCGAACCCAGGACCTTTTGGTCCCTAAGTTTTATCTCACCACCAAGATGCCGTTGGGCTATAATGCCTTTGGCGGTGGGTCTCATCTAAGGGCCGCAAGTCTTTACGACTCGAAACCCAATTAGAACCTGACACGAAAAAAAAGGTTGGGTTGGCTAACACAATCTGTTTATTAAGACAGTTTATGTTCGGATTGACCCGTTTAACTCATTTAAGTATTTAAAAAAAATTATATTTTTGTTTCTGTTATTTTCATTTTAGATAGTTAATTATAACTGTGTTCGCCAATGATCTCCAGCCCAGCTGGTTTGAGGTAGGGTGGGTTTTCCCTTAGGGGTTCCCATCCTGGGGGTAGGTCAAAGGTTCGATCCATGCATGCCACAAAAAATTCCCCGTGACGGTTTGAGCTTAGGCAAGGAGGACACCGGTGTATGGGTAGGGATTTGAACTTGGGACCGCTAGGTTAGTGTTGTACAAGGATTTCCACTGAACTAAGTCTTTAAAAAAATATTATAATAGTGTTCGTTTTGTCATATTGTATTGTTTACTTGTGACACTCATACACACAATTAAACGCGTTATGGGTAACCCTAAAAAAAAGAAGACAATATCGAATTCAATACCTTACTAGATTACTAGTCGGACCAATTTTTTTTAGGTTAGACAAGCTTTTTGCTTAAAAGACAAACGTATGTAGTTAATATTAGTGTATAAAATAAAATAAAAACTAAATCATTTTGTCTATAACGTCAATTTACAATGTTAAAACATAAAGTAGCAAGTTAATTAGTAAAAGAGATGTGAAAAGGAAAAAAGCCATAAAACTATAAAAGGATAAATAATGAAATTTAATATCCAGTCCAATCACTTGTTCCCGTTGGTTTTAGTGAAGTGTACCATACTGGTAATCCAACTTGTAACCAGTTTTTCGATTGCCTTCTAACATCGTTTCAAAATGGACAAGCTTTGTAGTCTGTGGAGGTGATACAATTGACATCTTGCCCCAAATGGGTTGGATTCATATTGACAGCTTGGTTAAATGGCTCGGTGTATCAATAAGATTAATCAAATAAATCCGCATTGAGCCTTTGATTTAGTTCGGAGCCGAGACAACTGCTGAAGTATGAAGAGATCATCATATTTAGTCAAAAGCATCTGAATTCAGCATGGCGTCCTATGTTTCGGTTTGGAGATATAAGTTTTTTAGTTTGGCGAGTTTCGTCGGTTTGTTTGTTTTTTATTTCTTGTTTTGTCTCTTTGTTTCCGTTTTGTTTCTAACCGCTGGTTAGGAATAGTGTAGTTGTAAACGTTTGTTTTGCGTTTGGAATAAAGTATCTTCTTCTCCGTTAAAAAAAAAAAAAAAAAAAAAACATCGTTTCAAAAAGTAAAAGTAAGAATGTTTGGAATCGTTGTAGCGTTTGAATAACACATTATCAAAATCCAATGTGTGACAAGCCATCTGATCTAAACGAGTGATTGTTTTTACATTTTATTATAGGAAGACTCAATTTCAAATTATGCCTTTACGTAAAAGCCAAGATTAATACATAAACAGCTTTCCTTGAGCATAAAGTATCAATTTGGTACAACAATAACTTCATTACAATATTCCTTTGGTGAATCTTGTGGGGAGGTTACGAAAACTAGGATTTATAGTAAACAATATAATTATATAAATTGCAATCGTAACATTTTTCATTTTCTAATATTAGATCAGATATGTAATTATTTATTATAAGAAATATTTATATATTTTTTCGTGTATTAATGTTCGTACTCAACCTTGTGTAAAACACAGGTTTATAACATATATAGTTACATAATTATCGCTATAATGATTGACAAATGGACAACAAAGCCGATAAGCAAAAATTGTGTAAAACCATCGGGTTACACCCGGGCTCCGCGCAGGGGACCTGTGTTTTAATAAATTTTAAATGGAAATGTAGACGTAATGGTTAAGATAATATTAGTGGCAGGAACCCAGTCGATATTGATTCGATTGTTACGGTATTTATACGATACCGGCACTTAATATAGCAATTGAAAGAGCAAAGTTAAATAAAGTCACGAAAAGACCAAAAATTAACAATTATAGTAAACAAATACCCGTAACGGTTCTAATACTACTAACACGAGTACCAATGCTTTTTAGTGGATACTCATACATATTAACGTTAACACCTATCAATTTTAGGAACTAGGCTACATGTTTGAATTCGGATGTAAATTTTTTTGATAATTTCAACAAGTTTATAATTAGTACGGAGTATATCTTAATTGAAGTGTTCAACTAGGTTTCTAAACATTTTTCATCAAAAAATGTTACTGAATCGTCAGTGCACATTCATCTGAATGCATATTGTTACAAGTTCTGATCAATAAAACCACCACATAGGTTTATCAATTACATATGTATGTTATTTATTCATAATTGTATCTCTTACATCATTTTCGTTGAATTTAAGGTACAACTTATATGACAATTGACAAGTTAACCAGAAACAGTTTATCATCTTAACCTTCGGTGTCCAACGAAACAAAAGATTGGACTCATAATTTCATATGCTTTGAGTAAAAAACCAAATTACATAAACAATTTGATTTGAGAGCAAGGGTCAAAAACATGACACTTATTCTTCTCGTATATAGTCACCCCCTCCCCGAAACAAAAATCAGATTATCAGTAAAAAAAATTAAAGAATCAAGGTTGTTGTCAGACCGTTGTCGTTGTTTTAATTGCGTCTGCAAGAATCAAGCACGCAGTCCTTGAGAAACTGTGAGAGCTGAGTCGTGTACAGCTCGGGTTCATGCCTAAAATGGTCAACATGTGGGGTTGACTTAAAGTTGCATGATCTAACCACACGCCCCATTCTCTGCTGTACCTCTATGAAAGACTCAACCGATCCTGCAGGTATGACTTTATCTGCACTGCTATAAATATACAACTGTGGGCAGCTTGGTTGTCCTGATTTTAGTTGTCCTAGTACATTAGATAGCCTCCTGAAAAACAAACCAATGTAATTTAATATTAGTTCCTTATATAATCAAAAGTTTTCGGTCTCAAACATCAAGTTCCAATGATTATTTCTACTGTCCAATATACTGCATCTGATTATATGATTCTAAATGTGTATCCAAAGACCAATTAATATTTTGTCATCCAATGGGTTATACAACTAAATCAACTTACTTGTGAACGGTTGGTAGATTTAAAATCACGTCAAAGAACTTCTCTAAAATCGCTAGCAAAGCTGTTTCACTCATTGTTGGTTTGGCAACAATGTCGTCTGTATTTCTGTATCCTTTTGCTGCAATACTGTTTTTCTTTAGAAGAGCAGCCGAGAATCCAGAAGCCCAAACCTACAATGCAGTTCACAAATTAGAACTCCCATTACAAAATTCTGCATAAGAAAATGTTCGCCAAGCATCTTTTCTTTTATAAAATCAAAAAGCAAAAAACTTAGCAGTTTTGATGACATTACCTGTGGGTCCGGGGCTGCAACCGGTGCAGAATCCACAATACAACCCTTGATTCTCTCCATTAGAGTATGATCTTGACTTTGAAACTTCTCCAACATCGCTCCATATCTGAGATAGAAACAAGCATTAAAAAAAGGAACGAAAAAATGCTCGAATAAAGAAACATATATATGCATATATATAAATACATATAACTGATAAAACAAGATGAAAGGGCTTACATTAGCCATCCAGTATTGCTAAATGTGTGGAAAACCAAATTTTTTCCATCCTCTTCTTCCAACCATTCAGCAAGATGGTTGGCAAGCAGTTCTACATGCTGTTCGGCTTTCCCTCCAACTTGATAACTTAAAACATCAGCCATCGGAAATGTAAAAGTAACCACATGAAACCCTTTTGAGGTATACCAATCAGCATATTTCTTAAGATGCTTCTGTTTAGCACCTAACCATCCAAGCAAAACCACTACCATTTTAGACTTTTCTGACAAATCAATGGCGTTAGGGTGCGGTAAATGCCATCTGTAAACAACATCTGTAGACGTAGCGTTACGTTCACTAGGAGAATAATCAATTGGTCTGGGAGCTTTTGCCAACTCAGCCGATCGATATACGTTTAGAAAATGCTCAAAAGACGAAACATTAGAAGCAACGTTCGGATGACAATTGCTGCCTACATGAATCATTGGAAACCTAAATTTCGGAACAGGTATTGGGCTTTTTGTCGCGAAGGACTTGCACATGCTAATATCAGAGACTTGAGCCGATTTTGTTTCATTAACCAAATCTAATGTACAACCACTTGCTTGTTCAGATGAAAGACATGTATCCAATGGTTTGGATGGCCAGATTTTATCACGAAGATCAGCAGAAACAGAAGCTAATGCAACAGCAGACGCTGCAACAACCGGTCTTTGAAAAATACCCGATAACGAACCCATAATCTTGGAATTGGGGATGAACAATATCTGAAACACAAATAAGCAAATGCAAATAAATACATAAGATAAAGATCCCACCAACCTATATGAAAAACGCGCATAGAACTTCAATGTTCAAACAAAAACGTGTTTGGTTGAAAAGTTGACTACTTAATTAACGTTTAACATAACTAACTTGTTACCTGTAGCAGGTCTTTGATGAAGTCTACCTTTGGGCTGCCAATAAACGTGCCTATTGACTATTGACAGCCCACGTGAAGTCTTGTTATAATATTCACAGTCAGCCAAGCCAAGCTTATTCTGACCTACAAAGATTGTAAAAAAACAAACTTTTGATCAACCCAAGTTGGTAAATAATATTAAGAGGCTATATTATTATTATTATTATTATTATTATTGTAACAAAAAGTGGAATAAGTATCTTTTTTTATAAATATTCTAGGGGGTCAGAAAGAGAAAGCCAAATTACAGCCACAACATTGGTGACCTCATCAGCATCAAAGAATCCTGGAAAAAGATACCATAAATGAGGTGGACAGGGCATGGGTCGGTGATGGTTGCAAATACTTCTACAGAATTCCAGTTAACACCCCCAATCAAAGGAAAATTTACTAAAGTAGCCTAGTTGATCAAAAAGTTTTACAAAATAGTCACTGTGTTCCAGCTGATTACAAAAGTGTTGGCTAAGCCTTACGTCACGTGCCAAATGTTTGATGGTCGCTATGTTATAGGTTGTACTTGAACGCTTGAGTTGACTGGCCAGTCCAGACTTCATCAAGACATCCTCGGCGGAATAAGACGGTGAATGTGCCTAGTCATGTTCATGGTTGAAGAACTCGCTAGGCGTAATCGGGGGTCGAATCGGCCTATGCGGGGAGTACTCGGAATATTCGGCCAACTCGGTGACCCACTGTAGCGAGTACTCGGTGAATAATCGGTCAACTCGGATGACGATCCGACGAACCCACCACCATTCGATAGTTGTCGCCGCTCTCCTAATGAGTCCAAGGCAGGACAAAACCACTTGTAATTGGGGACACCACACGAGGATCAGAAGATAACCCCGTGACACTTAGCTCACATCCATGAGTGTTTTTAGGAACGAATAAAAATCTTTGGGCCCAAATTGCATTTTCTTAAAACATGAGGGGTATAAGAAAAACTCATGTAACACGTGTAATGTGTCAATTGGGCCACCGCCCATGCCTACCAATAATAGTGCTAGGTTTTTCTTTCTGAATAATATTCAAAAACTAAAACTAAAATTATTATTAATAATATTTAAGGCGTGAAGTAAAGTTGAAAGAAAGTTAAAACCCAATTGAAGGAGTCCGAAAAAGAAGCCATTATATCCGTGTTGTACGGTACAACATCGAGAAGCTTAATCAATCATCGTTCGAGAGTTTCGTGAAACGGAAGGGATTGGTTAGCATCGCAATGTAGGGTAATTAGGTTGAATTTTTTTAAATTGAAATTCATGGATTGAATAATTAATAAACCCTAAATAAATCGGCTAAAATAATAATAATAATAATAATAATTGTATGAATAGAATGAAAATATGAAAAACTTACAAGTGAATAAAAGGAAGGAAGAACTCCGGCGACAATTAAGAGGAATGGGAACCTGCAAAATTGATGCCGGAATTCGTCAAGACCAAAGAGATGTTCTTTTTTTAATGATATATATAGGACGTTCTTTCCACGACAACTTAGGAAATTTGAATTTTGAAAGTAATAATTAAATAATAAAAATATATTGGGAAGTTAAATCTTGATAAGTAAATCCATTCAATCACGCAAATAAGCCGAGCTGAGCCCAATAGTAAGACCGTCTCTGTTGTGGCCCACGACTAGCCTGCCGCGAGCCACAACTTTATTCATATGGCTGGCGCTAACTACCACGAGGTGACGTGAATGAGCCAGCGAACAGTCTGCCGCGATGGGATGTGACTCCGCTCGCGTCTGTTAACCCCCCTCTATTTATTTACCCATAACTTCAACCACGTTTCGTAGTGGCAAATGCTACGGTCGGGCCTACATTAGGTTTTTTTTTATTTTAGTGTAATATAATGTTTTTTTATTTAGTGTAATTTCTTTTTTTTTAGTGTAATGTAATGGTTTTTTTAGTCTAATGGTAGTGTAACTTTTGTTTTATTTTTAGTTTAAATGTTTGTGGTAAAAATTTAAATACATTTCGTAAAAAAAAACCTCACTCACCTTGACCCATAACACCCTCTAGCGAGCGACCGGCGGCCGCTACCCAGTGCCAACTGAGCATTGACGTGGCACAATATTATTCGATAAATCCTTCACTCACTTCTACCCACAACGGATAATCTAAGCTTAATCATAATAGCTTGAGTTTAGCTCGTTTACTAAACAACGTTAAATCTGGATAAATATTTTATATTACGCTAAAGGTTGACGAGCTTCACATGTTAAGCTCGAACTCCAGCTAAATAAATAAACGAGCTTTGTTTTAGGCTTGGTTTGCTTCGAGCTTTTTATCAAGCCGATCTCGAACAGCACGCGAGCTTCTTAGGTTGTTTGCACCCTACTTTTTTCTTAGACCTAGAAATAAATGCAAGGAATGTGAAGGGGTCAATTTCTCCACCCTTGATGAAATCTCACATCGCATTAGTTTGATCGGTGAAATCGACCTATCTAGTCATCCCGGTTTGGTTTGAGTTAATTTTTCTAGTAACCATAGTTATTGATTTGGTCTAGAAATCTAGTCTAAATTATCTGAACCGAGCCGGATACATATTAAGTTTAACTCCATACAATGAAAATGGTTGTTATGTAAAAAGAATTTTAGTTTTTCAAAAAAATGTAAAATGAATATTTAGTTTTAATTTTCGTATCTAGTCATAAGACCGCCCGTAGTGGGCCGCTACCCAACCCAAAATTGAAAAAATAGCGCCCCCCACACCGGAACACCGGGGCGCTATGGAGACCAAACTGGGGCAAGCGTTTTGTGTATAGTGCTGGAATGAAGATGACATGCCCAATCAAAAGAGGACACGTGGATGGGGGGCAGCAAAAACGGTCATATGACCGTTGTCTTTAAATGTTGAACGGCTACTTATATATATATATATATATATATATATATATAGAAAACACACAAATATTTGACACAAATATATATTCAAACACTAAATACAATATACACACACAAAACACGTATATTCAAACACAAAATACAACACTAGTTAAAAAAAATGGGTTTCCCCGCGTCATCATCTGTTGCGAGAGAATATTATAAAGAGTTTCTAGCCGACGAGGGTGATTCGACAGACGAAGACTTGGAGCAAGATGCAGTTACGAGTGCGCTTGCGCTTGCGTCGAGATATATGGAACAAACTAGTGCGCCTACCACTACACCAAAACAAAGTAGGCATTATTACGAACGAGATCGGGTTTCGGCAAATGCTCGATTGATGAAGGATTACTTCGATGAAAAACCCGACTTACCCCGACCCAAAGATGTTTAGGCGTCGTTTCCGGATGAGCAAACGTTTATTTCTACGTATATCCGGAGATTTGGAGAACGCGTTCCCTTACTTTCAACAAAAAGCGGATGCTAGGGGGATGATGGGATTCACGTCTATTCAAAAGTGCACCTCGGCACTGCGTATACTCGCTTACGGCAACTCGACGGATATCAACGACGAGTATTTAAAAATGGCCGAGAAAACAACACGCGATTCTTTGGAGTATTTTTGCCAAGGTACATCACTTTTTTTAAAGCAAATTCATTTACCTTTTTATATATTTTTGTATATAGATCAATTTTTTTATATATTTTTATATATAGTTAGATCAATTTTTTTTATATATTTTTGTATTTAATTTTTTAGGAATAATAAAGTTGTACGGAGCCCGGTATCTTAGAAGGCCCACTTGGTACGACTTACAGAAAATTTACGAGGTGCATAACAATGAACATGGGTTACCAGGAATGCTGGGTAGCATTGATTGTCGTCACTGGCGTTGGTATAATTGCCCAACCGCTTGGCGAGGTCAATTCACACGTGGTGACCAAAAAGGACCATCAATTATTCTTCAAGCGGTGGCTTCAGTTGATCTTTGGGTTTGGTCGGCCTTCTTTGGTGTTGCGGGTTCATGCAACGACTTAAATGTTTTTGAGGGGTCGCCTATTATTGAGGATTTTATTTCTGGCAGGGCAGCAAAGGCGTGTTTTTATGCTAATGGAAACTATTACCCACACGGATACTATTTGGCTGACGGAATATATCCGAGGTATACCATTATCGCTAAGACCTTCAGTAACGCGTACGATGAAAAACGGGCACACTTCAAACAGGTTCAAGAGGCGGCGCGGAAGGACATAGAGAGATGTTTTGGGGTTCTTCAACAGCGTTGGCATTACATAAGAAATCCTGCTCGTGCATGGACCACAGACAAGCTGCGAGATGCTATGTATGCATGTATAATCATGCATAATATGATATTAGAAGATGAAGGTAAAGCGATATGCCAAAATTATGTACCGGAAGCCGTTCAAGATCTACCGCAAGCCAGTGTGGAAGAAAGAATACAAAACGCACATGAACTTCGTGACCATGAAGCACATGACGAGTTAACGGCGGATTTGGTCCAACATGCGTGGTCGGTTCGGTATATTCCAAATGAAGGCGAAGGTGAAGGCGAAGATGAAGAAGAAGGTGAAGAGGAAGGTGATGATGAAGAAGAAGAAGAGTACGATGAAAGCGAAGATGAAAATTAATATTATTTGTAATTTTTTTTATATTTATTTGCCTTTTATTTGTGTGTTTTTTAATATTATTTGTATTTTTTTTTGAATTTAATTAATATTAGTTGTGTGTTTTTAATATTATTTGTAATTTTTTATATTTATTTTAATTATTTTGAGTTAAAGGAATAAAAAAAAATTCCACGTGGCCCAATCAGAAACAGGGGCTTTATATATAAAGTCCCACCACTACACCTCTTTTTCAGTTTCTCTCTCCATGCTGACTCAGCAGCCATGTGACCAATCAGGAAGGGGGCTTTATATATAAAGCCCCTCACTACACATGGTCTAATAGGTAAGATGATGAATAGACAATGGTCCTCTCATCAAGTCCACACCCATAGGCCAATATAGTCCAATTCTCTTGCCATTACCAATGAACAATCGTCTTCGATCACCATTTATGCAAACACGTGCTCGTTTGAAACTGGGAACCTTGGACCCTTGGTTTTAATGCATGGTCCACATCTTAATTAATTTAGATGTATAATCAATACTTACCATTATTTATATTGGATATCCGATTGAATTCTATTTATTGGAAAGAAAGGGATATGCATCATGATCACATGATGCACTTCTAGTCTAGAGTTTATTTATTATTGATTTGGAGTTTATGTATTTGATTTCGAGTTGTCAAGTGTGTTAATTTTTAGATATCAAGTTCACTTGGACTTTATTTTAATCACCAGTGATCAGTGTTTGAATTAGACTCGAAAAACTTGAAATTCAATTGAATTGAACTCACATCCAGCTTCAAAATTCGAATAATTTGATTTGCTTAGTTTGAGTATTCGAAATTCAATTCGTTGAACACCTCTATTCGAGATAGGAATAATCATGGGTCTCGTATGAGACTGGTACTGATAATGTTAGTCTCGTACCCAATTGTAAAATTGTCCAATGCCCAGTCTCATACTTACCCTGTACCCCTTAGTCATAGGGATGTTCATTATCTAAAATCCAATCGTAAGCCCACATCAAAACCAAATTTAAACATCAAATATCCAACTACACTTCTAATAATTATATAATTTTAAATTTCTAACAAGTTATTTGGTTTTGACGCGGGTAAATGAGTATGAGCAAACGGTGAGTAATGCTTTATATTATATTTTTTTTTTTTCAAACTTTTGAAATTTATAAAGCCAATCTCAAGTCTGGATACTTGTCTTTTCCAATATTTCTATCGAGTTCAGGTTCTTCTGTCATCCCACCTCTTAGACCGCATGCACACCAATGGCTCATGGCAGCGACGTTTTATTCACGGCCACATGGAGATGTCTTTGGCATCAAATGTATTGCAGGTCAAACACTTTAAGGAAAAAAACCTTGATTGCAAGTGAAAACAACATTATGGACCTAAATAGACTTAATTAGGTCCTAATTCATGTAAATAAATTTATAATGTCAGCATAATGCTTTGTACAAGTGAGAACAATCATCAATATCTCAGTCATAGTACATGCACTTAACTGTTTACAGAATCACACACCAATGCATACACTCGTCTGCACGCTGGTTCAGAGGATTCCAACTTCAAATGCGCATAAATGCACTTGAATAACAATGCAGTCAGTCACAATTATCAAAGCAACAAGATTTTGCATCATCCTCTAGGAGTTATCCTGCAGAAATTTCACATTTCAGGCATACTAATTTACGCACAACCACAACCTTAATCAGGCACACAAATGTAGAGCATCATGAACATAATCAGTAAGTATATGTTCCTAATAAACACATTCACCGTATGCAGAAACGCCCTAGAGCCTACACATCTAATAATACAACCATATACTCAAAATGTTTGCTACATGGAACTACAAAGGGAAGAAGTCTTCGAGACCTAAGATTATCTGTAATAATTCTAAAGAAAACAGACAAAACTGTTGTCATTAGATTGTATTCTCCATGGCCACAATATATAACAAGTTATTATTGTTATAACTTATTAAGAAATGACCAAGAAAAAATTTAAAAGTAACAGTATGCCTGTGTTGTCTTCCTAACCTTGCAAGTTCACCTACGGGATGATGTGGAACCCATGTTCATCGGGGCACCTGGGACCACTTGGCCTGGTGCTCTGATACCATATGCAATGTGTGCTGGTGGTGGAAGATTTACAGGTGTACCTACTGCTGAAACTAGTGGTAGTCCTACTGGTTGCCCTATTGTTGTTCCTCCAAAGAAGCTGACTTGAGGATTTTGGTTGCCTGAATTACCTGCAGGAGAAGTGCTTGTTTGACCCGTGATTGCAGCTTGAGGTGTTGATGTGTCACCGTTGTTGACACTTGTTATGTCATGAATGCTTGATCGCCTTCTATCTCTATTCATCGAATTCAAGCGAATGAAATACTTCTGAGCATGGCTTGCAACTTGAGTTGGTGTTCTTGTCACAACAAAATTCCTAGATATACTCCGCCAATCACCTTTACCGTATTTTTCCAAACCAAGAAGGAATAACCTGTTTTGATCATTTAAACTTTAAACAATCAACAAACAATAACAGCCCATACCACAACACAAAACAGAGTTTTAATACCAATTAACCAACCTGTGTTCATCTTCTGACCAAGCAACACCTTTACGCCGTTCTTGATCTGCTTTCGAAGACTTACCTCCATGAACAGATTCACTATTATGGTTCCCTAAACTCCCACCTTTTTTACTCCCTCCATCATCCCCTCCATGGCTTGCTGAGTCATCAGAAGATGCACTATAACTAGGCAACGGTACAACGCCTGACTCAATCCGGTCCAAATCATCAACTAACAACTCATAATGATGTTTAACTTCTTCCACTGATTTCCCTTCAACATCAGTAGCAATTTTCTCCCAACAATCCTCAGAATCCTCTTTATAATATTTAACCAAAGCATCCTCAAAAGCCCTATCTTGCTCTCGAGTCCATTTCGAGTCTTTAACTACTTCATCTGCCATCACCTAACACTTGCAGAATCTGTCTTGATTTCTAAAACTCACAGACCAAAAAAAGTGAAACACCCTTGAACACAATCATGACACTTCAATTGATCCTCAACTATTTCAACATCATTACAAAAAGATGACCACCTTGATTAGTCTTTATGGGTATTTACTCCTGAAAACAAAAACATTGATGACACTTGTGAAATAATAATAATAATAATAATCCCTACAGGTGGAAAAGGCAAATACAAGTATATCCAAACATATGAAACACATGAACTTTAATAAAAGATATTAACACAGCAATAAATAGTGCAACTACACCATTGGTTAATTCAAGTCTAGGGCTTTAGACTTCATCACTTTACATGATATATATAAAAAGTCAAAAAATAAAAAAAATATATAAATTCAAACAAATAAATCCAATTTGTATATTAATTAATGAACTTAAAATTAGGTCAAAAGTAATAATTAACATTTAACAACACAGCAAGCCTATGTAATAGTGATAAATCTATCGAATAAAACCATAGCAAGAATATTACTAACAAAATAAAATAGGAAGAATAACAAACCCTAAAAATGGTTGAAAATAAGTTGCAGTGGATGTGTCGGTAGAATAATGATAGTAATAATAGTAATAATAATAATAAGGGAGATGATGAAGGAGGGGCCCCTACATACATATAGGTTAAGTTGAGTTGTCAGTAATCGTCTGGTATGTGCAGTAAACGTCAACGTTGCCATTTTCATGAGAGTTGTGTGTGGCCTCAATGAAGGTGGCATATATTAATACGACTCTTTTGACTGGTTTATTATTATTGTTATTGTTACAATTATGCAAACAATCGAAGCTTCCGTCATCTTCCATGGCTGTAACGATAAGTATCTATTTTTTTATGATTGATTTTGGTTTAAACTCGCTGTCGAGCATAGTTGGTGTTCGTGGAATGATAGAATACCATAACTTTGGTTACTTTCTAGAACACTGGTCTATTTTCATGACTTGGAACCAATTTTTACACTGTGTTCCCGAGTTTCATTAAAGGATGGAAGAGAAAGGATCTCCCTCCCCTTCCATTCTCTCCAATTCCTTCCAAATTGGAAAGATTGAAAATCACACTAAAATCCTCTTTATTATCCCTCTCATTCCCTCCCTTTCCCTCCTACAAAAAACTCTGGAACACATTTTTTTCCCACTTCCTTCCCAATCCTTTCTCTTCCATCCTTTAATGAAACTCTGGAACATAGTGTTAATGTTTTATTTTTTTATATATGTTTGGCTATTCTTATTTTCACCTCCGGAAGGTGACTTTTAATTTCTACGTATGAGTTTTTATAACATATAAAAGGAGTTTTTGAAAAGTAAAGAAAGTGTAACTTTGCAAAACTACTTATAACTTTTTGTGAAAAGTCATAAGTAGCTCCCAAAATTTTTACCTAAACACCCTCATAGTCTTACCAAAGTAAATTCCACATATAACCGAAGAAGTCATTGAAAAATTCAGGGAGTGTAGGAGGCAGGCATCCGTTAAGTTAAGAGATAGAGAAACTGCTTCTGTAAAACATATGGCTTTAAAAACATATCAAAGACATAAGAGTGTATGAGGTAGACATCCGTTAAGTCTATCTTAAGAAATAGAGAAACTGCTTCTATAAAACATATGGCTTTAAAAACATATCAATGACATAAGAGTGTAGGAAGTAGGCATCACTTAAGTCTATCTTAAGAGATAGAGAAACTGCTTCTATAAAACATATGGCTTTAAAAACATATCAAAGACATAAGAGCATTCATAGCCTGCTCACCAAATTATGTGAGGGGTTCTCTCAAATTATATAAGATGGGTGTGAGTGAAAGAGAGAAAAAATATTTGGTGAAAACATTGTGCACCCCTAAATTTGAAAAGTTACTCTTCAACCATATATATATTTTAATATTTTTGTAAATGGTTGTGAGTGAGGAGAAAGAAAGTATAATCATAAAAGTATGAAAAATATTATTATTTTAAATAGAAGAAAGAAGATTTAGGGGTAGTGTAATGATTTTTAGTGTATTATGATGGAGAGGGTTTAATAGACGAGCTGTGAATGCTCTAATAATCATAAGAACATATATATATATATGCATGCAGTTACACATAAATATTTACAGTGAACTATCAAACATGAAATTAAAGAAAACATATAACATGGACCTAATACATCATATAAACACTCATGCAAGTGGTACCATGCACATGCCACATAAAAAAAAAAACTATAAAAGCTAAGCTCCTAAGACACAAAATACTAAAAAACAGAAAACCAATACGCATCCCTGTCTCCCTGATATTTTTTATGGAAAACATCATACAAAAGCTAAGCTTAAGACAAAAAAAATAATAATACAAAACACCTCTATATTTCATCCTCATCTACTTCCCCTTTATTTTTATGGAAAAACAAACTAATTCCTAAATTTATTTTTCACTACTCAACCCCAAATTTTTTTTAATATATTTTATGAGTGGATACAAGTAGAAGTAAAAGAAAATAATAATCTATATAGATAATAAAAGAAAGCCTCTTTTGCTGAGATATCTAATATGAATGTGAAAAAAAACGATTTTTAGTAGGTTTTTGTTCATACAAGGAAAAAACACAATATGTTCAGGTAATTCATTAATCATGTCTAGGCACAGAGACTTCACTTGAGTAAGAGATGCACACAAAGAATTAGAGGTAGCTTTTATGAGTTATCGAGTATTGATCATTTACAAAAAAAATCTAAAAAACGCCTTATTCCTTTTATTGTACACACATTTTGTCACTTCATATTAGATTTATTCATCCTGGGATGCTCCCGGAGAATAAAGTAGTAACAATAATAAAGTATTGTTAAATTAAAAAAAAAATAGATAAATATGGGTAATGGGATGTAAGAGGTTTTTTAAAAGGTGGGAGACAAATATAGGAAAATGTGACTTTTACTTGAATTTATATTGTTAAAGGGAGATGGGATGTGAATGCCAATGGAGGAAGGTGTGCTTGTCAAGACTACCATATCAAGCATCAATCCTATGTTGTCACCTTAGATTTGTCAAATATTAAGCTAAACTGTACCCTAAAATGTGCGACTTGAAGTAGGGTAGATTTAGAAGCTGCAAGATGTGTCACATGATCAAATCAAAGTCGAAAATGCATATCTTCATTTCGTAACTCCCTTTGAACATTCTCGTCAAATACTTACTCGATCATGGGATCCATTATGTAAACCGATGATATCGCGTTTCCCTCGTCTTTAGGATCATGTGCAACAATTTCAACACATACACAACTCCCCTAATCTTGCCCACAGCCATAGCCCGCATGGGTCGTCTAAATTTCCTTTAAAACACTGAAAACCCACTTATCTTTTCTTGCCGACTCTTGCGCCTTAATCTCTTTCCTTTTGGATCGACCAGATATCAAAACGCTCTCACAAACATTGCATTTTAACAAACGACAATCAATACTATATTTTTTTAAACAAATCTCATTAGTCCAATTGATATAATCAATATTACAAGGATAAAAGTTGTTATGGCGATGAGCATATAGTATTGTAAAAGATTGATTGCTTCACTATGCAACCGCGCCAGAAGATGAAGGTTCGTGTTAGATCCCAGGTCGGAGCACTTAACGTAAATCACACGAGCAAGATCCTAGAGGGACCAAGTTGTCAATACACATGGTACAAAAAGACTGCATCACATTGCATCATCCAACAATTCTGACAAAATGCAAACAGTAGAAATACAGATTTCCATGATAAAACATTAGACTTGCCAAACTAGCTACAATCCATCAAAACACAACTAAAATGCATATAAGCACAAGTGATGGCCATGCTAAAAAGATTTGTATCCCCACAAGTTTAATGTAGAAGACATACTTGGAGAGATGATGAGTTTCAGTACCGATTACATGGTGACCATCATGCTATTTAGAACTTGAAGATACTGATTATCAGTTGAAACATTTTTCTACTTTGCAGCAGCAACAATTGCAGATCTGGCTCGTGTGAAAGTAGAAATCACTGAGCCCAGTTGCAATTTGTCATTGCACCCAAAACTCAACCTGTACCTGCACAACCAAATAACAATCGCAAGAAATGAAATCTAGCAACAAATATGCCGTAGCTCAGATTCCATCGTTAACATACTAATAGGTCAGATTGCCCCCTCTAGTAAAGTGTAAGAAAAGTACATACTCGATATCAGCCAAGTCATTGATGAGGTGGACTCTAACATCTGAAGGCATCTTGATTCTAAAAACAAACCTGTAAACAAAAATGCTCTTGCAAAATGAGCTGCAAAATAAGTAGTAGCTTACTATGCAGAAATATGAGACTTACATCGTTACTTCTCTTACAATGTCCACTAAAGCCAATCCTTTTGTTGCCTTGATATCAGATATTTCTACAAAAAGTCAGCCACCAATCAAAGAAGTAAATACAGAAGGTATGATGCACGCTACAAATATAATTATAATAATAACACAAAATGGCTACTTCGAAAGCTGTCTGAAAATGGCTCGTTCAGTAGCCAGTAAGATATCTGCTCAATATCTTTAGGCAATGGGTTTCCAGTGCAGAGGTAGACAGCTTCTTCGGTTATCTGTGGAGAAGCCATATGTGTTGACTGCATGTTTTAAACACATTGGAGCTATTAGCATAATAGTTACTGTAAATAAACATTATAGTATAAGATGAAACTAAATATAGGATGAAAATAAAGCAGCATAAACAAGCCAGAAAAGGCAGATGGGCCTTCTAGAGAGAACCTAACCCACTCGTTTAGTGACGTCTATGGACTCATTGTGTGAGGTATACATCAGTTCCAGGAATACTTCAATATTCACTGGAATCAAGTACTGGCTAGATCTTCATATCCATACTAGATAATTTGGGACAATATGTATGACCTTGTTCGTGTATTCTGTATGTAAGGTGCTAGACTACTCTTAAAAACACAAATTATTCCATAAATTAAGTTTACGCATGGTTTATGAGTTCATCGATTGATATCTGCGTTAAGAAATTTCAGTACCCAGAGCATATCCAATTCTTGTTCATCATATTGGAACACAAAAAGGTGACAAATTTACATTATGTTTTTTTATTAGATGATGCAAAACCTACAAGAAGTCTTGACACGCATATGATCCAAGTATAATTTCTTACTATATTGTAGTAAGGACAGAGCAGGAATATAAAACAAAAGATGAAGAATAAAACTTATATACAATAAGAATTGAGAAAACTGTAAACTGAAACAAATAGTGAGCAAATCAAATGACCTGCAAAATGTTCAACGCCTTCCTCATGTCACCATTGCTAAGCCGTACAAGAGCTGTTAACCCATCTTCAGTCACATCAAGCCTGATTTACAATTTATTATCACATTAAAACCAGGGGTTTCTCGAAAAAAAAATGTGTATATCATCACCAAAGTCTCAATTCTCAAATATACAGTCTCAAAAGTGACCATGAACTGAAACATAGAAAAACCTAACCGAAACTTCAAAAATAGCAGGGCTGTGGCCTGTAAAAACAGGGACAATGCTACTTAGGACTATTAGTAGCCACCATTACTTTAGTTATCTAAACTGCCGCTTCACATTCTGTAGTTTAGAAGTTTGCGAAAAAGCAGTCCCTGAGTTTGGTGCTATTAATAATTACTACCACATCACTAATTACAAAGACTATAAAAATAATACTGTATTTCACCTCATTCATTGAACCCATGGAAGAAAGGGTCTCATCCCATGGCTTGAAAGTGTTTAGGAGGTATGAGTTCCGAATCAGCATGTAAGTTCAACAGTAATACAAATTGTCTCGTACTTGAAAAAAATGTTGGGTTTCATATAATCTCAGTAACAACCAACAAAGTGACAAACTACAATGAATAATTAGTTCAGGCAAAATAAGTGACCAGGTTGGTGTATTTAGTCTTAGAAGCACTTCAAGAGTTAAGGTTGTATCTCAAATATGATGATTTCATCAAGTTACTTTGTTATTGCCAGCAATGTCTAGAATAAAGTGAATATAGAAAAGAAAGCGATTGGCACATGGGCATAGATCATTGAAAAGTCGACCTGCTATAATCCTGAGGTTACTAAATACTAATCATACATTCATACAAGAGAAAGCAAGTGAAGAAAAAACAGAAAAATGTTTTAGAACAACTCAAAACAGCCGGTAAGGCGGTAAGCAATGGAAGTTCTAAATTGAATCCCAAACCAGTTTACAAGACACGCTAGTTATTGTGTGTTCTATAATGCTAGAGGCAGATAAAGCGTTTATCATAAACAACACCTGCTTACAATCATATATAGAGAAAGAATGTAAGTTAGAAGTTATCAAGTGAAATAATGTCAGGCCTTTATGCTATGTATTGAGAACTTGCTTGAGCAATTAAAAAAGCATAAAATAAGGAACATCCAAAAACGGCACCAAGTATTGAGCCTACGTTAGAACAAAGTTCACAGACTTACCCTTCAGCATTAATAACAAACTTAAGTCGTTCTGTGACATTAACAGCATCCAGAGGAGCAAACCGAAACCTAGTGCATCTTGATTGTAGTGCCGGAATAATCTTGTTTACATTATTACAGATAAGCGCAAACCTCGTGCTTTTTGTGTATCTCTCAATCACTACATCCCAAAGGTTACAACAGTGAGTGCTCAGCAAATACAAATACCACTGAGTTACTTTCAGTATTACAAATTACCTCGACGAAGAGCAAATTGTGCATCCTTAGTCATTGCATCCGCCTCATCCAAGAGAACCAACTTCACTGAAGCTTTTGCACTATCAAAAAAACAAACATCAAAACAGTGACCACTGACCAATTGATTAAAACCCTAAAACCTCAACAGATATCAATCATACATAAAGATCAAACTGTCAACCAAACAAACTGCTAAAGAACATTTTTTTCAAAGATTATTAATTAGAAACCGATCCTTCTTGAGACAATCACATTTTACTGGAAACACTTGTCAAACAAAAAGATAAATTAATACAGAATCATATGTAACTTGCTCAAAATAACTTCCCACATGCCAATTAGGGATAACACTTTCTTCCCAGTATCAATTAAAACATTTGGAATACAAAGATCTAAAAAATTTCTTTTAAGAGGGTTTTTTTTTTTTTGAGTAAATTGAATTTTTTTTCATTAAATTAAAAAAACATTACAAATTAAATCAAGATAGCGGGAAGGTGGGCAACAAGTTGCGCCGCTACCCCTTTCTGAATGGCAAACCCTAATCAACTAAATACGTACCCTTGCCCACCTGGAGCCGAGACACTACTATGAATAACTCAGTGAACCCTGGTCAGGAAACGGGTAGCCTCCGGTGCCAAAAGCCAAGAAACGGGTATTTTGAAACAAATATTTAAAAACTTTCCTCTAGGTGCAAGCAATACATCCTCAAATGTATATAAAAACAAGAGATTTACCCAAAAGAAAAGCTCTGAGTGCTAGCAAAATCCTGAATCTGCTGTCTAACCACATCAATCCCACGTTCATCAGAAGCATTAAGCTCCAAAACCATATTATGCATCTGAACCCCAAATAGCTTCCTAGCAACAGCCAAAATAGTCGAAGTCTTTCCAGTTCCAGGCGGTCCATACAGCAACAAATGCGGCATTTTGTTCTCACTAGTAAGCCTATCAACTGTTCGACAAAATGCCCAAATGAGAAAACACAAATCCGCATACCAAATTCATAAAAATCGAAAGTTTAACCAAAAGGGTATATTATTATCGTACTGGTATCGATTATGTCGCGGTGTGCCGCCACGTCGGATAAAGATTGAGGGCGAAACTTCTCGACCCATGGCGTGGTTTTGGTGTGAGCCGGCGGCGCGGCTCCGGCTACGGCTTTGCCCTTGTTGTTGATGGGTTGTTGAGATGTGTTGTCGTCGTCGATGTCCATTAGTGAGATGACTTCCGCCATTGTTGGTCGAAAGAAAGAAAGAAAGAAAGAAGAGGTTGGGTTGTATGGTGTGATGGTTTTGGGCGGGAGTTGAGATCACTCTATGGCGCCAGATGATGCTTAAGGTTTAACTAGGTTTTATTATTATGAGTAAAGATCAAATACATATAGTTTTTTTGTAATAACTGTGAGAATTAAAGGGGGTAAAAAAAATTTATTTTTTTTTTTAGAATTTTTTTTTCCCATGTGCTTAAACATTCTTTCTAGATGAATAATACAAAAAAAAAATTTTAAAAAAAAATTTTTTTTAGTGTAATTACGTCATTAAGGTAAATACATTAGTTTACACTAGAGTAATTATGTAATTACTCTACACGTAATTACTCTACACCAAATTTTTTTTTTTTTTTTTTTTTTTTAGTTTTCAATACTATAATACATGTTTAACAATATGGGGAAAAAAAATTAAAAAAAATTTTTTTTTTAAAAAATACCCTCCTTTGATTCTCACAGTTCTTACCAAAAAAGCTATTTGTACCGGATCTTTCCTCTTATTATTATTGTGTTAATGCTATGTATTTATAAAAATTATAGTGTTACAAGACTACTGGGAGTGATGACGTGGAGTGTGAGTTGCTCACTCACGCCATGAACACCACCCTACTATGGCGTGATTTGAGCGTTGCCCACTAGCGTTGGTTTTGGACCGGACGTGGGGGAGGGTTGTGCGGTGATGTGGAGCTTTGTGATTGGAGGGCTTTTTAGTAAATAAATAATATTTGAAACATTTGAAACCCAAGCTTATTCACTCCCCCCTCTCTTTTCAGGGCTTGAGTTTTGGACTCTACTCTTACTACATAGCAACTCATGCCCCCACTCCCTTCGCTCTAATTATTGATTTATTGTTTGGAATAATTAGATATATCAATCATGTCACTGTGGAGAATTTGAAGAAGAATCAAAAGTTTTTTCAATTCACTGACTATAATAGAAGTCATGTTGAGGGGAGATTTCTATTAAAACATTAATTGATGGAGACGAAAGGTGATAGATGTGAACTGAACATGTTAACTGATGCAAACCTATCGAATGGAAAGTGCAACTTACTCTAAATACTATAGTGATATAAGAGTATAAGCTTGCTATAAGAAACAAACTTTAAAAATTGTAATGAATTTTGGCTGCAAAATTGGGTGGTGGACAAGGTATGGTATCATCCATAGCTTGAAGGAGAGAGGGTGAAAGTGATTCCTAATAAATTGTTAGTTATTAAGAGCGGTTTGATCATTGCATTTAAATACCCATAGCTTGAAGGAGAGAGAGTGAAGGCGCATTTGTAGATGTTATGGGTTGTTTTCTCTGCGGCAGAAAATGCAACGATGGTGGTCGTGTCGGTTGATCATTGTTAGGACATAAAGAAAGATAGCCAACAATTTAGAGTTAGCGTCGACTAAAAGTTTCCTTGGCTCTTATACCAAGCGAAACCATGTATGTGATTGATGAATTATAATTACAATATGAGCTCAATATACAGAGATAGATTTTTTTTATATTGCAATTATGTAAAGGTGTTAGAAGATGCAATAGCTTGGACTAAAGATGTTACATATTGAAAAAGTTTAAACTCTTAGTCTAACTTCTTATACTTGTCGACTATTTTTAAAATTTAAAACTGCATGGACTATCCATGTACATTACTTATTTCACAATACTCTAGTATATAATCAGAAAAAGATTATACAAACTAGTTGTCATTTTTTTAATAAAAATATAATAAGTTCTGCAAAATAATTGACATGTGATAAAGAGAGAAAAAAACATGTATTATAAAAATAACTAGAAGTGAATAATGTGGAGCATGATTGTAAAAATCGTGCCTAGCATTAGATTAGCCCCCAATTAATCACTAGTAAGAGGTTCACCAAGTAATTTTCATCTAATCACCCAATTAATCGCTAGGCGGTCAACAGTGGCCAAATCTGATCCTGATCGGCCAAAAATCAGTGTCAATCTACCGACTCTGAGCATATTCCGACCCAAATCTGTAAACTCTAGCCAGATTCTGGCCAAAACCTGTAAATTCCCGCAATTAATACCATCTACTTTAAAATATGGGTCAAAGAGGGTGTACAAACATGTCTACTTTTAAATAATACACAATATAAAGCTAAAAATTACATATAAAATCCCAATCCAATTAATCCTGATTCATCCCTATTAGTCACTAGTTGGTACCCCACCGGCCGACTAGCGCCTAACGATCCTTACAACGCTCACTGGTCTGGAGTATAGTTGGAGTTGACTTTTCTGTATCATAGCACAAGTACAACTACAAAAGCAACCGAACATTTACAACAGCCATAAAAGTTGAATGCTTAAGCATACATTTTTCCAAATAATAGTTGCATTACTACCTGCAAAACTTGCTATCTAAAAACGAGACATAGTTGTTAGGCAACCGGAATCTTGGGTTCTCCTAAATTTACAAAGGACTGTGCGCGAGCCATTCGAGCCAATGCTGCATTCCATGACACAAGATGATCCATGAAGACATTAACATACCGAGCTTTGTCGTTCTGTTGAAAAAACAGAGACAGAAAAACATGACCAAGTTAGATATGAAACTAGACGTGTAAAACAGCAGGGTGGTATCAAACGAGTTCAGGCCAAATTGCCTTTTACCCTTCTTTTGAAATTTAGAAATAGTCAATGCATAGTATATGATTATAAATACAATGTTATTACAGTAATAATCCAACTTTTATCAAAACAAAATAATTTAGGAGGTTTGGTGGATTTAGTTACACAAAGGTTTACTTTCAACCAATTTGACCCTTGATACTTTTTATTAAACTTTTTAGCTTAACCTATTTGATCAATGCGAGATAGAATTCGATCTGTCTGTGGATGAAACTGTTCAAAATAGCGCCACCTATACTAGAAACAATTGGCTGCGGATAGAAGAGTGTTTCGTATTAATATTACCTTGTAATCCAGATAATAAGCATGCTGCAAAACAGAATAAAAGGAAATGAGAATGAATAATCTCAAAGTAAAATACTATATTTCAAAACATCTCAAAGTAAAATACTATATTTCAAAACAATTAAAATAAAATACTTTTTTGTTCATATTCGTTACATAATATTAGAAATTGATTTTAATATGTACAATTAATCTCGTTTGCCATCATTTATAAGTGTTTTAGATATTTGAATAAACTAATACTTCCGTCGATAGAGAATTCATACCTCCCACATATCCAAACTAAGAAGAGGCTGTGAAAGAAGAAAGAGAATAAAGTGTCAATAAAAGAAACGGAAAATATTCACATAACAAGAAATAGTAACAATATGAGAAACGTGTTAGATCGCAGGATCGATGAGGGAATGATTGAGAGAAACTAAGTGTTTTATAAACAAAGAAAGTTTCATACAATTTACAAATGAAAGGGTGCAAGCCTATTTATACTATGTGAATCGGTGTGAGTGAACCGACGTGACCCTTCACAAACTAACATAACCGCTAATAACTACCTTGTGACACAATGGTTCACTTATTTCTATTCTAGACTTAGGATATATATATACTTATGATAAATCAAATATTATATGCTAACATTCTCCCCCTTAATTTTGATTTATCTTCAATACTTTGCAGTAGGGTCTTGATCATCTTCATTGCGTCTTGCTTATAGCATTATTGGTCCAACTTCTTCACATTGAATTAGATGAGCTTCCTCTTTTTCTTTTAGTTTTGGACATTCGTGTTTGAGGTGTCCAAAATCATTGCAATTGTAGCATCTTATGTAGCTCTTGTTTTGTTGGTACCTCCTGTTGTCTTTGTTTCTCCAAGTCTTCCAATTTTTAGCTTTATCACGTCCTTGACTTGAATTTGCATGACCACAATGTTCACATTTATCTTCCTTGAATTTTCCTTTAGCATCTTCTTTGGTGAATAAGAGTTTACTGTGTGATTCACCTTCTTCTGGTTTCTTGATGCGTTCTTCGTATGCCTTTAATCTTCCGATAGCTTCTTGAAATGGCATAGTATTAAGATCGGCAAATTGCTCGATTGCAGCAACAATTTGGATGTACTTTTCTGGTACTGAACTGAGTAGTTTCCTTACTAATCTTTTGTTATCAATTGTTGATCCAAGGTTGTTGGCTTGTGAGACAAGTTTACTAATTTTGCCGGTAAAATCATCTAGTGATTCTGAGTCTTTCATCTTTAGAGCTTCAAAGTCTGATTCGAGTGTTTGCATTCTTGCTTCTTTGACTCTGTCTGCTCCTACATATCTTGCTTTCAAATCTTCCCAAATGTCTTTAGCGTTTGTATGATGAGCGATTTGAAATACTAGTTCTTCTGGCATGGCTTGATAAAGATAAGCAATAGCTTTGGCATTTTTCTTTGCGTCGACTTCACCTGTTGGTTCTATTGCTTCCCAAATTCCATGTACGTTGAAGATTGCTCTAACTTTTACTGCCCAAATAGTGTAATTCGTCGGACTTAGAGTTGGGCATTGGAAGGTCATTGACGTTCCTTCTTCTCTTATGACTTCCTTAGTCATTGTTCGTGTCTTCTTTTTCTTCTTTCCAATATTGGTAGGTACACTAACGTAACTTTAACTTCTTTGGTTTCGGATTGATTTGATATCAACTTTGCTAGCCTCGGATCAAATCAATATCAACCTTGCTTTGGATTAATTTGATATCAGCCTGAATGACTTCGGATCAAATTATCTTCTTCTGGTTTTTCGGTCGCGTAGCGAATCAAAACCTTAATTCCGAGAATAGTAACGGGGTCTTTCGGTCGTTTATAACGAATCAAAACCAACTATTCCTTTTTACCACAACAATAACGGGGTCTTCGGTTGTAAGACGAATCAAAACCTACCAACTGGGTCTTTCGGTCGTCTAACAAATCAAACCAATTGTTGCGCGCCGAGAACAGTAACGGGGCTTTCGGTTGCAGGACAAATAAAAACCAATAACGGGGTTTTTCCGGTTGTCAAGCAAATCAAACCAACTGTTCTAGGAACCGGTCCTTCGGTTGCAGGGCAAATCAGAACCGTTCCTCCCTTTTTGTTTTGTTTTTTTTTCAATTTTCTAAAACATATAATTTCTTTCCTTTTGATCAGTGAACAAAAACCCAAACACTGATATAATATTTTCAATATAAACCCTCAATAATATTTTATTATTTTGTGAGTTTGACTTTTGAAAAGTCAACTTCTTCTCTACCAAATCCTCTGCCCAACGTAAACTTCCTTTTGATCTTCTGTTTTGATCAAACTTAATGGAACTAACAATATTTTTGTTCCACAAAAAACTGTTTTGGATTCCTTTATCCAAAAACGATGATCGAATACCGAAATTTTTCAGAAACGTTTTCGGTTCTTTCTCTTGAACCAAATAATCTTAATCCTTCTATTTTTTGATGTTGTTCTTTATAAAAACCGATTTGCTTTGTACATATGATTGTACGGAAACAACACTTGACTAATGATAAAACTTGTTTTGATAAGAAAATATTTGGCGGGAAAAAGTGTTGGAACAAAACTAAAACAGAGTAACAAAAAAATCTTGATTTTTCCGATTGGATTAAGATATATGTATTCGATTTTGACTATAAACGAGGGGCAGGGATAGATATAACCGTTTTATCGTATTTAAACGATCAGTTCGTCGGTTCCGGTGTCTCGCCGGAAAGTCTGAATTTCGCCGGAAAATCTAACCGGTTCTTTATCTTCTTCTTTAAACGGTTATACTTCTTTGTATTGATCTTCTAACAATCCTGTTTGGCCTATAAACGATTGTTCTGATGTTTAAAACCGATTCTGTGTCGGTCTCTGTTTTCTGCAGTAAAACAGAGGATCGAACTTCTGATCTTCTTCTTCGTGATAAATGGAACAATCCGATTAACCTTTGCTCTGATGCCAAATGTTAGATCGCAGGATCGATGAGGGAATGATTGAGAGAAACTAAGTGTTTTATAAACAAAGAAAGTTTCATACAATTTACAAATGAAAGGGTGCAAGCCTATTTATACTATGTGAATCGGTGTGAGTGAACCGACGTGACCCTTCACAAACTAACATAACCGCTAATAACTACCTTGTGACACAATGGTTCACTTATTTCTATTCTAGACTTAGGATATATATATACTTATGATAAATCAAATATTATATGCTAACAAAACGTGCTTACAATATCATCCCAAACGAGAGGGGTTACAGCATTTGTCGTTGTAGCTATTGCAAGTCGTTTTTCATTCCGCTTTACTGAAACAAAAATCACAAAGAAATCAACAAATGTAATGAGGCCACACACCACATAAAATCAGATAATACGAATATGCACAATCCATTACAATAACAAAAATCATATTTCTTCACAGTTGCATAAACATATCTTTCCTGATTTAATAAACAATAAAATGACGCACCAGAATACTATTATATTAAACTAAATATCAAGCAAGTGACAGGAGACATACAAACAAGCCAAACCCATCCAGAGCCAAAAAGTGTGAGGGCAGTTTCAGTGAACTCTTCTCTAAAATTTGAAAAGGAACCAAAATCCTTTTCAATCTGCTGAAGTAGACCCAATATCGGTAAATTACCACCTCCTGGTTGCATGGATTCCCAGAAGAAATCATGATTCCAGACCTGAAAAAAGTACAATATCGAAATGAATAAAAAAATAGAAACCGTCTTATTGGACTCAAAACAACAAAGAATACACTGAAATGCACATCAAATGTTGATTTCTTGGTAGACTAAAGCCGGAATGGTTTCTTGGTGTTTTATCACTATTATCTAATATGTACCGTTAGCTTATTCACCTGCAACAATCTAATGCTAATTCTAGCTTTCAAAGACAGCATATTACTGGTAGCTAATAAATTGTTCAAACCTGAGCAGCAACATTATATTCTGGCAATGGGTTTCCATTGTTATACGTCACTTGAATCAATTCATCCAATGTGTATCCATATAATATATCATCTTTTTCTAAATATTTGTTCAAACTTTCCACATAACCACGGTGATGCTCGCCCCAGTGCACCTCAAGAGTCCTCTTGCTCATATACGGCTCCAGGGCATCCTGGGAAAAAAAACAGAACACAAAATTAATCACTTCAACAGCTTATTAATAGTTTTCCTAGTTTTATTTTACATCTGACTGCACTGGTCATAAGTGTTATTCACAGTATTGCATTGTTCATCTACTTGAAATTTAGATGCCATCCAACGTTTTTTAGCTTTAAACATTTCAACAGCTAAATGATAATACTTGTTTTTCTTTCCATTCCTTTCACTCAATTCAGCATGTGACAGTACTTAAAGAGAAGGATAACAAAGAAGCTTACAAATTTATACGGGGGAGATTTCAAGCTGTAGTAAGCAGAAATGTTTCTTGGCTTTTTCAAGACATGATCCTTCCTTCTTTGGCCTTTATCCTGACATGTCATAAAACCAATAAAGATAGATCGAATGAATTCAGTAAAGTTGATCAGAACAGTCAAACAAAGTATTTAGTGATATTACATAAACTTACAAACTTAAAAGACGGAGCTTTTAAACTGTTGTAAGCAGAAATGTTTGTTGGCCTATTTAGGCCTTGACATCTCCCTCTTTGCCCTTCAAACTACCATGTCAAATGATTGTTAAAGAGTTATTACATAAACCACTAAACATGACCATGATAACCAAAATGGCATCCTAACTAGTAGACACAGATGATATTGTTTCCCAAAGTTGGCTCAAAAGAAACTCGAATTCAGACATTCGATATAATATAACAGTTTCAGAAACTATACAGGAGTGCATATTTCCAGAAACTAGCCACATCTCCACTATATGATGGAGATGAACACTGTTAAGAAACACACTGATAGATGCCATGGAGCTAATTTTAAATAGTTTAATGCATTAAAATAAAGTTAAATATCTCTAAAGTGTTTGGATAGGGGCATGGGGCTTCTCTCATTCTCTGAAAGGCTTATTTATCTAAAAAGGAAAAATTCAGACCAAGCTGAAGCACCAATAAAGGGTTTTTTGTAAATCAAATAAGCTTACCAAACAAAGTTTAAAAGAACGGAAACGAGCATCAAGGCGTTTTCCCTTTGCCTCATGAGGCGTAAGCCTCGAGGCGAACTGAGGCTTAAGCCCCAGGCGTAGTCAAAAAATAAATATAAAAATTATGTATCTTATAAAAAATAAAATACTTGACCTAGAAAAGTCTAAAACATCAAAAACACACATCAAAATAAAATAATTGACCCCAAAGGTCTAAAACACCAAAAAAAAAAAAAAAACACATCAAAGACACCCTTAACCACCTGAGGCGCCCTTGAGGCGCACATTTTCTTAGCGCCTCTGCCCTTTGAGGCGTATGTACAATCTGAACCCCATGAGGCGCGCCTCAGACTCGTTTTCTTAGCGTTTCGCCTTGAGGCGCGCCTCGAGGCGCACGCCTCACCTGTTTTTTTAAACCATTACCAAATACCCCTTAAAAGCACTGGGATTGTGAGAAATAACTTGATGTGAAACTCAAATACATAAACAATTATGTTCAATGCTTCCTAAGTTTTGATTATTTCTTGAAAAAATGAGTGTATTCCTCATTTAGTGAACATCAAACAATAAGAAAAACTGCAGTCCTCTAAAAAATTATTCCAAATTGGATTAAAGACATACATCTACAACTTCAGGAGCTAAAGAAAATCGCTAACAATAAATGAAGCCACAGATATGAACACTAAAATCTCACCTCACAAGGCAAGTTGCACCTGCTAAACCATGTAAGTTCATTGGAACTGATGACAGAGCTATAGTTTGAGCTTGACAAGCAAATATAGCTACTACTGGACCAACTCATATCTACTAGACACACTTCTCTTGAACCTCAAAGAAAGACACCTGCATTCAAATGGGTATTAATAAAAACTCATCTCACCAGTCCTATAAAGAGTAAAAGAAAAATAGTAACACGTTATCTCTTTGAGGCATTTTCACAAACAGGTGGTGTGCTAATATTTTATTACAAAAATTAAATGAACAAACCTAAATGGGGTTTCTCTGTTCTTTTTCTGCTCGTATCGTATCGTACCGTTGTGTTGGGTTTACTCGTACTTTACAATGAAGGCTTCGGTCACCTTTTGAGTAGATGGTGGCTTCTCTTACTGTTCGACCAAGCTTATCCGACCAACAACAATCACAAAACTATTTGTTTCTCTTTTACAAGTTGAGAAAATTGCAGTTTTCGTCCATGTGGTTTGCCTAAACTAACAGGTTCAATCAAGGCTTAACACACTGAGTACCTATGGTTTGGTTTGCTAACACTTTACGTCCCTCAAGCTAACGTCCGTCTATCTGCCGTTACATCACCCTCACGTGCAGCTCACGAGAGGGGTACTATGGTCATTTCAACTCGAAAATGAAGGGCAGTTTGGTCATTTTCATCCCTGGAGGGGTATTTGGGTCATTTCAACTTGTAAACAAGGGGTAGTTTCGTCATTTCATCCCTTGATTAAAAAAAATATCTAAACGAAAATATCTGATCAATTAACTTTCCGTCCCTATTTAACCCCCTAATCTTCAACCCTAAGCTTCACCTTCAATCCTTCTTAATCAGTAATCACTCTCAACCTTCAATCCAAACAACAATGGTGATGTGCAGGTGTGGAGCAACAACAGACCTCAGGATTTCATGGACGAATGAGAATCCAGGACGTAGGTACCATCGTTACACAAATGGATGTGGTTTCGTTGATTGGATGGACCCCCTACTTGTACAAACCCCGTTGTCTTGATACCTACTCTGTTGGCCACCATACGAAACCATGAAGACAATGTCAGAAGAATGTGTGCTAGGAAATCAGAAGCTAGTCAAGTGTTGCAGAAAACAGAGAATGAAAACAAGATGCTGAAAGTAGGTCTAGTGTTTGCTTTGATGTTTTTTGTGATGTATTATCTTATGAAGTAGGTTTAGGGTATGTGCAGGTGTAGGGTATGTGCAGGTCTTGGATGTTTTTTGGTGGTTGTGCAGTCATGGTTTATAAGTTTGGTGGATGTTTTTTGTAATCAAACTCATTAAAGTCATGTTTTGATGAAGATGAAGAATGAATATTATGTAATGAATATTTTGGTAATGAAATGAATATAATGGATGAATGAATGTTCTTGTTAATGTTATTGTTATTGTGAATGATTGTATGTTAATTTTATTGTGTATGAGTCATATATTAATGTTAATGGTTGTGCAGGGTGATAATGTTAGTGAATCAGTCATGGTAATGGTTGTGCAGGGTCATATGTTAGTGAATCAGTCATGGTTAAGGGTTGTGCAGGGTGATAATGTTAGTGAATCGGTCATGGTAATGGTTGTGCAGGGTCATATGTTAGTGAATCAGTCATGGTTAAGGTTGTGCAGGGTCATAATGTTAATGAACATGTCAAATGGGTCAAGGTTAATGAACATGTCAATGCAGTTTGTTATGATGTTTTATCAGTCACCTTCAAATGGGTCAGTTTGTTAATGAACATGTCAATGTAGTTTGTTAGTCAATGCAGTTTGCAGCCTATGTTAATGGCTTGTGTAGTTTGGGTCAGTATGATCATAGGTTTGTTTCATGAATTATTTACTCAAATGGGTCAAGTATGCAAATGGGTCAGTCTAATCATTAATTGATTGTCATTTCTAACGGCCATATTGCCCTGTATAACGGTCATATTCACTATAAATAGAGAACAAAAAAGCACCAAATGACCATACAATCCAATTAATAAGATGGATCGAAATAACACAAAAAAGAAAAGACTAAAAACCAAACACACTCAACATGAACATGCTGCTAATGATGAAGATCCAAAGGAAGAAGATGTTGTTCATGATCAACAACCACAAGATCCACAACCACAACATGCTGCTGATGATGAAGATGATCCAATAATTGATGAACAACCAAAACATGCTGGTGATGATGAACATTTGCAGTTGAATCAGTTTGCAGATCCACTGATTCATAATCAACAAGATGTTGCTGATGATGAACATGATCATGAAGGAAAGACAGAAAAGGAAGAGGAAGAAGCTAATCCATACGACGATTATGATCCTGAGGTTTTGAAAAGAGCATGGGATTATGCAGACTCTGATGATGAGTGGTACCATGACCCGTATGAAGATGAGCGTCGGTCTGATTCATTCTCTGATGATGATCGTCACTGGAAGTGAAACATGATGCTGATGTAACAAGTTGCTATGAATGAAATGTATGCAATGTTTAAGTAACAACATCATTTTCATTTCATTGAAATTCAAATTCATTACAATGTTGAATGCATACACCTATATTAACCAAATAAGAACAATTACAACACAAAGAACATTCCAATTCAAACTTATTATAATGTTGAATGCATACACCTACATTAACAAAATATGAACAAAGAACACAAGACCACAACGTTTATTACAATGATGAATGACAACAGTTTCAGTTCATGAACATCAATCCAGTTTCACTTCCTGTGTTTCCTATGTTTCAGCCACAAATCTGCAAATTGGAGGAACAACACTCCATCTTTCATTTCGTAGATGATAATTTGACTTGCAATTGGACATTGTTGATCTCGAATTGCAGTAAAACATTGGATTACAAATTAGGGTTTGAATTGGATTTGGGGAAGAAGAAGAATGCTTCTTCAAATTATAACGTTCAAATTTTCAAGTTGAAATGACCAAACTGCCCTTCATTTTCGAGTTGAAATGACCATAGTACCCCTCACGTGAGCTGCACGTGAGGGTGATGTAACGACAGATAGACGGACGTTGGCTTGAGGGACGTAAAGCGTTAGCAAACCAAACCACAGGTACTCAGGGTGTTAAGCCTTGGTTGAACCTGTTAGCTTAGGCAAACCACAGGGACGAAAACTGCAATTTTCTCTTACAAGTTTATTGACTAAAGTTTAATTTGCACCCCCACGGTTTAAACCATTAATCAATCTGAGTACCTAATTTTTTAATTTTGCTAGATGAACGTTTGTGGTCTAAATCTAACACTTTACAGACACCCTTCCTGGCTAACACCGTTTAAACTTTACCATTGTAGCAGTCAAATTTACTGTTTTGCCCTCTTACCCTCAATGTTAAATCTCTGTTTCTATCAAATAAATGACCAAAAAGCCTAAACCAGAGGTAACTTTGTTTATATCATACGAACTTCGGCCCCGGATAACAACAGTTGATGGTAGTGGTGTCGATGGGTTCATGGCAAAGGGTCGTTGTTATGCTCGGTAACTGCGTGTTCCTCTTCTTGATATCAACATTTACATTTCTCGGGTATGAAATGTAAGCATCCTCCGTTATCTTTCAGATTCAAGCGATTGGGAGGACAAGAATGAAAGATGTTCCATCGGAAGAGACGAACAAAAAATCAAGATTTTAAATTATCTACAATAAATAACTAAAGACACAAGGGTATTGTTTTTGTCCGTTCAACCATTTGTTACTTTGCTCATATTTTTTATTATTATTTTGTTTTGGCAGTTTCATTTGTTTCCACAACTCATTTCTACGCCACCATAAACTTCTATCAGATGTCCAACTCGCCATAAAACCATTGGACAAAGAGAGAGTGGAGACAACGACGATGAAGAAACTAAGAATCATATTAGGCAGTAATCTAATTTTGTTTACATTGTTTGATGTTGTTGATGTTAAGTGATGAGTTTGTTGTAGTGTGTGATTTGTATTTTTTTTTTGGATCAATAATGAGGAATCTAGAGATTATTGTGTTTTAAAATCCCGTAGCGTTCTGATTTTAGAAACATCATTCGTCGGGACGTGGTGAACGTAGTTTCTCATCTGCTAGGGACCCGGTTCTGCATAGCCTATGTAATGAAATGAATCTTAAAAAAACATATATCCAACATTGAAATCTATACATATATAACGTTGCGTTATAAGTATTCCTGATGTAAAATTGCCCCTAAATTCTTTATGATTTTGATATATGACATATATAAAGAACTGAAGACATACCCCTACCCATCTCCCTCACTTAACTTCCAACTTCCACCATGCTTTGCCACCCAAAATGGACGTCTTGTTGTATGGAAAATGACAAAGTTGGTAGTGTTCCAACTTCTAATTAGTAATTACATTTGAGTGAAAAATCAAAGTTGAATCATTCAATGAAACTTTCAAAGTCAACTAGTATCAAATTTGCATCTCTTATTTTCTCACCAACCGATAAGATCAACCGTCACTTCAACTTTACTTTGTTGGAGTAAAGCCGTCATAATTGTGGATTTGGATTTTTTTAACGGTCAACAAATAAATCACTAGACAATTCAGTACTTCGAGAGTGATCTGGGTCTACCAATAATTTCACACTAGTTTTCGAGGAAAACCCGTCGCCTGAATGCCCACTGCGGTAAAACCCGACCCACCACCAGCATTTTGCTGTCGTTAGGACTCGAACTCCAAAACGGCCCATAAAAAAAAACAAAAACAAAGAGGGTGTTACTCCAACAAAGATGATTGACGGATTTAGATTTACTTTAGTCAATCAATATTACATGAACCAAACATCCGAGTTTGACAAGTGATCAATATTAAATGGATTAATGGGGTTGGGTTGGGTTGTGTTGTGATATCAATGCTTTTTATCTTAAAAAGGGTTGGAAGAAAAATATTTGTTAGACTGCCCGTAGTGGGGCGTTATTGCCTTGGTTTTTAATCCATAGCGCCCGGGAACACCATTACACCCCGGCGCTATGGATCAATTTTGGGCTGGGGCTCTACGTAAATAACGCCAGGTTTAAAAAGCTTGTACCAATCAGGAGCTGACACGTGACGATGATGTTGAAAAAAAGGTCAAATTTTTGACCGTTGCCCTCTTGCATATTTTGAACGGTAATCTTTTTTTGTATCTTTTATATATATATATATAAACAATGGTTTTATAAAAACACACACACTACAACACTACAACACAAACCTAACTAAAAAACACACACACTACAACACAAACCTACCAAAACACAAACATGTTTCCATACGGTTCACCATTCGGGGTCCCGGGTCGCCCGGGTTCGAAGCCAAACACTACTACTCCACTGCCACCCAATTGGCCGGAGTTTGACCCGAACACAATGCAATACGCGCAACTACTCCAGGGTCAATTTTATCCTCCACCAAACATGGCGGGCCATTTTTTTCCTCCACCAAACTATGGCCAAGGTTCTCAAGAGGAGCCCGAGCTCGTGCCAGAAACTCAAGTGGAGACCGACGAACCCGAGGGTTCTCAACGGGGGGGGGGGGGGGGGGGCGCGGGAGTGGGAGCGGGCTCGGGAAACACTCACGACATATCGGAGGATCCACAAGTTGGTTAGTAAATTTTTTTATATTTATATATAATTTGTTCGTGTATATATATATATATAGTATTTATTTTTGGCTTTTAAATTTATATATAATTTGTTCGTGTATATATATAGTATTTATTTTTTGTATTTATACTTATATATAATTAATCGTTATATATTTCTAATCGTATAATTTTTTTTGTAGCGAACTATCAACATCTTCCTGAGTTTTGGATTCGGGTTCGAGGGCTGTTTTTTGGTGTGATGGGTAGAGGGGAGTATCGAGAGAACGACTCGATATCGGGAAAGTGGTCGGACATAAATAATAGATGTTACTCGTTTTCTCAGGTTTACCAGCGTTGTACGGACAACAGGGGCAGTGGGGAAGGTGATGATGGTGTGTTGGCAAGAGCGTTGAACGAGATGAGAGCTACCCGCCAGCCGTTCTCGTATTTGAGAATTTGGGAGATGTTGAGAAAAAGTTCTAAGTGGGCTAAGGTACCGGCTATGGGGTCGGGTGGTAGGTGCAAGGTCAGGAGAGGAGGAGGACCATCAAAACGAAGCAAAAACCTCCTCCTCGACGCGAGATCCGGATACACCGTCATCCGATGCTCGCTATGTGAGTTTAGGTGATCATGTTAATTTGGATGATGAGGAGGAGGATGAGGAGGAGCAGGATATGCCTAGTGTGACAACCGGCAAATTCCGTACAACGATTAACGTAACCTTAATCGTACTTTCGAAGTAATTAACATGGTTTAAGGTTAATTAAGATATAATGAGCCGTTACGAGTCGTAAGATGTCCTTCTCGAAGTTCATAGAAGCCTTGATGCCTTTAAAGAAAGACTTCGCTTAATTAACGTTAACGAACTGACATCAGTAAAAATCCGTCAAACTAGAATAACATAAACTTATTCTATGTAAATACAACACGTATTTACTATCGATGCGATCAGAGGTGAAATCGGCGCGAAAAAACGGTCTAAAACGCAGCGTTTTGGATAACGCGGATAGGAACTGACGTGGGAATCGGACGTCAAGATGCGTGGTTTTAACCGTTATCGAACTTACGGAATAGTTATTTATTATAAATAATTTCATTTATTAAGTTTCGAAAGTAAACAGGTCGTCTAAATGAAGGATAGCACGATCGAATAGATTAACGCGATTTTAACGCGTGTTTTGATTTCACGCGTCGGGTGACGAATATGATAATTAAATTGCCCGGTTTAGTGTTATTTATGATTTTGAACAAAACCGGCTAATTTTTGTAAGTAGTTATCGAGCCTAAAATAAAACCGAGCCGATTTATGTTAATACGGGTTCGATACGCGGTATACACCCACCTACCAACAAACCCTAGCTATAAATACTCTCTTTCTCCTCTTCCTCTTCATTTCACCAGCCGCTACCCTCTCTCTCTCTACTCTCTCTCTAAAATCTGGACCTCTCTCTCTCTCTACACATACAAGAACCCATAAGCTCCCTTCCTCCTCACCACGCCAAAGATCGGCCGCCACCACCCATGGTGGTGGCTGTGCGGTGGTTTTAGACCCTGAAAACGGGCATAAACAACAACAAAAACGAGGTGTTGTGTCAGATTTAGAGTATGGTAGATGTGGTGGTCCGATTGTGGTGGTTCTTGGTGTAAAATCGGGTTGGATTAAGGGTTGCTACAGATCTGGTGGTGGCTAGATGTGGTTGACAGTTGGGTTTGAGCTGAGATGGTGGTGTTCGGTTGTGGTTAGGGTGGTTGTAGGGGTAACAACAGTTGTGACAGGTGATGGTCATGGCTGTGGTGGAGATGACGTTGGGAGTGTTGGCTGAAGCGGTGATGACGGCGGCAGGTGTGGTGGTTCGAGGTGGTTTCGGGTCAGGTGTGGTGGTTCGAAGGTGGTTACATGTAGGTGGCGGTTGTTCCAGATCTGGCAGGATCGAGGGTCCGGATCAGGTTTTAGGCCACGAAAAACAGGTTGTCTCGGGTCAGATTTGTTGTTCGAGTTGAGTTTGGCGTGTTCGGGTCAGATCCGGGCGTTTCGGATCAGATCCGGGCGTTTCGGGTCAGATCCGGGTGTTTCGAGTCAGATCTGGTTTGTCTCGAGTCACGTTTTCTAGTCGCGGGTCAAGTTCAGATCTGGTCAACCCGGTCAACTGATGGTCAACGGGTCAGATTTCGGGTTCGGTCAAGACCCGATCAACTCAGTCAGCTTCGGTCAAACATTTCGGTATAACTAACTCGTGATTATTTCGTTGTATTATTATTTACACATATATTTCTAAAATATATAAATATAAACGACTAACTCGCTAACGAACCGATATGACTAATAAGCGATAAGTATAATCGGAGTATTTGATAATTGTAAATAAATGCGTGACTTTGTGTTATTGAATATCGGACTAAAGTTGTTGGACTATATGTATGTATATAAAAATATACGTATGTACGCTTATATAAACAAGTATAATTTATAACATTGTCGAAACGTATGAAGTCTCGTG
Source organism: Ambrosia artemisiifolia (assembly GCA_032199755.1). Classification (NCBI taxonomy): domain Eukaryota; kingdom Viridiplantae; phylum Streptophyta; class Magnoliopsida; order Asterales; family Asteraceae; genus Ambrosia; species Ambrosia artemisiifolia. The sequence continues at coordinate 48,815,659 of CM063516.1, read as the reverse complement.
AAATGGAAATGCGGATAAATGAAATTGTTGTCTTGTGTTTTAGAAGTTGGTTTTGGGAAAAATTGTAGACAACTTGTGTTGTCGGGTTGGTACGAAAACGGAGGAAACTCTGCCAAAATTTTTATAAAATCCTAAGCGCAACAAAAGTGATAGTGTTGTGGCGCAATTTTGTAAGTAAATATTCCAAGTGTTTTAGACAAAGGATTTTGCCCAAAGTCGCGACGTTTTCGACAAATGGTTATTTACAATGATAAAGATAAACGTCGAGCAATATTTCCAAAACAAATACATAATATTTGTCAAGCGTCAATTATGTCGACTACAATGGTTTTAGGGAACCAAGACATTGTTAAATATACGAGTATGAAATACATAAATGCTCGGCTTATTTGAGAAAAAGATTATATGAAAACTTATGTTTTGAAACCCTTAAAATAACTCGGATTTTGGGAAAGAATTACAAATGTTATTTAACGGATTTGATAACTATATTGTATTTCCCTAAGGTATATTATCCGAAGATGAGCTATGACTCGCGGTGAGTTATACGTTTCGTAGTAGTAGTCCAACATAGTTTACACGCGAATAGTAACAGGTGCGCAACTTGGGTGCTATGTCGTGTGTTAAACAAATCAATATAAGTCACGATCGGTTCGGCGAGTTAAACGCTTGAGACTCGGGTTAGTACACACGAGTCTAGATAGTCGAATAAACTATCTTTTAACCGGAAATTAAGCTAGGCTTATATGCAATAGACTTTAAGGTGTCCTTTATTGGTAATTAGGGCACAAGGAAGTCGGTCAAAGCTTCGGGCTTTGTTTTCTAGCTAAGCAAGGAAATCAAGGTGAGTTTCACGGCCCCATTTTACTGTTTTAACTGGGGGAAAGATATGTTTGTCAAAAGTTATCACATATTGAAATGTTTTCAAAGGTTAAAAAGTGATAAGTGGCATGATGAGTACTTGAGTTTTTGGTCGCCACTCGGGGTTGGGTCCTCGCTACTGTAACCATTAATTCAGGTAAATGAAACCAAAGGAATATTTGGATAGTACTATTGGTGCCTGACGAGGCCCACCTCTGGTTGATAGCGTCAACCCGGTAAAGACAAGAGGTGCACGTATTCCGAACTTAAGTCGTTGGGTTCCGAGAAACGACTTGGAGCGGGGCATAATTGTTAGTCTTGGTTTGGTTATGGGACTCAGGGGATTGCTTACCATCATAGTTTGTAGGAGCTAGCTACTCCGTACAAAGGCCACAAAATGTGCTGGATTTGCACAGGATATAAAATGTGCTGGATTTGCACAGGATGTAAAAATGTGCTGGATTTGCACAGGATGTGAAAATGTCGTATTTACGAAACTAAAACCTGTGAGCTCACCAATATTTTATATATTGACGTCTTTTTAAACATATCTTTCAGGTAACTAAGTGCTGAACAGGTATGCGGCTAGTACGGTGGAATTTGGGATGTCGGACAATGGTTGGGGGTTTCATCTATTGTTACCTCCGGGTTGGGACATAAACGGAAACACCCCACTTTAAAACTTAATGTTTGTGGTTTTAAGTAATGTTTGAAACCAGGTACTCCTTCCCGACATCTTAATATAATGATCTTTTCTAATTAAATATAGTTTGTGTTAATCTTGACTTTGATATGCTTTCGAGCGTCGCGCCACGTGTTTCCGCCATTGGCGTGGTGTGACACCTAGACCACCCGGTAGAAGATCAACAAAGGGTAGGAAGGGGGAGTCGTCTTCGGCAGCAGGTGGTGGCTTGAAGGAAGATTTTGAAGAAATGAACCGTAGACTTCAAGATATTCGCGACCTTGGCCAAAGACGTTTGGAGACGATGCAGCAAAGAGTGGTCGAAAATAAAAGGTTTGTCGAGCTCCAAGAGGCGAGGCAAAGGGAAAAGGACATTGATTTTTTGACCAAATCGCTCGATGGCCTCGATGGAGACGCGCTACGCCTTGCAATGCTTCACAGGCAACAAATCATTGCAAAATATAACCTCTAGTGTGTTTGTTTGTTTTTTTTAATATTAGTTGTAATTTTTTTTAATTTTAGTTGTAACTTTTTTTTAATTTTAGTTGTGTGTTTTTAATATTATTTGTAATTTTTTTATATTTATTTGCCTTTTATTTTAATTATTTTGAGTTAAAAGAATAAAAAAAATTCCACGTGGCCCAATCAGAAACAAGCCCCACCACTACACCCCTTTTTCAGTTTCTCTCTCCATGCTGACTCAGCAGCCATGTGGACCAATCAGGAAGGGGGGCTTTATATATAAAGCCCCCAACTACGCATGGTCTTATCATCTGTTCTCTTTCAATATGGGGTTATTCATTTTTTTGTTTTTGTTTTCTTAGACACGTGATATTGCTTTGATGACGTCTTACACTTTTCAGGATGATAAATGTTTGTATAGTTTAATACTTAAAATTGGTTTTGGAATAAACACATTTTTGTTATCATCTAGTTTATATTAGGAACACTGACTATTTTTATAAGCTTAAAATTTTAGATCATTTCAAAAAGAGGAAAATGTTTAAATACATAATCTTCTACAAATTGGGAGTTATGGGAAGAGTATATGGTTATTGAGGAAAAACTTGGCTCGAGAACACCACAACACCTGCATGTGAACGACGGGGCGAGCGGGCGCGACAGTGATTGTGTGGGCTAGCGAGGAAAAACTTAACCGTTGGGCAACTTTCAACCGTGGCTGGATATTGGAAAAAAAATCGGGTTTTGAGGTGAAGAGAGAATAAAATGGAGAAGATAAGTTGGTTTGAGTTGTAGGTGAAAAGAAGAAGATGATGGAATTGGGAGAATAAACTTGGACACTTTGGTTTGTTTGTGTTTTTTAATGTCATTTGTGTTTTTTTAAGTGGTTGTTAATGGAATATTACATGTTTTAAAATTTGTTTTTAGAGGATGATATTTGTTGTAATGTTTTTAATTTTATGTGATCTAATGTTTTTTATTTTGTTTATTAATGTTAAAAAATGGATAAAGTCAGTGCTCACCTTAAGCCATAACATGGTGAAGTGAGTGAGCTCAAGCTTTATCCATTATCATATCAGCGTTCAAGTATCGTGAAATGATAGGATAATATTTATGCTCACCCCAGGCTACAACTGATAGCCTTAGAGCATTCACAGTAGCTTCCCCATCCCCCATTTCCTCACAACCAATCACAACCACATATTACTCTAAAAATCATTACAGTTTCTCTCTCCTCCACTCACAATTACTTTCAACAAATACTAAAAAATAAATACACCTTCCAGTTTTCCCCAAAAGATTCCCAAGTAACCCAAATTATACCGATCAACAGTAGATTCCCCATTTATCTTCACTCACAACCACTCACACCCACCCCATATAATTTTGGGGACATTCTCACATAAAATGAGGAAGCTACTGTGAATGCTCTTAGCTCATTCGTAATTATAAGATTTTTATTGATTATCGAATTGTATAAATTAAAAGTAGTTGTAGTTGTAGGGGCTGTAAGAAATAAAGAAAATGGAATGTTATCATAAACTCAACTCGAGTAATAAAAAAAATTTGTATACGATAAATTCAGTGGTGAAACTTTTCAAAATCTATAATTCTTTGGAATAATTTGGATAGAAAGTTTATCACCATGCGTAGTGGGGGGCTTTATATATAAAGCCCTCCTTTTTGATTGATCCACGTGGCAGCTGAGTCAGCATGGAAAGATAAAGTGAAAAAAGGGTGTAGTGATGGGGCTTTATTTATAAAGCCCCTATTAATATTTTATTATATCTTTTAAATTAAAAAAAATAATAAAATAGAGAGAGAGGATGAATTGGCAGATGATGATTGGAGGGGGCACAAAACAACCGGCGCTATATTGATGGAGCCCAAAGTTGATTTTGGAAAATAGAGCCCCCCGTTTCGGTGTTGGGGGGCGCTATTTTTTTTTCACCACTATCACGCCCCACTGCTGGGGTGTTATATAGAGAAAAATTACGAGATAGACTTTTTGAGTTTTTTTCAGTCAAACCAATTGTTTACCTTGTTGTTTTGACTCGTGGTCAGTCAATGACACAATATAGTCAAGCATAGGGCCCCCACGAAATTTCAAATGATTTATAGTAAAAAATTCATTTTTCTACATTCTTTTTAATAAAAGGCCTTTAAATAATCAATTGCTTTCTTTTAAAGTAATCAACAAAACTACCAAGTTTGTAGATAAAATCTTATTTAATTATAAGTCCTTTCTTTTGTATTTGGCAAAAGCTACGATCACTTATACGATTATACGTTATTTATTACATGCCCGTAAAGGGTGTCATTGGGTGAAGTCGAGTGTGGTGGACCCGTTTAAGATTTTTATTTATTGTTGTTTTTATATTTGTTTGAATGTGCATTAATGACTTTCACATCTATTTATCTTTTTGAATATGACAATCGAATGATAAAAAAAATATGTAATGTTTCAGTTTTAAAGCCATTAATCTATGTGATTTTACTGACATGTTTGTTTTTATAAGTTGTATAATTTTTCTTTATAAATAATTTCATTTGGTATAAAAACATTGTGATCATTGAAAAATAAATGTAAAAATAGTGATGATGTGAAAATGTGAAGGTTTATAGAAATATTTTGCAGGTGTAGAAGGAAAACGAGTGTTTTTTAGTAGTAAGTGGAAATATGTTTGTAGATGTCTTTAGGCTTTTACATTAGAGATGAGGTATTTGGGTTTATAACACTTATATTTTTACATTAACACTCAAAGCAGTATTCCATTATGTATTTGATGATGAAAGCCATGTGTGTGGAAGTATAACTCGAATTTGGCTAATTTAGTTAAGGGAATAAAATAATAATCAAGTTATGATATTGTTTCGACAAATTCACTCATACTGTATTTTAACTACTACGTATAAAAACCACTTAGTTTTCATTTGTTGTTTAGTTATTGTGAAAATGTTTAATTAAGATTTTAGTAACGTTGTAGGCTGCTAAAAGTACCCCACTCTCATTTATTTTTGTTGAATATACCCCCTTCCTTAAGTTTCACATTAATACAGTTCAAACGTTTGTTTTATTTTTATATTGCCAAATTTTAAATTTGCACTATTAAAGTATTAAACCGAATCTGAAACATAATTTATTCTTTATAAAACTTATTTTTTAACATCTCAATCCAAAACTAGAAGTAAATGTACAAAAAGCCGTTGAGAGTAGACCTAGTACTTAACAAAACATAACTAGCTAGTCATAGGATAGATTAATAAACTATATGTTATATCACTTCATGAACTCCATGATATTGTCTTCAAGATATGTATCCATTGTTGACCATAGAAACTCATCGGACATCATGCAAGAAGATTGACAAATAAAATCATTGTCAAAGTTAAAAGGTGATAGCAAGTTATAGCCAGATGGTACATTGATATCATCGTCTGGTAGAAATGGCTCGGTCCAGAAATCACCAACCGCTTCATCATCTAGTGTTCGTGGTGTAAGGTGATTTGAGCCATATGTTTCTTTGACAAGATTTACTTTAGGGTTAGTCTGATCAGCTTTGAGAGTTGAGACAGTTTGGTCACCCTGAACTCGTTTCTTCAAATGTGCGTTCCAACGATTTTTTATTTCATTGTCACTTCTTCCTGGTAAGCTTGCAGCTATTGTAGACCATCTGCCCATAAATTAGCAAATATCTATCGTAAACACTAGTGTTAGTGATTTTTTGTCATTTCTAGGTGGTCTAGAGATTTCATAATTAAGCATTTAACGAGGTTTTTAAAACATGTTTGATAAAGTAGCTCACGATCTCAAGAGAAAATGACTATGTTTTCTATTTAGTTCGCTTGTCTTACAAACGAACTTGGACAAGTACACAACCAGCAAACTCAAGCCAACAGAAACTCTCGTGAACCTCGATGAAGGCTAGTTTCCTACTTTGATAAGCAACCTCAAAGCAAGTTTGCTTGTCACCTCGAGTTTGTTAGCCACCTCATCGGATTTGCATAAATTCGCTACCACTACTAGCTTGTTTGTCAAAAATGTCTTGAAAAACTCCTAAAAACGTTTATAAAATCTCTAGACCACCTAGAAATTAAAAAAAAAAAGACAAAATTTCAGAAATCAACCTTTATGTTTTATCAAAATTGCAGGTTCCAACATTTATGTCCCATTTGCATGGAAAACAACATTTACCTATTGATTTTACTGCAGGTTCCAACCTTTGTGACTAACCCCGTTAGTTTTGTTGGTTAAGTCCCCTCACATGCATATCACGTGAGGGTATATTGTATCTCTCTGCCATCAGCCGACAACAACACCACCATCCGACCACCACCAGTAACTATTCTCTCCCTCCCTACCTATATTTATGCCACAAGCTAACAATAACACCATCCGACACCACCAACCACCAGTAGTCGACCAACACCACCTTCTGAAAATTAATGGCCTAATATTTGATTCCCCCCCCCCCCCCCCCCAAACAACCACATCTGAAAAATAGGGATTCAATCCCCAAAAACCTTTGTTTCGTTCTACCTCGTCTCGAAGCAGCTTTAGCGGATTCGAATTAGAGTTGTGTCCAACAGATTTAACAATGGTGGTGATGGTGATATTGGTGGATGGTCAATCGTAGAAGGTGGGTGGTGCACTGTTAGTGGCAAGCAAGTGGTTGGGGGGTTACACGACGGTGGAGAAATGGGGGTTAATCGACAGAGGTTAATAGTGGTGATGATGCGGTGAACGAGTGGTCTGTAGAGTGGAGTCGAAGGTTAGGGTTATGGTTGGGTGGAGTGGAGGTCGATGGTGGATGCTGGTTGCAAGTTTGGGTCAATGGTGGTTGCAGGTTTGGGTTTGGATGGTGACGGAGGCGGGTGGCGGTTGAATCGTGCAAGTGACTATTTTGATAGTGTGGGTGGGTGTTGTGATAGATAAAGTGAAGAAGAAGAGTTTGTATTTTTCTTTTTATTTTTGCTTTTAACACAAGTAGGGGATGAGGAAAGACCAAACTACCCTCACATGACTTGCATGTGAGAGACTTAACCAAGAAAACTAACTGAGTTAGTCACAAAAGTTGGAGCATGTAGTAAAATCAATAGGTAAAGATTGTTTCCGAGCAAATGAAAAGGTTGAAACCTACAATTTTGATAAAACATAAAGGTTGATTTCTGTAATTTTATCAAAAAAAAAAAAAAAAAAAAAACTAGGTGTGTGCATATATCAAGTAAAAGTTTTAACAAAGATGGTTATCTGAACGAACTTGTTGCCTAGTTGGTTACGTAAATCAATAACCAGATCATCTTCTTGTTTTGAAAAATTTCCATGTTTCATGTTTGGACGAAGATAGTTCATCCATCTTAGCCTGCAACTTTTACCACTTCTAGATACACCTAAACAAAAAGAACAACTAATACCTAAATAAATCAACAAAAAAAATATAAGCCTTAAAAATCAGAAACTAGGAAAAGTTATACCAGCAAACTTGGGAAGTAAACCCCAGTTCCAGTGGCCGTATCGCTTGATGTATGTTCTTAACTTGTCATCTTCATCTTCACTCCATGCACCTTTCTTCAATCCATTTTCATCATAACACGACGCCTTCACCATGTTTTCAGTTTGCCTCTTTCGATCTATCTCTGTGGCTATATGTATGTGACTGGTTTAAAACAACTCTTGTACAAGTACGATACACTTATATATAGTACGTGACATGCCATGAGAAAATGTAGGCATACATCACAAATTAAGAGAACAAATTGTATTTTACTATTTCATGATCGGTACGTAGAGCCAAGTCTACGTTAGGAATTTTGACAATAATGAATAATGCGATTAATGGTCATTTATTGTTCTGTTGGGGCTAGTTTTGGTACGAGAATTGAAAAGTTGACAATAGCGGCCAGTGTTGAGTTTTTTTAAAGACTTCTAGTCAACTTTGGTATATACATTAAAAAAATGATGTTAAGTGATAAACCAGTTGTATAAAAATCTTATCTCTTGGAATTTTTTTTTTTTGCATAAATAGGTGATTTTGTAATATTGAAGAGTGCTTTTGGGTGGTGTATGGAAAATTTTGTAAAAATGGGTAGGTCGCTAGTCCAACTAGCGACCTTAAAAAGGGAATGTTGAGGGTCGCAGATCCATTTCACTACCTTTATTTGACTGCGGATTCTATCACACATGTTCTAGGGAGACGGCTGACAGTTCTCGGGATCAGAGACGCCACGTGTTGGTTTATTATTGGTTGTAAAATTAAAGGCTCTCCGGAGACGGTTCAGGCTCGTTGGGAGCCGTGACCCGTCTCTCCAAAGAGACGGGAGAGGACCATTTTGGCAAATCACACGGTCAACGGGCTATGTTGGTGATTTTCCCTTTTTATAATTCCCACTATCATGTACTTTAGTCTATAGTATTACTTTCCCATAATGAATAAAATAGAACAACACAGCAGCCTTTAAGCTTTTCCTTTCATCTTCTGCAAGTTCCTCTCATATACATACATACACATACGTGAGTGAGTATTGTGTGTTTGTAGAGAGGCCTGATCCAACACCATTACGCCATGAAAATGGAAGTGGCTTGCAGAATTGACATGAAGTTTACGGATTAGTTTATAAGATCGGTGACAATGTCGAATGTTGATGCATGCTCTTCACTGGCCCTATATATTAATGTATATAGTTATATTAATAGTACCTGACAAGGTCTGCATGTTTCCATCTTTCTTCACGTGAAGAAAACAGAAAAATAAAAGCTTGCACTTTGACCAAATGAAAATGAAGGTCCTAAACCGATTTACGACCTTGAGTGAAGATTGTTGTTTGGATCTTCACTCAAGGTCGTAAGTTTCTTTCTGAAGGCTGCTGAATGGATGTGATCAGACCTACCCATTTTCACAAAAGTTTTCATACACCACCCATATTCACTCATCAATCTTCAAAATAGCCTATTCTTGCAAAAAATTCTATCTCTTGTATCCTTTATTTAAAAAGAAGTCAACGTACGTTACAATAATGAAATTACCTCCACAATCACATTTCAGCGTGTAGTTACAACTCTTTTATATAAGCTTATAAAAAATATGTTCGACACTTCGATGTATCAAAATCCTATTTCAAATATAATAAAGTATTAACTATTATTTTTTTATGATCGCGTTTTAATAACAATCATCTTAAAAAACCGATACTTATTTCACGTTATAGTTGTTTTAGTTAGAGCATCAAGAACACGGGTTTTTGGGAGGTTTGTTGGCTGTGGTGGAAAAGAGAGACGCCGATGTGGATGAGTTAGGGTAGGGAGAGATGGGGTGAAGGATAGGAGAGAGCGGGAAGTGGTGAGGTCCATGGATTCAGTATGTATTTTAGGGACAATTGTCTGGCATGGATGAGGTGGAGGTGTGGTCACACCACACTCCACCATCACCTCTGTCCACGTCACCGTCACACCACTACATCCGTCACACCATGCGTGGCTATTGACGGGTGGTGTTCGGTGTTCCACGTTCTCCATACCATATAGCCTTATAGCAAGTGATTATAGTTATTATGGTCAACCTAAGCCACAAAATAGCTAAACAATGACTCAGGAGTCGGGTCAATAAAACTCCATCTTTCTTAATCATATGTAACACAGCTTTTTAAAAACATATTTTGAAGGTTTATAAACTTCAACAAAATCAATACAAACTGTTTACACTTGCAACTAAACAATAACTCGATCAATAACACGATCAAGAACAAAAACAACCTCTAAACGGCTAAACTTATCTATGACTAACTCACAAACAAGAAGTAAGCAAGAGGCTTAACAAAACGACTGACTGAATAATCTGGGTTTGTTACGAAACCCTACATGGAAGTATGGAACACTCTAGAACTCAAAGAGAAAAAATAAGAAAGAATGTCAGCCAAAAAAAAAAAACACATGAAAACAGCTTCTTATTTATAGAAGCAATAAGTCGGTGTAAATCAAAATGTGCCAGGCCCTGGAGCTTTAAGTGGACAACACATCACAGCACAAGGTTCGTTGGACTGCTACCCTTGAACTGGGCCCGAACACATAATATAAAATACTGGACTCTTGGGCAGCTTCTCAATCAACAACTCAAGTGTCCAAATATGTAACATGTTACAAAATAAACACAAACTAGTAAAATGAATAAATGATACATAAGATATTGAATTGGAAATAGATGAAATCATACCTTTTTACAAGACATCTTTAAAATTATTGGCCTACACCCCGTTGACAATCTTAATTTTACAAGATCACACCGTAAGATTTGTTGTGGGGTACCCCACTAGCTTTAAAACTGTGACATTAGCCAAAGCTTTCAATTTCAAATTAAGTACAAGCAAAAATTATGTCAATCCGGTTGGACTTTAATCATTATGTAAAACTACTAGGATTCCTCCTCCGGCATACATATTTGTTTTCAACTTTACAGATCGTTCTTTTTCATCGTAGTTGCAAAACACCAAAAACTGATAAGTTACTTGTTGTTATGTAGTTGTGGGTGTTCTAAATATGAGCTTGGAAACATTATTTTTAAATTGTTTTGGTAAATATGCAAATATCTTTAACAAATTCTTGAATTATGAGCTGCAGCATTTTTTTTTTTTTTTTTGCTATCTTTATTCTTTAGATCTTTATAGTTCTTCTAGTTTAATTGTTGAGATCTTTTACATCTGGAAATGTTTATTTCTATGTTGGGTTAGTGCAAAGATACTATACATCATAATTTTTTATGTGATGGACCTTACCCGACCTGATTTTTTTTTTGTTCGGTCATATGAAATTAAAGCATCTTAAAAAGTGAATCCAATGAAAAAAAATTCTGGATCCGTCACTAACTATGTGGAACATGAGATACAGAAATTCTAAAGATCAACGCGTCAAACACTCAAACATCATGCCCCTGCTAATGCAATATTATTTCCAAGAGAAATCGAAAAGGAACCAAAATAGTTGATGGTAGTTGTTACTTGATCGTGCAAGGTCACATGAATTATTAGTATGGGCTGTGAAATTTATGTTATGGCCGGGCTAAAAAGAGTTGGGCTGATTAGATAATTTAGACCTTGGGCCGTTGGAAAATAAAAGAAGAGGATGAGGGTTAACAAAGTTGGGGAAGTAAGAGGAAAGAAAAAGAGAAGTTGCAGCCTGCATCAACTAGAATTATTTTATGTACTTGACGAACAAGATCTTGGGTTCTATTTTTGCATTATGAGTTGCTAGTTATCTCTTATCATCTATGCTTAGATTAAACTTGAATGATCCTTGAATATTTTTATGTGAATATTATTGTCATGGACTCATGGTTATGTTGGTTTTTAAGACATGATCTTGTTTTAATCCATTAGCTAAATTATATCTTGAAATCTTTTCTTTTCAGAATAGACAAATATAATATAAAATGTTAAAATATGTGTTATGATGTAACATAAAAATTAATGTACTATAATATGAGAAAACAACACTTTTAATCATGTGAATAAGAATTAAAATGTATATTAAAAAGAAGATGTATGTTTGGATGAGGAGCAGAGCCAGAACCAACCATTGCAGGGCGTTATTGAGGCGGTGGTCTTGAAGGTGTAGTTTTTTTTTTTTTTTTTTTTTGGAAATGAGTGGTTTTAACCTATTTTGCTATTCCTATTTATAGGCTTGAACATGATTAGTGACTTGCCTAGACATGTTTAATCAATTACCTAAACACATTGTGTTTTTTTTTCCTGTATGAACAAAAACCCACAAAAAAGTCGTTTTTTCTATAGCACTATGGTACTTGTTGGAAAGATAATAAAACATTTGTTAATTTGGTGTAATTTTTTTCTTTAAAAAATCTCGTATATAAAAGTTATTAGCGTTTAGAAAATTGTGGGGGAAAACATGAGAAATAAAAAGACTTTTGAAAGGAAATAAGGGAGAGGATGACACGTGGCACACCAAAGGGGGGATGATAACCTTTTTAGCGTCATGTCAGCTTTATTGCTTTCTTTGAGAATTGAGAGAATCATTCTGGACCACACTAGATTATACCAGTGCTCCTCGGGATAGACAAATCTAATATGAAGTGAAAAAAATCTATACCTATAATAAACCAAAGCCATTTTAATGACATGGCACTCAAAGAGGCATTCTCCTCCTTGAGTGTGTCATGTGTCATCCCATGTGGCATTGAGATATTTTAGGAAAAAAATATTTAAAAATAAAATTAGATTTTTCTCTCTTATGTTTCCTCCCATAACTTTTAAACGTTAATATCTTTTATATAAAAGATTTTTTAAAGAAAAAAATTACACCAAATTAACGAGCGTTTTATTATCTTTCTAACGAGTACCATAGTGCTATATATAAAAAACGGAGAAAAAAACGACTATTTTTTTGTGGGGTTTTGTTCAGAGTTATACATTGTTTTAGGTTAGATATTAATATTAGAGCTATAATATAAGAGATTTTTTAAAGAAAAAAATTAAACCAAATTAACGAGCGTTTTATTATCTTTCCAACGAGTACCATAGTGCTATATATAAAAAACGGAGAAAAAAACGACTATTTTTTGTGGGGTTTTGTTCAGAGTTATACATTGTTTTAGGTTAGATATTAATATTAGAGCTATAATATAAGAGATTTTTTAAAGAAAAAAATTACACCAAATTAACGAGCGTTTTATTATCTTTCCAACGAGTACCATAGTGCTATATATAAAAAACGGAGAAAAAACGACTATTTTTTGTGGAGTTTTGTTCAGAGTTATACATTGTTTTAGGTTAGATATTAATATTAGAGCTATACATTGTATAAGGTTAGGCGTTAACATTGGAGATACATTTGTAATTGTTTTAGGTTAGGTGTTACCCGAAACTTTCTTGCATGTAACTGTAAAGCGAATCATTCTATTTCATATGTAAAATTAATATGTCATATTATTAGATTTCTCAACCCCGGGACGTTCCCGGGGTATAATCTAGTGTGTGTATCATAAAAGGAATATGTCATTTTTTTTCAGGATTTTTTAAAAGATCAACACTCGATAAATCATAAAACCTACTTCTAATTCTAATTCTACGTGTGCACATCTTGCTCGACTGAAGTCTCTGTACAACTTTGTCACGTTCTCAAGATACTCTAAAGCTGTAATGTGAACCTGAAAAAAACAACCTAATTGGTATCAAATGACATGTCACGATGATTGATTTAAGAGGCGTGCATGGTGGGGACAGAGACCGAGTGATGCTGGGGTTGCAAAGGAAGACAGTGATGGGTGACAGCTGACGAAGATGGTGGAGAGGTGACGACAACGGTGGACACGGACAGTGAAGGTGAGAAGCAAGAGGAGGGATGACTGAGATGTGTATATGTCAGTACTTTCTGATTTATATTTGCAAATTAGTGTCCCTTCCTCTTTAGTCCGCACATGTTAACATGTTTTAACGGGTACTTAACATGTTAACATGTCTTTTACCTGTTTAGACACGAAACATGTTAAGGCCTTATCGTGTCGACCTGTTAAAGACATGAAACCTGTTAAGATACCGCATATGTATAACTTTTTTAAATAAATTATTAACATGTCTTAATGGGTACTTAACATGTTAACAAGTCTATAACCTATTTAGACACGAAACCTGTTAAGACCTTATCATGTCGACCTATTAAAGACACAAAACATGTTAAGATCATGTAGGTTCGTGTCGGGTTATCGTGTTCGTGTATGAAATTGCCAGCCCTACTAAGAATCATAGGCTATATCTAACCGGCTTAGCAACGTTTATAATCAACGTTCCTAGCAACACAAATCAAAATACAAGAAAAAAAAAAGATTCTTACCAAACTGACTATATCTGTGAGAGTATGTATGTAGTAAGTAGTTCTTATATGTAATAGTAGGGTTCAAAATCATATATACTATATTAATATGATTAGTGACTTGTCTTGACATGATTAATGAATTACCTAAACACATTGTGTTTTTTTTCGCATAAACAAAAACCTACTATAAGAAGTCGTTTTTTTCGTTTTTAGTATAACACTATAGTGCTCGTTGGAAATATAATAAAACGCTCGTTAATTTGGTGTATTTTTTAAAACACCGTATATAAAAGTTAATAACGTTTAAAAATTGTGGGTCGGGGGGATAAGGAAAAGAAAAAGATAAGGATATTAATAAACATATTTGAAATTTTAAAATAATAGTTAATAGTTATCTTTATTTTTAAAATATAATTAAAAAATTTTCTGAAAGAAATAAGGGGTGTGAAAACCTCAAATAATGTATGTGGTTTATTATATATATAGATGATTTGTCTAACTTGCCTGAAAGAAAATTGGAATTTTGTCTGGCTTCTGCTGTGTATATTCTGCATAGAAAGCTAACTATGTTTTTATAGACTTCAAAATGGCTTAAGCATAGCAAAACTCAACGTCACGCGATCTCGAATTTTTGGAGCAGCATTCGTGTCAGCAGGTCACGCGGGCTCTGAAATTTTTCTGATCTAGAAGACTAGAACTCGTTTTTGCAACCCTCCTGCGCGCGGGTAGGTTCCTAAGTAAAATGTAACTTATGATTTCAATTCCTTCCAACTGATTTCCACATATAAACCCATCCAACTTTCCTTCCCTACCAATGTGGGACAAGGAAACTCACGTTCACACATACACTCCAACATTTAACTCTGACTTCCGGTGGTTGACACTAAACCAGGTGCTTCCATTCTTAGGATTGATTTTTTTGGGTTGACTTTCTAGTGCACTTGATCATTAGCGCGGTCGAACATGATCTTTACATAACCAAGAGCTGAACTGGGGAGCCTAAACGGCATTAAGGATGAGTCCACCGGTCGGTCCGCTTCCACGATTTCATCTATATTGAATCTCTTAAGAATAGCAAGTAACAGACTTGAGCATTCATTTCTAAAGTTGTTGCTCATCTATGTAAAAATGATACTACGTTTGGAACATTTCGTTTCTGAGCAGAAGACCACCGGTCCGGCCAAAAGAGAAACCATCAACTGCAAAACATGAAACTCAAAAACTGGAATCCAAACAGTCAATTGCTCGAGGGACCTTTGTCCCACTTGTATATCGTATTTGGCCGAAGAAGCATCGGACAGGTCCCGTTCTGCTCCTGAGTGAGTCTCCCAAAGAGAGTTAATAACTAATATAAGTTACGCATTTCACCGCTCCACCAGAAATTCCCTCTGCCCCTACCGTACTCATTGAGATAATACCTTTCATCCTAATCTCATCTATTGAAAAAGGGGCCCTCTTGATCACCTGAAGAGATTCTTAAGAAGGGTTCGGGTGGGGGCTGAATAAAGAAGACAAATAGAATGGAATTCATGTTCATGCTAAGAGAAGAGCGGATCCAATACCAAGACGACTTCTTTCCCTATCGTTATCTCCTCTATTAAAATCTATAAATTTGATGGCCCTTATTATTATTATTATTATTATTATTATTATTATTATTATTATTATTATTATTATTATTATATTATTATTATTAGTCAGATAGATTGCTTGAGCGCATTTTGACCCTTGGGATTTCAGGCTACATTGGGCCTAAGATTATGTCTAGTGATTTAACAGTGAAAAGGTGACAGTCATATAGACCATTGCCGCCTCATAGATTCATGTTTTTTACATTCCAAGTTATAGCTCGCTCTCTGCCCTTAGCTTGCGGGGGAATATTAGATCATGCTTGTAATTAGTAATATTAGTAGGAATTACATCAAGGTGGTAGGTAAGTGGGCAACAAGCTGCGTCACTACCCATTTTTGGATAACAAACCCTATTCTACTAAGGACATAATCTTGACCATTCAGAGTCGACACACATGCAATTGCTCATAATTTGATTAAAATTTTAACACGTACAAAAAATAATGCGTTATTTTCTTCTGTAAATTCATAACGGTTTTGATAGATATGAAGTTAATCCCTATCAATCTCTACACCTAATTTTCAACTTCCACCATGCTTTGCCATCAAAACCAACCCGTTCCGACAAGGAAGTTTTGAAATGGTGGGTAGGGATTACGTTTTAAATTGCATTGAGTGAAAGTCAAAGGTGAATCAGTCAACATTCAAGTGAAAGTTTCAAAGTCAACTAGTATTAAAGTACGTTGCATCTCTCTTATTTTCCACATCAAAGGTCAACCGATAAGATCAATCTTAGTACAAGTTGTTTACTTTGGTGGAAATTGGAATGAAGCTGTCATCAAGATTGTGGATTTAGATTCAGTGTTCAATATTAAATGAATCAAACATTCAAATTTCACAACTGATCAATATTAAATGAATCATACTCTTTCTATACAAAAAAGTATAGAAAGACCATCGGGTATCTCATCAGGGCCGGCTTAATTTTTTTGGGATCTAAAGCGCATTTAAAAAGTAGGGCCCTATTATGATTTTTTGTTGGATTTACGTAATCACCAACTAAAAAAAACTCGTCATATTTACACTTTGTTTAACATAATAAGAAGAGGAATTGTTGATCCGAAAAGGATTTGTGTGGATTACTATTGAACCTGTTCTTTTTTTTTTTTTTGAACGGCACCTTGTTGGACATGAACCCATGACCTCCCCAACTTAGGTGCTCCTATAAGTAGTGGTCCACGAAAAAGGGCGTGGAATCCCCATTAGCGCCCCAACACCGCCCCTGGGGCGTTAAGCTTCCAAAATTCGCTTTGGCGTGAATTTATTAGGGCTGGCTTTGGCGTTAATCTTCAAAGAATGTGCCTATGCAATTTACTTATTGATTCAAGTAAGATTTGAGCGTTAATATTCAAGCTACATTACGTTGGCCTTATATTGGGCCACAAACTCAATATTATTGAACCTGTTCCTAAATATAAGAAAAGGATATCTATAAGAATTTAAGTATATCCTTTAAGTAATAAGGTTTATATTATTTTCTTCATTCACTTTAATGTATATCCAAACACCCATTAATTGGTTTGCATGCGATAAACCACCAGAAACATCTTAGAAGTAAGAACACAAAAGAGAGTAATTTATGAAGAGATAATGCTAATCTCCTCTTAAAACATGAAGGAAAAAAAATAATAATATAATGATGTAGCTGCTTGGATTGGAACCATATTTTGTAAAAAAGTTGGAAGGAATTTTGCCACTAAGAGGGTGTTTGGGATTGAGTTTCAAAACAATTTATTCACTTATTGGCTTTTCCAATAAGCTAATAAGTCAATAAGCTGTTTGTGTAACAAAAAAACACTTTCTGTTTTGAATTTTGGCTTTTAAGGGTGGAAAAATTGTTTTTGAGAAGCTAGAAATTCTGGTTTTTGGAAAAAAAAAATTACAAATCTACCACCCATACAACCAATATTCACAATAAGTTAAGCAAAACACTTAAAAAAACACAATCTATTGACTTTTTGACGTTTCTCATCCCAAAAGTTAATCTTTTTTTGGAAGGTGTGCTTCAGCGGTAAACCCAATCGACAGACAACCCCTCGACTCGAGTTCGAATCTCTACCCACGCACCGGTGTCTACTTTGAAGTTATCTCAAACCGTTACAGGGAATTTTTTCGTGGTGTGCAGGATTCGAACTCAAGATCAAGCCCGGGCGGGAACCCTCTTAAGAGGTAAACCCTCCCACCTCTCCCCAGCTGGGCTGGAGGTCATTAGCTCCCAAAAGTTAATCTAAACACTTTTTTTAAAACTTTTTTTCAAAAAGTCATAAGCCAATAAACACTTCTGACCAAAAGAACTTTTGCATTTCCAAACTCAATCCCAAACACCCTCTAAACCACTTTAAGACAATGTGTAATGGTAAATGGAAATTTTCAAGCCCCATGGGGGATTAATTGACATGTGACATGTAGGACCATTAAAGGATTCAAATGAGAAAAAGAGTATACTGGTAAGGTGAAAAATTTTAAGCCCTTCTTATCATTTAATATTAATTTTTTTTGTTCTATCCTTTTCGATAGAATAAAATATACCTTCTTTCTTGAATATGATTGGCCCATTCATTTTTTTCCCCATATTCGTGTTCGTTTTTGTTCAACAACTAAATTTAACAAATAAAGGCAAATGAACACGAACATGTTCATTTCCTTAACAAACGAACATGAAAAACAAAGCCTTGTTTGGTAACTGTTCATGAACAGTTCGTGAACACGTTATTTCCTTAACAAACGAACACGATTCGGTAAAAGTTCATGAACAGTTTGTGAACACGTTATTTCCTTAACAAACGAACACGAACAAGTCCCTGTTTGTGTTCGTTTTGTTCGTGTTCATTTGGTTCGTTTACAACCATATGTACACGTCATCATATACAAGTACAAATTTTTATGAGATTCTCTACCAAAAATAAGCTTTGTACTTTGCTCGAGTGAAGTCTCTGTACAACATTATCACTTCCTCAAGACACTCTAAAGCTGTGATGTGAACCTGGAAATAACAAAAACCAATATCAAATGATATGTCATGATGATAGGCGATTTTGATGTGTAAAGTGAGCATATAGTGAAAGAATGACATACTGTTCAATAATTCTTACCAAACTAACTACATCAATGAATACATATGTAGTTTGTTGGTTCTTATATGTAACAGTAGGTTCAAAAACATATATACTATCTTAACATGATGAGTGACTCGCCTAAATATGATTAATGAATTCTTTGAAATCAAATACAGTAAATACCTATACAAAACCATCATGCCCACAATCTCAACTTTAAATAATAAAGAAACATTAGCCAAAGTAAAGTTGTATGACAAGGTGACAAAAATGGAAACAATCATCTAAAAACCAACTTAAATTTGTCTGAATTTCGATAAATTAAGTGAAAGCATAATATTAGGGTATAAAAACAAGCTACACTTTGGTATTTTTTTCCCAGTTCTCTAAATATTAATAGTATAAAACATATGTGTAACCGAAACTAAATAGACTATTAAGTCCAAAATATGACTTTAAATAAAAACACACAAATTACAATTAAAAAAAAAACACAATGGACAAAAAAGCACAATCTACAGTATAAAAAAAACACTTTATTTAGATAAATAGCACAATCTGCAGCAAAAAAATACAATGATCAGAACTGAAAAACACAATGAACGAGACAAAAAAATACAATGAACAAACAAAAATAACACAATGGACAGACAAAATAAACACATTATTCAGACAAAATAAAAACACACAAATGACAGCTCAAAAAAACACAACGGACAGAAAAAACACAATCTACGGTACAACAAAAAACACATTATTCATATAACTTGCACAATCTGCAGCAAAAAAAATACAATGATCAGAATTGAAAAACACAATGAACGAGACAAAAAAAATACAATGATCAGAACTGAAAAACAAAATGAACGAGACAAAAAACCCAATGAACAGACGAAAATAACACAATGGACAGACAAAATAACACATTGTCTTTTTTCTGTTGCTGATTTGTGTGTTTTTTACTGTACTATACATTGTGTTTTTTTTTTTTCTACATGAACAAAAAACAACTAAAAAGTTTATGTAGTATAAAAAGTTATTAACGTTTAAAAGTTGTGAGAAAAAATGCAAGTGCCATGTACATCAGAGTAAAATACAAATTTAATGGTTTATGAGAGAATTCAATGGTGGGGATGACTCAAAAAGTGCAATGTGTCCCCACCCGGCCAATTCCTTTAAGTATAGGAAGAAAACCTACTTTTTTAAAAAAAAACCTACGAAAACCCTACTTCCTAAGCTTTTTTAGAGCCTGGAAATTTTAGGGCATATAATATACAAGTTTTTAACAGTTTTGAGTAAAAAAAATCAAAAAGCGCCGAGCGGTTTAAAAAAAATTATGTAGTGTTACATATGCTACACTTGTAACATATGTAACACTGCATAACTTATTTATTTTTAAAAAAAAAACTAGGCGTTTTTTTGATTATTTTTGGCTTAAAACTTTTAAAAACATGTATATTACATGCCTAAAATTTTTAGACTCTAAAAAGCTTGGGAAGTAAGGTTTTCTTGGGTGTTCTCAAATTTTTGAAGTTTCCATTTTATCGTTGCCCTATATATATAGTGGAGGCTTCAAATAAGAAGAAAATGTTTTGTAAGAAGAAAAACATTAATATAGCTACGACACAACAACTTAACCTGGTTTTAATCCGAACCGGTAGGTTTTAATACAGTTCGGTTCCGGTTCTTATATTTAGCATTTAACGGTTCCGGTTTGGTTTGGTCCGGTTTTGAACTATTGCACAACCCTATATTTTGGTGTCGTTAATTTTTACGACACCGGAACAATGACGCAAAACCCTATATTTTGGTATGTGGTGGGTGGCGGCGGTGGTGGGTGGGTGAGGTAGTGGGTGGTGGTGGTTGATGGCGGTGGCGACAGTGATGGGTGGTGACGGCGAGGGTGGGCGACGATGGTGGGTGGTGGGCGACGGTGGTGGTCGGCGTTGGGTGGTGTTGGATGACGGTGGCGGGTGGGCGACGGTGGTGGGTGGCGACGATGGTGGGTGGGTGAAGGTAGTGGGTGGCGGTAACGGCGGTGGTGGGTGGTGACGACGGTGGTGGGTGGTGGCGGGCGACGGTGGTGGGTGGTGACGATGGTGGTGGGTGGTGGTGGTGATGGTGGTTGGTGGGTTATGGTGGTGTTAGTAAAAGGTGAATGAGGGATGGAATGGAAAAAAAACATGGGGGGTGGATGGAATGGTTTTGAGGGAATGGAATGCCTTGTGGAATGGGTGATTCCATTCCTTTAACCAACCAAACACACTATTTTTCATTACCTCGTAATGGTCCATTCCATTCCCCCTTTTATTCCATCATACCAAACACTACCTTATATTTGCCTCTTTTATCAAGGTTTAGGCGCGCGTCTAGGCCTACTATTCAAGCCTAGTGCAGCCTTTTCGCTTCACTTCGTAAGCCCCATTTTCAGACACTCAGCTGCATTTTCTAGGCCAAATTCCAGCCAAAATACGTTTGAACAAGTTTGAACATGTCTCAAACATTTATACCAACCCTAAACAAGCCTAAATGCAACCTAAAACAACCTACGCTAGCATGAAAAAGCCTAAAACATTTATAAAACACCTAAATTTTGTGTGTTTATACTATACGTCTTGCCTAAAGTAAACCTTCGCCTTTTCAGCGCCTTGTACCGAGGCCCAAGGCTTATCTTTTGTGCCTTAAGTTTCTCTTGCGCTTTTGAAAACTATGATATTTACAACTTGTTATGTTATTGCTTGACGAGCGGGTTGCCCCGTGCGATACGGGGGTGTCACCGACACTTTTTTAGAGAGCGCAATCTAAATCAACATGACTTAAACACTAATTTTACTTGTGTATTATTATTATGATTATGTAAATAATTAGTAATTTTATACTTATGTTTAAATAAGACAGTACTACGCGATGCGGCGGGTGGCACCGATGCTCTTTTGGAGAGCGCAATCTAAATCACTTACCATGGATCACAAAAGCTCAGTTTTTAGGCGATAAGTTGTATTCAATTAATGCCATAAAGTTGTGGAGTTCCTTTTTAAGGATCATCAGACACCGGAACAATGACGCACACATTTAATTTGCGTGTCATAAATTTATTAGATATCATAAAACATGACACTTTTTTTTTATGACATACACTTATGAATGTCATAAAATGACCGTGTGACGTGTGTCATCGTTCGCATGTCAAGAAATGTATTTTTTTCTAATAGTGTTAGATTTAAATGTGCAGTTATGAATTTTTCATTTACCTCAACTCAAATTATTTAAAAACCATGAAAACTAATAATATCAAACTCAATAAATACCAAGGAGTGTTAGTCACCCTGTGTATATATGCAGTACGTGTCGAATACAAATTTCTACCGAAAAGAAGAAACATTAAAAAAGTTGAACCGAATCTAATTCTTTGAATGCAGACCGAATCTAAATAAAAAAATGTATCCTTCACACCAACATAAAAAAGTTTTTAATCTCTCAATTCAAAACCAGAAGGAAATAAAACGTTAGAGTACAGACCTAGAGTAGGATTTCTAAAATTCACCACACCTCATAATATATTATTGATAACGAAAACAAATACAAGCTAGGAAACCCAATCCACATGAATCTCCTAACAAGTATTTAACAAAACATATAATTAGTTCTAGGAAAACAAAGGTCCTAAAAACATCCTAAATTAAGCCGGCCAGTTCATGAACTCCGTATTGTCTTCGACATATGTGTCCAAAGTTGACCATAGAAACTCACCGGTAATCATCACATCGTTGCAAATGAAATCGTTGACAAAGTTATAAGGTGACAACAAGTTATAATCGCCTGATGGTATAATGATATCATCGTCTTGTAGAAATGGCTCGGTCCAAAAATCACCACCGTCTAGTGTTTGTGGTGTAATTAGGTGACTTGAATCACATGTTTCTTTTACGAGATTTACTTTATTATTGTTAGCCTGATCGAGTTCAAGGTTTCCAACGTTTTCACTAGCAGATATAGTTTTGTCATGCTGAACTCGTTTCTTCAAATGTGTGTTCCATCGATTTTTTAGTCCATTGTCACTTCTTCCTGGAAACTTTGTGGCTATTGTAGACCATCTGCCCATAAAAGATCAAATGTCTATCACCAAATGTTTCTAAATGAACGTCCCTCTATATATATATGGGGGCGGTTATTGTGAAAAGTAACAAAAACGTCGAAGTGTACGAAGTCACGTTACATACATAATTACTTAACATAGACAGAATCACTACTACTTCATTACCAAAATTACGTAACACATACATAAATCATTTATAGTTTCATTACCAAAATCACGTTTCATAAACAAAATTATTCAAAACTTTATATAACAATCTTCCATACCCCTAAAAAATGTAACATACAAAATCACGTACCATAGACAGAATCACTACTAGTACATGATAATTACGTAATGTTTTTGTATGTTCATGAATGCATTACGTAATTATCATTACGCAATTTTCATGTACGAAAATGTTGTTGTATGTTCATGAAAGTATTACGTAATTATCATACACTTCGCACACACTTCGCACGTTTTCATTACTTTGTATTTGAACCGGCCCCATATATATATGTGTGTGTGTGTGTCTGTGTACATGTGCGCGCGCGTATATATAAGTAAATTAAGTTATAATAGTTAGAACGAACTTGTTGCCCAACTTGTTATGTAAATCAATAAGGAGATCATCTTCTTCTTTTGAAAAGTTTCCATGTTTCATGTTTGGACGAAGATAGTTCATCCATCTCAACCTGCAACTTTTACCACTTCTAGACACACCTAAACAAAGCATTAAAGAACACAACTAACATATAAGCAAAACCACAAGAAATACAAACATTAGATTAATTACGAACTAAGAAAGTGATCATACCAGCAAACTTTGGAAGTAAACTCCAGTTCCAATGGCCATATCTCTGGATATAGGCTTTTAACTTGTTGTCTTCATCTTCACTCCATGCACCTTTCTTCAATCCGTTTATGTCATTATGTGATGCCATCACCATCTTTTCGCCTCCCCGCTCTCTATAGATGTCTATGGCTGTAACTTCAATCTAAGTACACTTATATATACTAATACCCCAAACAAGATCTAGGAAACACAACATGTCCAAATTGTAATTATTAAATTGTTTTACATGATCCTTCGAGTCAAGGGCAATCGTAAGAAAAAAGACCCTGATCATTTATTGTTTTTGGCAAGTTGTTTTGATTTTTTTTTTCAGACACTTCTCTCAATTTGGGGTTGTAAAATGATTTTTTTATATGGTATATTAATCTCTTATTCAAAACTTTCAACATATGTAATCAACTTTTTTTTTTAGACTAAATTCATATGTCAGCAATTCAGCATTGATCATATAAAAGACAGATACTATTATTTCACGTTAAAACTATTTTTAACACTATTCACTACAAGAATTGTGAGCAATAGATACGACATCATTAATAGCAACTTGCAAAAAATCGTCTCTATTGCTCATCTTTGACGATATGTCGTCGCTATTACTTTTAGCGGTGACTTTTTAGAGCAAAATTACCAAATTACTTTTACATATACTTCTTTTTTTTTTATCAATTCTAACTCTAAAACCACAACCACATCTAATCATGGCATAATTTCATAGTAAGACATAATAAAATCTACACCCGAAAAAAAATTACCTTAATGCGCCACGTGTCACAATTCCGTGAGACCAAGATTGTTTTTCACAGCTCATTTATTTCACCCCTTCGTATTCTATTTTTAAAAGCAAAAGTTAGAAATAAAAAAGTTAATTAACTTCAATCATATCTTTTCAATATGAAAAAATTACACCGTTAGTCATTATGGTTTCCACCTAGTTTCAATGTAAGGTACTAAGGTTTTATTGTTTCTCCTTAAGGTATTAACATTTTAATTTGTATCAATGTCAGGTATTAGGGACTAACCTTGATCAATCACCACTCGCATCCCAACAGTCAAAATCATCCACCACCTTCAACCTCCCTCCACAGCCAACATGCAACTTGACATTCGAAATCAACCACGACATGAATTTTGTTAATTCGTTGCTATTTAGACAACGCAACACGTAAATTGTTATCAAAACTGTAAATTCGATGTAAATTCCCTCCACCGCCAACCTGTAAATCGTATTTAGAACTAGACTGTAAAGGCTTTGTTTAATTGTGATACCCCGCAATTTCAGGTTAACACTTTAACTAAACTCTAGTTAAATTGTACATACATTCGTAGTATTTTACTTGACTTAGGTTAGTTAAATGAGTCGCACGGTACACGATTATAGGTTAATAACTACATAAACGATAATTCAGAGACTAACATACATCACAGGTGTAGATACCTCATCTTCACCCAGGAAGGCGAACTTACCTACTTGTTCGTCTAAGCACTTGTTCATTTAAAGGCGAACTTACTTATCTCCATTAAGTGATCATTTGTTTTGCATGTCTACAGATCAATGACTACAACAAGTGGAGCATATGTGATGGTTGCGTTTTTTAACTTTGATTGCTTGATCAACCACTGATAGTTAAGTAACACATATTCTGCAATGAGAATAATCCGAGTGGAGCATACTTGATATACGCGCTTAAAGAGCGATAATCTGGGTGGTGCATACGTGATGACCTCACTATATAACTACCTGAAGACATAATATTCATACTTAAGGAAGATGATATTTAAGGCGAATCACATAACCGAGTTTGATATAAGGCTAATCATGTAACCGGGTTTCACCCGTGTTACATTACCTATTGTAGTCTGTAAGAGTTGGCGATAACACTATTTACGATAGCTTACAGGCTTTTTTTAAGTCAAATTGTGTTGAATTTGTATTATTTTAATAGTCATTTTATACTTAGAGGTTGTATGTATTGCAAAATCGATTTTTGACGATTTGTGTAAGCGATTTTGATTCCATGTATGCATTGCATATTCAAATTTTAACGATTTATGAGAGCATGAAAAAATATCACGTTTACTGTTAAGTTATTAGCAGTTGTGTGCAGTGATGTCTTTTCATGATTCATATGTTTACTTTTTGGTAGAATTGTGAAAACAAAATAAACCAAACATTTTGATTAATTTGTAAGCAATTTTTTGTTTTATGATACCCTGAAGATTTGAAGCATGGAACCACGCAGCGTGTGACGCCGCCGGGTGGATTAACAGAAAATATAGCCAGAAGGGCTATTTCAATAACAGCGTCCAAAATACCTATACGAGCTCAATTCATCATTTCGGGATAAAAAAAGAAACAAGCCTTAAAAATAGCGAGTGCAAGTTTCTTTTTTTGAACAAAAAATATTTCTTTTTTTCTTCAACCTTTGTATTACAAAAAACAGATAAAAAAATATGATTCAACCTGAGACCCATTTGTTGCGGCAGTGGAGCAAACATCTAGTTTGTTTCAAAATAGCAGACATCATAAAATTATTGACCTACACCCTGTACAATAAGTTTTTACCAACAAAAAAAACACCTTAAGAATGTATGATCTGTTCAGGGGTACTCCCTAGCATTAAAAGTGATTAATCCGCTTGGCCTTAATCATTAAATAAAATGTGTGACAAATATCAATAACAAAGTTTCGTGCACATTTTCATACATACTTTCATGTGTGTGTGTGAGAGAGAGAGAGTATGATCTTAAAAGACAGATTAGTGGAAATTTAATGGTATGTGGGGCGTTTTTCAAGCCAAAAGGTAGGTAACATTCACAACTAAGAAGAATCCATGCCTACAATCAAGTTACACAATTCAAATACATTTCAGGTAATCAATCTCAACACTCATCAACTGGTATTTTTATAAATGAACCAATGGATCAACTCCTCACTCAAAATATTTACTAATTTGGACACATCTCGATTAGTCAGTCGTTCCCTTTTGATTGGTTGATTCCTCAACCGTAAGTTGGTATACATGTCCAGCGGCTTGGCTTCCAAAAACTCAATTAGTCTTTGAAGGATATATTAGCTTAGTTAATCATGATTATGCATAAGTGCATATAATCAAATGTACATCATCACCCCAACACTGCAGTTGAACTTTTCAAATGTCCTATCCTAAAAAGCAAACCCTAATATCAAATCTTTCACCCAAATTCATGAGACTTCTTGAAGTGCAAGGTTCAACTCATGTGCTGACTTGGCAATCGTTCCTCCCCTTCTAGAAGATCATGAAATATCATGCATGCTTAGACGCCTTTTTTTACAAAATATTGGCAGAGATAAAAGAGTGAAGTGAAAACACACCTTGTTATGAGTGGCAAAGAACGTTTCACCTTTTCGAGCTCCAGATAGCACCGGTTGCATCGCTCCAATCTACAACAAATTTATTATTACATCTATGGTCTAATGAACGTTTTATATATATATTGAATATATGTGTGACTTTGAACATGTTTGGCGGTTCTTAGTTTAGGTAATGTCCCAATCCGACCAGTCTACGCATAAGCATATCAAAATTGCCACCAGTAAAAATAAATCTAAACAAGTTATTGCAAAGACTAAGCATACCTTTGTTCTGCCTCAATATCAACACCAACAGAGGCTGATGCTTGTAAAGAGGAATATATCACTGAACCAAATACGCGTACTAGTTTAAGTAGTAATTCTATTGATACTCCCCGATGCCTAAAAATACAAAAATAAAATACATAAGATCAAAAAAGTTTGATAAATTTGCATCATTTTCTAGTATTTCCAACGTAATCAGCCAATCAGTTATACAACTTCTGTCATCGTCTCTTGAAATTCACATCATAATGTAACAATTCACTTTTTGAATGGTCTCAAAGATTGTATCAAATTGTTTTGGTAAAGCTAAAGATTTAAATTACATTTTTATACCCTTAATAACCGTTGCATGCCGTTGGTAACTTGTTAAAGTTCCCTTCATTTTCTTCAATTGAGAGGCATTCTAAATATTCAATTGGTAGTCATAATATACACACATATATTAAAATATTTGCCTCCTAAAAATCTCAAATGTATTTTTTGGATTTCAATCCCTACTATTAATTTATTTTCCAAGTTAAATGTCTCATTTTTACTCAAATACAGACACATGCACACAACCTCAAACTTGACTATTATACCAATGTTCAATGTTGTACTCAACATTTTGATTATCAGTGCAACCTCTAAACACAATCAACATTGGGATTATTAGTGCAAGCTGAGTAGTCAAGCTCTAAACACAATTGACATGTGGTACATGTACATACAAATGAAAAAAAAAATCTTAAGAAAATAAGTTTCCTAAAGTAGATCTTAAATTGTCTTTGTTAAAACACATAATTTAGCAATTTATTTTATCTTCTTTACAAGAATTGGATTTAGCAATTAATGCCATCTTCTATATAACAAAAAAAATAATATATAATCTATTCATAACACAAAAATTCATGATGGAGTCCATACCTATCCATGTCACTATCAAGGAGGCTATTGAGGAGAGGCAGTAAGCAAGAACAAACATCCAAGGTGATGGTATCGATTTTTTCAGTCAAAAGGCTGACCGTATCTGCAGTCACCTGCATCATTATACAAAAAGTTGGGACTCAGAATTTGAAAAGGTCACCAAGAGATAAAAAAATGGTAAGAAAAAAAAAACAAAATAAGAAATTAGTAATACAAGTGAAATAGATGCAATGTACTCACAGCATGATCAGACATTCTTGCCAATGCGTTAATCGCTCCTTTAATATCATTCCTGTCCCAGCATCTACGGATCATCTGCACATAGTATAAATAACCGACTATTTTCAGGTATTCTTGGCATTGGGCAACAAAGGGTTTTATAATTATCTAAGAAACATATTTTTGTGAACTGATGAGAATGACATGTTTGTATAAAACACGAACGACACCTAAAAGCTAAAACCTTTTAAGGCATTTGAACCATGTGCACCATTCTTTTTAAGATACGCAAAATGTAACCGCATATAAATCTTTGCAAACTCATGACTTTCTCTATAAAGTTTGAGAAACACTAAAGAAAAGATTGCACTTTCCAGAGCAACATTGGAGTGAAATTGTCAAAAACTAAATATATAAATAAAATACTGGAGTGAAATTGACCCGGGGGGGGGGGGGGGGGGGGGGGGGGGGGGGGGGGGCTTATAAAATATCAATCACCTGTAGCTTGGCTAGACGAGTCTGCATTGAGGATACAAATTGATCATGTTGTCCCATGATATCTACAACGACATCTTCCTCTGATATGGGCCCTGTTTCCTTCACAGTGGATTCAGGTAACTGTTTCTGCACCAATTGAGGATTATATCAGAAGAAAAACAAGATCTTATTCTGTAGATAAAGAAAACGAGACAAGTGTCCAGAATGACTTTAAACAATTTAAGTACCGGAGTCCAGAGCTCTAAAGTATGACTCAAATAGCAAGTTCAATTGTAAATGTATCAGATTAAACTAATGGATAAATTGTAATTTCAAAAATGGTGTTCAGTTTTGTATGTTAGGTTACATCAACAACTTAAAGACAGTCCAAAAAATTACACATTAGTAAGGTACAAAGATCAAGTTCTATTGAAATAAAAAGGACAAGAAAACCATGTCATACCACAGCATTTGGCAGCTTATTGACAGCAGAGCTACTATCAGAGATGCTTCTGGAAGAAAGAGTATCATGATAAGGAGGCCTTTCTTTTCTGTCCCAAGTAGAAACAAGTGGACGTGTTCTTCCTAAATACAAAATGTTTATGTTGTTGAATATCATCATAATTCATGTTTGTTGATGGCTTAACAACATACACCATGAACAAAAATTCGTATTACACGATTGTACCTCTTCGTTTACTTTCCATAGAGAAAGCATCTCTATTTGCTCGTGGAAGACGTCCTTCATCTGCAATAATCCGCATAGCAATATCTTTATTTAGTATAAATATAAATGGAGCGATGTTAAACACTAGATGAAATTTCAAGATATATTGTAAATTTGTGGACTTGTTTATAAGATGAGATTAGATGTATTATTATTAGTAGATGATAATTCCCTAATTTCAACAGGTTTTATAGTAACAGTTTTCCACATTAATGCATATCTATCTATATACAGTCTTTGTCACTCATCACCATTAACTTTAAAAAACGTTTCCTTTTCTATTTTACACACTATGAAAAACATTTCCCTTCTTTCCAAGACAAAAACATCAAAATATTCAATCTTACCTAGAAAGCAATGCCGATAGTGCCAAGATACAAATAGACTACAACCAATATCAATATTACAGATAAAAAAACTCAGTAATACATCTTAGCTGTTTTTGTTTAGAAGTATGTGTCAAATCAATGTTAGGAAGTACTAGATATACACATCCATAGTCAAATAATCTGAGATGTAAAATGATATCATTGTTTAATTCAATTAAGTAATTGATGACAAATAGCAAAATGTAGTTATTAATATACATAATAACATAAAAACTGAACTTCGTAGAATTATACACTTACATATATCAGGCTGGTAGTTTGGGGTTGACTCTGTCACTACATTCTGCTGACACCTGTCATCTGCAAAGCTTGACTCCTTTGCAGGAATGTCAAAAGCCAAGTTTTTCATTGAATTAAAATTATTTCTGTCAGCAAGTCGACTTGATTCAGTGTCACTTGTATCATTCGCAGATTGTATAGAAGATAACGGTTTCTCTGCTTCATCCCTCATATTTGTAAACTTGCGAGATTCGGATGTTTTTGACATTACAATTGTTGGTGTTACTCTTCCAGAAATGCCTTCTCTTCTTAAATCAACAGTGTTTCTTGGCACAATTACAGGTGCAACTTCTAACCTATTAAATGTTGACACATTTTGTGTTGGCTGGCTTTTTGTAACATTTCGTTTTGAAGCTGTTGGTCCACTGCTAGCTGAAACTGAAGCAGGTGGGCTGACCTTATTGACAACACTCGGATAAACCTTTTGAGGAATACCAGCTGCATTTCCTGTGGCTTCATTAAGTACACAATATATAGTTAATGTCATAGGCATTTACAAACGAGATAAATATGTAACAAATTTAATTTTTAAGGAAATTACAAAAATTTAAGAAGAAATTCATAGGTTGAAGATGAGGGTATTTTGGTCATTGTACTTGGGGCTGGGATAAACTTGTGAATATTTTGAATACCAGTGACCATTTTCATAATAAATGATTTGTAGGAACAACCTTTTATAACTTCAACCAAACCGCATAGACCAAAAATGTAATTACTCTTATAAAAAAGATAAACAGCAAAAAGACATACATGAAAAGGTTTTGGAATCCTTGTTGGTTGGTTCTGAGTTTTGACTAACTGAAAGCCTCCCCAATGATTTTGTTTCCTTTACAATTTGATCTGAAGCTTGTGAAACGGATAGCCGGCCCATACTAGCTTTTGTGGTATTTTCAGTCAAAACTGAAAGGTTTCCACTTGAGTTAGATATTTGTTCTTGATGACCATTTGACTTTGAAACTTTATACGGTTCAGTTCTCTGCATAAAATCAAAGGTTGTATGAAAAACAACAGTCTGAAATAAAAAACAATATACCGTAGTCAAACTATTAACTGAGAGAATATTATTTTACCGAGATATCTACAACCCAAACTCCTACACAGCTTTGATTGTAAGAGCAACCTAGAAGCTTCCCTTCATGCATATTAAGATCAGACAACTTTGACCATCCCACATCCACAGCATCATGAGTTCTGATCGGTTCCCATGAGAACACCTGAAATACATATAATGGGTATACTCGGCAATCGGTATATATGCAACAATTTGGAAATTGTTTTAACTAATAAATGTATATAATAAGATCCGACCTTCAGGCTCTCATGCAAACCACATAGAAGGGTCCGGCCATCAGGATTGAATGTCATACAACGTACTCCACTAGTCTGAAATCAAAAGGCAGAAAGAGAAAAAGTATAATGTGTGTCCCATATCATACAAATCCTCAAAGTTCAAAACGGGAGTATAGCGCATACATAAGGGAGTAAGAGAATGAAATTATCTAGACAAATAGACCACAAGGTATTTTACCTCAGGACCAGCAGAACCTATGAGTTCCAAAGTCTCAAGATCCCAGAATTTAACGGTTTTATCAGCAGAACCTGACAGATAGAAATGCAAACACAGAGAATAAAGATAATTGAAAAACAAAGTATTTAACATATAATATATGTATGTTTAGTGGACTAATTGGCAGTTTGAGACTTTGAGCTTTGAACATTTACTAAAAAAGACCATCATAGCAATTATGTAAACAGCTCAAGTAAGATTATCTTTCTCCTCTCTTTCTAGTAACAAAAAGTTAACAAGAATAAAGAAAAATAAAAAACAGCAGTTCAATAAGAAACCAGTGACAATTTAGCAGAAGGCTCTCTGCTATCATGAGTGGCAATCTTATCAAGTTAAATAACATGAGTAGGATAGTATCATGTTCGTTGATGGTATATAGAGACATACAGAATGCATCTTCTTTATTACTGAAAGATAACTAGAATTTAAGATTCACTCTACTAAAGCAACAATATTGGCACCAACAAGGACGTGAAAACAAACATTTGCAGCATAAAGTGCCCAACCTGTAGCCATCAAGAACTCGTTTGGATGAAAATCTATGCATTGGACTTGCCCTTCATGAAACTTGAAATCATGTAATAGCTTTCCCGCAGTTAAATCCCACAGCTGTCAGAACATTCCATATTTCAACCATTACAAAATCACATAAATATAATGGGGAAAGTGACACCATGTAGAAAATATTATTATAATTTATACAACTGCTTTATGAACAAAAAAGGTGGTCTGACCTTTACACTGTTGTCTTCTCCACCAGAAACCACCCAACGACCATCGGGTGTAAATCTTATCGCATTCACACCCCGCGTGTGCCCTTTGTATGTATGTATACACCCTTTCCGTCTTATATCCCATATTTTTAAATTCGTGTCCAACGATCCAGAAGCAAAAAACTCCCCAAACGGATGGAAATCCAACGATATACAATTCGATCGATGACCAGTAAGAGTCCGAACAACTGTGTAAAAACCAAAATTTCAATCAAAACAAACAAACAGCCAATAAACCAAACACATTACACAGCAAACATACTTTTCGCTTCTTCCAAATCCCACAACTTAATTGTCCCACTTGCAGCTCCAGCTGCTACCAGTACTTCCGAAGAGTCAAAGCTGACCGAATCAATACCACTCGAATGTCCAGACAAACTCTGTAGTTACATAATATCATCAAAACCATAGATCCAAATAAAAACACAAACCCTAAAATAAATTAATAATCAACCAATAAGATTATGAACAAGTTATTTCATTTACCAAGATAGCATTTGGTTTGCCAATAGCCCATAGATTAACCTTGTGATCTTCACCTCCAGTAACAAGAACTCTTGAAGATTTCCTTCCAATCTTTAAACAATTCACAGTAGAAGCATGAGCTACAAATTCCTCTATATATCACATTAAGTTAAGTCCACTGTCCACCTATATACATATATAAACACAACAAAACCCTAACAACATACATTAACAATATATATAAAAGGATACGTAGCTTATAAGCACGCTTTGTGGTAGCCATAGACACAACACAATCTCTCAACAATACGATTCAAATACAGAAACCCTAGAACAACACATTCAGTAGCTGTAGGTTTGAAGTGAATCTAAACTTATTAGATCTCCATATGTTGATACATTTGCTGCTGATTCTAAGGTTCCATCTGTTTATTTAAAAAAAAAAAAAAAAGAGTAAAGATCTGAAACCCTAGATCAAGATAGTTAGTGTGACAGGTGGCTATGGAATAAATTGAAACTCAAGTATTGGGTGTTTTATGGTTAGTGAATAATAATAACAGACAAAAAAGGGTTTTATAAAATCACGTGAACAGAAGTGAACGCATTCTGTTCTATTTAGGTTCAAATTTGGGAATAAAGAAGGAAGGAGGGAGGGAGAAGATGGGTTTTATTTTTAGAATTTAAGATCACTGTAATTGAAAACCCAGATGATATTATTATTATTATTGTTAATATTAATAATAATATTATTGTTAGGTTATGATTGTTTGATAGTTTTATTAGAAAAGGTTTAAGGGGAAATGTTACAACGACAATTGAGATGTCGTTTTTAACACCAACCTTAGCTTAAGTAATGAGAGGGAAAACCACTTGAACCATTGGATATTATGTTGGTTCAATTGCAGATGACCCCACAGTAATAAAGTGAATGTGGATCACCTTCCTGGTTGAGTGTTTTTTCTTAACTTTTATGATTTTTTGAATTGACAAAATTATATTTGAAATTTTTTTTTTTAGTATAGGGAAATTTTAGTCTTTTTCATTAGAAGATTAAGGTTGAACTGGATAGGGTTAAGAGTTGAGTCTAGGACTATCTGTTGTGGAGGCGCGAGCGACCGGACGCGAGCCATCAACTTGACTCTCAAGTAACCCAATCACTTGACCCCGTTGTGGCTAGAGGTGAGCATCAGCGCGACCAAAGGACATTTTTCTCTCGTTAACCCACGCGACCACCATCGCTTGTGCTCGCTCGCGCCGGGTTCGCGTCAGGCTGTTGTGGCTAGAGGTGACCACCGGTGCTAAAACTCCGTTCGCTCGCGCCTCCACAACGGATAGTCTAACTGAAACGAAAATGAAATCATTGCTACTGTTTTGACAAATTTAAACTATTGGACTGAAATAGTTATTTTTAGCAAACCATACGGACGAAAAAAGTAATTAACTCCTTTTGAAATTATGTCAATCGTTTTTTATCACTATCAGAACGACCATGTTATACGCCAAATAAACCTACTCTTAAATATATACCAATGATATTGCTATAACACGAAACACTCAACCACTTAGTAGGAACACCTTCCAATAGGTGAGATTGCAAGTGACATTTTGTAACGACTTAGTGGTGACATGACAGAAGACATGTCAGTTACCGTTTAACTCAACATGACTTCCCTTGTCTCTAGTATGACAAATGATAACTTCACCTTTTTTTGAAACTACAGTGATGTCTCTTTTCTCGTTTGAAGTCTTGCAATGTAGTTATGCCTCCCCATTATCTTTTTTCAATCCAATTGTGACGCTTTACAATCATACCCTCGTATTGAAAAGCTTGTTCATAAATAGCATAGTAGGGTTGCATGTGAAGTGATGTTAATGTATGATTTAAGTTAGATTTTGATATGTATGGTCATGTATGATTTAGGTTAGATTTTGGTATGTATTGTAGAAAGAACATGTCTATTATTATAAATCCTGGATCAACTAGAATGTTGAATGGTGATCCGCGATGTTTCAACCTTATGACCCCTTCTAACCAAATTTTCATGAAGTTTTACAAAACTCAATACAATATCAGAGAAGACTAAATGTGACTGGTCCATCTCCTCCACCATTGCAGGGATCTGAATAACCTCTTGATGGAACCTTGTGACGATATAGTCGATGTGTGTATTGTATGTTCTTATGTTTTTTTTTTGTCAACACGTGATCTTGTTGTTTATGTGTTTTCTACGGTTTAAATGAAATACGTTAGCAATCAATATAATGACTAAGATAGGAAAAAGACAATATATGAAAGGCTTAAAAGAAGTTTTTTTTTTGAACGGCGAAACGCTTTATATATAAATATAAAGAGTCAGCAAGGAGTTGGAATACAAACCCCCAAAACACCACAAAACAGCGACCCGGCTACAATGCAAACAAGGAAACAACTCAAACTTAAAGAAGGTTTATAACATCGAAGTCGGCCCACTCTTCCCAAGTCGCGGAAGGAATCTTCGCTCTGTGACAAACCCATAAGAATGAATCTTCCTTTATGTGCTCCAAAGATTTAGTAACCGGAATAAACACACCGTCGAACGCCTTCGCATTACGGGCTATCCAGATCCTCTAGAAAGTCACCATCACAATCGTGTAAGCAAGTCTCTTCCATCTTTTTACCCCTGGAGCTGAAACCACAACTTGAACAATTTCCTTCACTGTCTTCAGGTCTTGAATCGGCGCCATTTTTAACCAAACAAAAACGTTCCACCAAATACTTCTAGCAAACAAGCAGGAAGCAAAGATATGATCCGTATCCTCCTCGTACACATAACCGCACCCATCACACAAGGTGTTTGGCTTAAAAGAAGTTGATAATTTATATTTATACGGACATGATAACAAATCATGTGTTATCTGTTTATAGAAATTCACGATGAATAAAAAAATTTCTCTTAATTTTTTATAAACACATATGGAGAATTTTAATTTAATATTTTATCACTGCGTTTGTTTTGCGTGCATTAATATTTTAAAAACTGTAAAAACGAGCAAGAAGATCCCGCGCGTTGCGGCGGGCACATTAAAACCGTAAAAGAAACTCTTTTGTGGTTTTTTTTTTTTGTTTAAACATAACTACATATTCGGTTTATTAAAACAAACTAATAAACACGGTTTGTAAGAAAAAAATGAAATTACTTTTAAATTAAATGGGCTAACTAACGCATAATTTAATTTTGTGACCTATTGAATATATAATGAAAGGCAGATGGTTTTTCGTTAAGTAAAAAATATTTATTTTAATTTGAATAAACTACGGAGTATTAAAGATAGAAAAGGAAAAAATGACTAGTGAATCATAGGTAGGATATGACTTGTTTGTCTCTTTCTATCTTTACATAGCAGTCGTCAGATCGAAAATAGACGGTTGAGATTTGCAAGTATACTATTCCTAGAGCTGGTTTTTAAATAATAGGTAAATGTTTATAAGTATAATATTTCACTGTTATTAAATAACTTCGATCAAATCTTGAAAAGTGTCGGCATTTTATATGTGAATTTATAAATTACAAAACCCCTTGTTTGTATTGTTGGTCTTGTAATGGTATCAAACCAATTTATTACGCTTTGTTTTGGTTTTGGTTTTTCTTTTAATTTTTGTTTTAATGGCAAAAGTTACATCTTTTAATTACATCAAATAAATCTTAAACAACTCTTTGCTTGGGCTGAACTCAAGACGTCATCGGGTTAAATTCATATACTTAACAAACTAACATCATTTTTGGTTAATTCCTTTAAATATAAAAGAAGATCATTTATATTAAATATGATCATAGAATTTTATTCAAACTAGTTTTGAATTAAAAGATTTTGTTTTTCTCAGTGAATAAAATGACTTTGTGAAATGACCTAATCATATACCACACCTCACACATTTCTTTGTTCCCACCAACTATTGGTATTAGACCTATCTCATAAAGCCTAGCCCCTCAAGTGTTCCCCATCATCTTTTGATTACAACTTCCTAAAACGTGCTTTACCACATTCTTGCCATCCTCTTCTTATGCACCATTTATCTTGAGTGTTCCTTTGTACTCCAACATATCATCCTTACACATTTGGATCCTTTTCTGAGGTTAAACCGATTTAATTTGGAACCTTTTTCATTGAAACAATTCGCTTGACAAATCTTCCCCTGTATGGAATCTACTCTTCTAGTTTTGTTGATACAAAATTTTATAATTTGATTCTTCCAATAAATCTTTTACAAGCCAATGGGGATAACGTGAATCTTAAGTCATATTCAGATGTAATTTGGTTTTTATCGTGGAATGAAAAACATTCTCTATTTAGTAATTATAGTTTTTTTTTTAATATTCATGGTATTATTTCTGTTGTATTAACATTTAAAAATTATATAGATTATTCAAACTCTTAAATATACTTTCTAACATTTGTTTTACATATTATCTTTTATTGTTTTTATAAAACTTTGTTTTTTGACTTATCAAATTTTCTCAAGAAATCTTCGTCATATACCTTGTGAAATCTTCGTCTTGTACTCGTCACTGTTTTGACTTTTTCGTGAGGAATAAAATTATCTCATTCTCCGTTAAAAAGAATGAATTACGTAGAACAATTGGGTGTTAAAGATAGATTTGAGGTATTGGTTAAAGTGTTAAACACGTGTATAACTTTAATTCATAGTATTTCAAGTGTCGGTGGATGTTTTTGGAGCATGTATGAGGTTTGTAAATTGTAATAACTCTAATATGTACCAAATTATTTATGTTATAGAGCCTATTTAAGAACGGTGTGAAATAAACTTTTTTTTTGAACGATAAAGTAAGCTAGTTGTGATTTGTGAGTAACAACTATTGCTAATTTAAGAGGGTATTTAATTCAATAAATATATGTTTGGTGATTAGAAAGTACCTACTTTCAATTATTTAGTTATATTCTTACTTCTTAGGGGTTTTATTCATTTAATATATGTTTGGTGATTAGAAAATACCTACTTTCAGTTATATGATCATCACATTCTTAAATATTCTTGTCATCTAATAGTCAAACAATGTACTCATATGACTTTATGTTAACGTGTGTCATGTATAGCTTTTTGCACACTCTAATTTCATACAAGCCTGACAAAATGTTAAATTCTTATTTTTTATCTTGAAAATGTTATTTTTTAAAAAAATAAAGTCATGTAAATAACGAGGCAATTTATCTATCATATTATATAATACTACAAAAACCAACTTGGGGTGCATTTTGGTAACCACTTTTCGAAAATTCGTGTCGGTTCAAATTGGTTTTATCACAAGATATTCACGTCATTTATCGACACGCCTTTTGACTTATTTAGTAATTCGTGAAAAGACACGACATTTGTGAACGGATGAGTAATTAGTCTTTCTCTAGCTTGAGACATAGAAAGTGTTGAGAGAGAGAGAGAGACAACAAAAAATGGTAGACATTACGTTACAACGAGACTGATAAATGATATACGTTACAGTAGAACTGTAACCTCCACCAGAGATTTGTCGCATCCGGTAACGTGACTCCCTGTCTTCTTCTACACCATATGATTACACATCCGGAGAAGTTAAGGACCGATCTAAAGGCTCTTCACTTTCAATTTTGTAATTACAACATAACATGACAATATAACCTGTCAACTCGCGGTGGCCAGAAACTTGCCGTAGTAGCACCTTCGTGGATTAGTTGGTTTGATAGGGCTATTCGCTAACTATAATTTTTTTGTTTATAAATCAATAATATAAATTAAATATCTTCATTGATTGTTCTAAGACAACCGAGTACTCCCAAAAACTAGGAGAATTTATCTAAAAAAAATATTACTAGAACTATTAAAAGAAAGTCGAACCAGTATTGAAATGTTAGAAAAAACATATATTACAAGTCTAGAGAAAGTATAGGATACAAAGTATCCTTAACATACAAAGTGTAAGAAGCCACCATAACTTGACAAGTGTAAACCCTAGTTAACTCTAACTAACTCAATTTTGGTTGATTAAAAGGGTAAAGGGTAATGTTTCTTTCAGATCGTTCATTTATCACCACCACAACCACCACCACCACCACAACCACAACCACCACCACCACCATCACCACCGTCGCTGCCGCTGCCTGACCCAACCGCCGTACCAAAGCCTCACCGCTCCCTCTCTCCTCTCTCCTCTAACCTCCGATGCCTTCAAAACCCTTCACGTTGTTCGCCTTCAAACCGACCTCAATCGTGGCTCAGATCTAGTCACTTCCCTCTATCTTTGGAGAAGACAACCAAGCAAACACCTCTGTGTCTCTCGCTAATCACAAAACAAGGGAAAAAGAAGAAAAAAGAAAAAAAAACAACAAATCCATAAAAACCTTACATCAACTGTGTGTGAATATGGTTGTTTGTTTGTTGGAGGAAAACAGAGGAATATAAAGGGAAAAATGAGGTAAAAGTGAGTAGGCCTGTAAACGAACCGAACGTTCATGAACTGTTCGTGAACTGTTCAGTGGGAAGTTCGTTTATGTTCGTTTATTTAAATAAATGAACGAACACGAACACAAGTTTTTGTTCGTTTAATTAAACAAACGAACATGAACACACGTTGTGTTCGTTCATTTATGTTCGTTTATTTTTGTTCGTTTATGTTCGTTTAATTAAACTTAACTTTTTTTTTATTATGTATTTCCTTTAGTTAAGTAACCTTAATTTATATGTTCTAAAAACTTAACCCTAACATTCTAAACATATCACTTATCAGCCGCTCTCCACACTTCACAGCCACTCTCCACCCTAACCCTAACGTTCATTTATGTTCATGAATCATTATTAACTTGTTTTTGTTTGTGTTCTTTTACGTTCATTTGTGTTCGTTTATTTCATTTATGTTCATGAACTGT
The DNA here is from genome assembly GCA_032199755.1 of Ambrosia artemisiifolia. Lineage (NCBI taxonomy): Eukaryota > Viridiplantae > Streptophyta > Magnoliopsida > Asterales > Asteraceae > Ambrosia > Ambrosia artemisiifolia. Next base: position 48,775,900 of record CM063516.1, on the reverse strand, counting down.
TCGTTTAGGTTTAAATGAACGAACATAAACGAACACGAACACGACAAATTACTTAATAAACGAACACGAACACAAAAATGTGTTCGATTATGTGTTCGTGTTCGTGTTCGGTTAAAGTTAAATGAACAAACACGAACATGCCTGTGTTCGTGTTCGTTCGGTTCGTTTACAGGCCTAAAAGTGAGTTTTATTTATACTAAATGCTTTTTACAAAAACAAATGCGTTTTACAAAAACAAGTGCGTTTTACAAAAAACAAGTGCGTTTTACAAAAACCAAATGCGTTTTACAAAAACCAAGTGCGTTTTACAAAAAATCAAGTGCGTTTTATGATTTTATGTTTAACAGTTTCTGATCTTCATTGTCTGGAACTTTTTTGAAGCCCATTTTTTCTTTAATTCTTCTTCTATTATCAACATCGTTCGTTTATGTGAATAATACATGTGTTGATAGTGATTTTTGAATATGATTCGATTAATTTTATCAATTGAATTATCATACTCTGTTTTCTTCTATTTCTACAAATACGTTTTGATTTTGTTTGTAATCGAATGTTTTTGATTGTTTAATCATTCTGAATGTTTAATCGAGTTGAAAACGATGAAAAATCAGGTTCAATCGTTGAAAATTTTTGCATCGATTATGTCTGTTGTTAAGATTTCACAGAAATTTAAACGCGTTTTTCCTAATTTACCATTGGTTAGATTAACCCAAATATGATTAGGATTGTTAATTACCATCTTGCCATCGCCTAAATCAAATGGCTGAGAATCCTTCTTACACTTTGTATGTTAAGAAACTTTGTACGTTAGCCTCTCTCTACAAGTCTATCCCATGTCTTATTGCTTAACTTGTTAAAACCGTTAATTCTTAGGGTCTGTTTGGTATGGTGTAATGGAATGGATGAGGGGATGGAATGAACGAGGTAATGGAATAGACAAGGTAATGGAATTGATCATTACCATTCCATGTCTTGTTTGGTTGCCATGTGGGAATGAAATAAAAATTACTTTATATTGTTGGATAAGCAGGAAAAGACGAAGGAATAAAATCGGTGGTAAGTGGTGGTCAGTGGCGATGATGGTGGGTGGTGATATGTGGCGGTAGCGGTGGTGGTGGGTAGCGGCGGCAGTGGTGGTGACGGTGGAAGGTAGAGGCGGATGGCCGTGATGGTGGGTGGGCGACGATGGTGAGTAGTGAAGATGGTGGGTGGTGGTTAGTGGCAGTGATGGTATGTGGTGGGTGGCGGCGGTGGTGGGTGGGTGAGGTAGTGGGTGGTGGTGGTTGATGGCGGGTGGCGACAGTGATGGGTGGTGACGGCGAGGGTGGGCGACGATGGTGGGTGGTGGGCGACGGTGGAGGTCGGCGTTGGGTGGTGTTGGATGACGGTGGCGGGTGGGCGACGGTGGTGGGTGGCGACGATGGTGGGTGGGTGAAGGTAGTGGGTGGCGGCAACGGCGGTGGTGGGTGGTGACGACGGTGGTGGGTGGTGGCGGGCGACGGTGGTGGGTGGTGACGGCGGTGGTGGTGGGTGGTGACGATGGTGGTGGTGGTGATGGTGGTTGGTGGGTTATGGTGGTGTTAGTAAAAGGTGAATGAGGGATGGAATGGAAAAAAACATGGGGGGTGGATGGAATGGTTTTGAGGGAATGGAATGCCTTGTGGAATGGGTGATTCCATTCCTTTAACCAACCAAACACACTATTTTTCATTACCTCGTAATGGTCCATTCCATTCCCCCTTCTATTCCATCATACCAAACACTACCTTATATTTGCCTCTTTTATCAAGGTTTACTTAGGGGCTGTTTGGTAGCCTCTTAATCAGCCTCTTAACCATTCAGTTCTGAATCATTCAGCATTCAGACTGTTTGTTTCAGCATCTGAATGGAATGATTAAGTGCTGAACCATTAAGATTTGAGATGTTGCTGAACCATTAAACACTGAATCATTAAGCACTGAACTAGGCTGAACCTTAATGAGACTCTCCTACCAATTTGGGACAAGAAAACTAACCATTAAGAGGTCCAACTTAATGATTCAGCGCTTAACTATTCAGACCTCTTAACCATTCAGACCTCTTAATGATTCAGCTCTTAATCAACCAAACAGCCCCTTAGGCGCGCGTCTAGGCCTACTATTCAAGCCCAGTGCAGCCTTTTCGCTTCACTTCGTAAGCCCCATTTTCAGACACTCAGCTGCATTTTCTAGGCCAAATTCCAGCCAAAAATTGTTTGAACAAGTTTGAACATGTCTCAAACATTTATACCAACCCTAAACAAGCCTAAATGCAACCTAAAACAACCTACGCTAGAATGAAAAAGTGTAAGACCCTAACCCGTAAACACGCGAATAATCGCTAAAAACTTACAAGTTTTGGCCTTAATAAAAAATCATGACCAATTAAAACTTTTACCTTTATAACTACAATCCATTTTAAAGACTTTGATGTGATAGAGACCTTCAACTTTGCATTATTTTTTTCTTTCTTTTGGATATCACGAACCTATACTACGGTTTGTGTTTAAACGACAATTTATTGCGGAAGCGTATAAGTGATCGGGTGTGTTCGGCTCTCCTTTTGACTTGATCCGTGCTCCGGAGCTCCTACCGAACGTGTACCTGGCACCATTACACAAGTAATGGTTAGTGGGGTTGCCAATACTGCATTTACTATATTAGAAATGTCGTTGCGCGTTGAAGCGGAACAAACCAGGCCAAACGGCCCCATATCAAGAAAATAAACTGCTGCACTTTTGCGCAGCAGCTATTCAGGTCGCATTTACCCATTTTAAAACTCATAATCTGACTTCGGCTTTCAAATAAGAAATGTTCTTCGTTCAAATACCTTTCCAAGCATATAAAGAACACCCCCTAACGATTTTTCTATGATTTTATACGAATTTTTAAAAATCAGCTTGTCTGTCGCGACCCGCCCGGGTCAGAAAGTGACCCGCCCGGGTCGACCTGATGATTTAAAACTGCGAATTTTGACCCGCCCGGGTCAGAATGTGACCCGCCCGGGTCGACCTGCTGCAACTTTATTAAGGCATGAATACTTATGCCTTCCCAAGCCCAACCCTTCACTATGGGCGTTTTTGGACATCCGGGACTTACCCAATATTATTTTAGACCTGCATAGATAAGTTCTATGAAGGTATAAATTTCACTTCTCGGTTTTGACCCATTAGAATCCACTTAGTTTGGTTTTAACCGTTTGACCCGTTAAGGTCTTAGGTTTTACAAAACCTTATTTAACCATTTAAAAAGCATATCAATCATATTGTCAAACCCATTGGACACTTGTTAAACTAAAACATAGTCCGGTTTGTTGAAATATGACCCGGTTTATAGATTTAGCCTTTAGTAAATCTTCAAAATTCCCAAACTACCCTTAGAGGTGTATATTCTATTTTAGTCACCCGTGGGCGACACCACTTGGTTACCACTCATTATTTTTGACTCGTTAACATGTTTGAAAACCTCTAAGCCTTTGCGGACTTAGCATTTTGCCAATTTCATGAATTCCATATTTTAAATCACATCTAAGCGCATTAGCACGCATTAGACACGTTTATAAAAAACGACTCACCGATTTGGCACCCACGATTCATGTGGGTGGTTTCCATCCCCCTTTACTCGCCCATGGTCTTATTTTACACTACGGACTTACCCGGTAGCGTTAGCTCATTCCTATATTATTCGAATCATCTATATGATCCGTTGGCATCTCATACGCTTTTTGTTCCAATTCATCAACCTGTGACAAATCCTCAATTTGCAATATTATTATCCGGGAACCCTAATGGTGTCATACCATCATTTGACCCGTTCATCTTACCATTTAACACTCAATTATTAAACTTTCAATTCTTGGGCTCAAGTGATATTAACATCACATGACCCATTATAACAACACTTCATTATTCGTTAGACGTCCCAACTAGTTTTAACCATTCTCCATTGTTTTGGCGATTCTAACATTTTACAAGCTAGGATCCCATATTTTATATTCCTCTAACCGCTTTTCCACCATTTTGACGATTCTAAACCTTTACAACCTAGAATCCCTTATTCCTCTTTATGATTAAACACCTATTATTTGTTAATAACACAATTTCCATAATTGACAAATATTCACACAATCCTTTTTATTACTAAGAGACTTATTTAAGATAAGTCACTTACCTTGGCCTCATTTGCGCATTCCATAATCCGCTTATCCGTTTGATCCCTTCCTCCTCAAGCTTCCACCTAGCTTGACAAGATCAACTTCTCTATACTCAAGACAATTCAAGTTAGTCATTACTTCAATAACTAACTCATATCATGAGTTTTCACACACTATTTCATTCAAACTTATATTCAGGTCAGTTTGACTTTTAAAAGTCAAACTAACCTTTTACATATAGCATGCACTAATCATTAGGCAATAGTCCTAATTATGAACCATCCCTTTTTATTTATCATCTCGACTCATTAAAGTTAGTGCACATTCCATCTTTGTAATCATCATTAGGCAATCCTATTTTACCAATTACTTTCATTCCTCACATAACATTTTAGTTTGTAAGGCTTTTTCGCATATCTTCACATATTTATGTCAACTAAGCATTTCATCAAACACCTAGTGTGCGTACTATATTTTCATGATTATTCCACTTACTAGACATTTAGCAAGTACCCAATTCATGAACTTATCATCAAAAATCATTCTAGCCATTATATTAAGCTACTTTCAATTTCAACTAACACACATGACTCATGCAATACATATAGAATGCAATTCTTATACATTCCATGCCTTAGACATAGAGTTTCCACTATTTTAGTAACAACAAGGCTACTAGTTAAAACTAAAATCACCATCTTTGCATACAAGCAAGTATCTAGCCATTTAATTCATTCCTAAACCATTAAGAATGATCAATGTCACTAATAATCAACAATATCACGGATTTAACATGTTTTGTTCAAAACCCACATGTGGGTTTCGAATCCTATATGAATTTAGGGGTTAGGGTTCTTACCAAGGCTCAATCATTGAAGATTAGCACTCTAGAATACACCCTTCATCTCTTACATCAACCTCTTGCATCAATTCTTCAACTTTAGGGATTTAGGGTTTGGTTTAAGGCTCAAGAAGCCTTCTTCTTGGCTGAATTCGTATCCCCTCTTTGGGGTGTCTATTGACCATTTCATTTTGACCAAATATTTCACCAAAGGCCCCTCAAGTTTACCCCTAATGTTATTTTTTATTAAAAACTAACTAATCAAGTTAGTTTTCTTTATTATTTGCCCATTTATATAACTAATAACATTTACTAGGTTACTTCTATACTAGAACATAACCCACATTATTAACGTCTAAGTCCCGTTTTATTTATTTTTTTAATCACACCTAATGGCGTAATTAAGCGAAATGGGTTTTTGGGGCGTTACAAGTCTACTCCCCTTAAAGAGGTTTCGCCCTCGAAACCTTCGTTTTGTATTTCTAGGCACTACTCTTTCAATTTTATTTACAATTTTCATTTTAACAATGCCCATTTTAACTCAATTTGGTCCACTACCTTATAGATAGTAACCTACGTCTAGGGTTCACGACCCCATTTCACCCGGCTTTAGCATTTTATGTTTGCTTTCATGAATTTCTCATTCAGCTTAAACACGAGTCCGTCGACTCTTTTATTTACATAGACATAATCTTATTATGTCACATCAAACTTTTACATTACTATTTGATCATTTTCTTTTACTTTGGGGCTATTTCATTTCATAGCACCCAATTGCAAATTCTCGTAGTGTTATTTTCTTTAGATATTTCCTTTAGATATTTTCTCGTAGGCGTTTAGATCATAAGATCGTTTCCCCTACCTACCGACATATATAAAGTCTGATTTCATGTCCAACGACCCATTCTCCATTATTAACATCCCGAGGATGTAGCATTCCATATATCATTTCTACGCATTTTCTTTACTTGGCGTGAGAGTCATACTTGGCTCCCACGCCTTAGCAATTTACTTTTCGTTTCTATTTTATGTTCTAACAACCATAATCCTAAGACTATGATCATATTCCTTCTATTTTCAACCGTACTAACTATGATCATAATATTACGATCATTTTCCTTCTACATTGACTTTGCTAATCACGATAAGAAGATCATGATCATTTCTTTTCTACTTTCAGCTTTTCTAATCATGATCATAAGATCATTATAGTTTTCTTTCTATTTTCGACTCTCTAATCATGATCATAGAGTCATGATTGTTTTCTTTCTATTTTCGGCTTTCTAATCATGATCATAGGATCATGATTGTTTTCTTCTATTTTCGGCCTTCTAATCATGATCATAGAATCATGATTGTTTTCTTTCTATTTTCGGCTCTTTAATCATGATCATAGAATCATGAATGTTTTTTTTTTCTATTTTTCGGCTCTTTAATCATGATCATAGAATCATGATTGTTTTCTTTCTATTTCCGGCTTTCTAATCACGATCATAAGATCATGATTGTTTTCTTTCTATTTTCGGCTTTCTAATCATGATCATAGGATCATGATTGTTTTCTTCTATTTTCGGCCTTCTAATCATGATCATAGAATCATGATTGTTTTCTTTCTATTTTCGGCTCTTTAATCATGATCATAGAATCATGAATGTTTTTTTTTTCTATTTTTCGGCTCTTTAATCATGATCATAGAATCATGATTGTTTTCTTTCTATTTCCGGCTTTCTAATCACGATCATAAGATCATGATTGTTTTCTTTCTATTTTCGGCTTTCTAATCACGATCATAAGATCATGATTATTTTCTTTTTATTTTCGTTATTCTCTACAGTTCACAAAATCATTTGTACTTCGGCCCTTATATTCAGTATCACTATGGTGGTTCTAAGAATCACAATAGTGTGCACGTCATCTATCTTTTATTTCTATTCTTATTCCTAGAACAGATCCTTCCATCCCGATTTAACCTTTACAATAATTACTTATAGTTTCTAAAAGTAACCATGTTCTTTCTTTCTTCATAAATTTTTTTTTTCTTCTAATTAATCAATCATAAACCAGCCTGAGGGTTTTCACGTGTGTACTTAGACTCCACGTGTATCCACTTCATTTCAGTATTCAGATTGAAGGTCCCCACATGAGCACTTAGACTTCATGTGTAACTATTTCAATTCAGTATTCCGCCTTAGGTTCCCACATGAGTGCTTAGACTGCATGTGTAACCATTTCAATTCAGTATTCAGCTTTAAGGTTTTCCACGTGAGCACTTAGACTTCACGTGCAACCATTTCTATTCAGTATTTGACTTTAAGGTTTTCCACGTGAGCACTTAGACTTCACGCGCGACCATTTCTATTCAGTATTCGGCTTTAAGGTTTTTTTTTTCCACGCGAGCACTTAGACTCTACGTGTAACTGTTTTAATTCAGTATTTAGCTTTAGGGTCATCCGCCCCTGTCAGGTGACCCGTTTGACTCGATTATCACCCCTTTTTCCCACCGACCTAGTATTTGCTACATGGACGGTATGTGTGAAAATCACAGAAAGCCCACGGTATCATGTGTTTAACACTTACCTGGCCAGGGTAAGTAATCCACACATGACACGCGCGATCTTACCGCGATTGTCACGATTCATTCCAGGTAACAAATCCTTTCGGTGCTCATCTTTTATTTAGTAAAAGACTCTATTCTTGTTACTTACAAAAACAAGGTCCTTACAAAATTCTTCCAAATTGTTTTGGAGTGTAATCACCCTTTCTATATTTTCACTACATGTCCACACATGGCTGTAGCTCATTCGGCTTATAGTTTTCATTAAAACTCTTTATTTGAGTAGTCAATCTCATTTTCAAATTCCCATACTCAAAGCTTATTTTATGCATCTTCTATTCTTTATAGTAACACGCAGTTATCTATTCTCAACAGTTTTATGTTGGGGATTTCACCCCGGGATAGGTATACCATCCCGGTTTCTCCCAAATCTTAGTTCCTCACAAGGAACGTCATTCAATTTGTGAATATTATCTACATTAGTATTCGTACCTTATTTAGGAGCATGCTCCCATGGCATACTCGCCTTTTGGTAATTTTTCATTACCAATTAATCAACCTTCTTCATCATCATTTGTTCAAGTCCCTTCTGCACATGCCTTATGGCCATGCTATTGACTCGTTATCCATTACTCTTGATGGATTTTACCCATTCTTTCGCCATCCTTTGATGCGGTACTCAATCTCTACAACGATTTATAAACATTAGTCATATCAATTTCAGTATATGCCCGTATGCAATACAAAGCATTTCTATTATGCTTATCAGCACCATTTTCTCGTTAACTATTTTGATCTTCGGCTAACCTTAGGTTGTCTTAATCATCATCTACTAACTCCCTTCGGGCAACGTGTTGTTACACAATTGTCCTTAGGTGCTATTTATCACAACCATAATTCTATATCTAATCAGTTACTAGAGAAGTAACTTACCGGATTTACGCGATCAAGTCTTGTACCGAACACCCTCTAACACTTTGAGCACATAGTTTGAGTCCAAGTATCCTTCTTGACACTCGGATCCCTCAAACCAATGGCTCTGATACCACTTGTAAGACCCTAACCCGTAAACACGCGAATAATCGCTAAAAACTTACAAGTTTTGGCCTTAATAAAAAATCATGACCAATTAAAACTTTTACCTTTATAACTACAATCCATTTTAAAGACTTTGATGTGATAGAGACCTTCAACTTTGCATTATTTTTTTCTTTCTTTTGGATATCACGAACCTATACTACGGTTTGTGTTTAAACGACAATTTATTGCGGAAGCGTATAAGTGATCGGGTGTGTTCGGCTCTCCTTTTGACTTGATCCGTGCTCCGGAGCTCCTACCGAACGTGTACCTGGCACCATTACACAAGTAATGGTTAGTGGGGTTGCCAATACTGCATTTACTATATTAGAAATGTCGTTGCGCGTTGAAGCGGAACAAACCAGGCCAAACGGCCCCATATCAAGAAAATAAACTGCTGCACTTTTGCGCAGCAGCTATTCAGGTCGCATTTACCCATTTTAAAACTCATAATCTGACTTCGGCTTTCAAATAAGAAATGTTCTTCGTTCAAATACCTTTCCAAGCATATAAAGAACACCCCCTAACGATTTTTCTATGATTTTATACGAATTTTTAAAAATCAGCTTGTCTGTCGTGACCCGCCCGGGTCAGAAAGTGACCCGCCCGGGTCGACCTGATGATTTAAAACTGCGAATTTTGACCCGCCCGGGTCAGAATGTGACCCGCCCGGGTCGACCTGCTGCAACTTTATTAAGGCATGAATACTTATGCCTTCCCAAGCCCAACCCTTCACTATGGGCGTTTTTGGACATCCGGGACTTACCCAATATTATTTTAGACCTGCATAGATAAGTTCTATGAAGGTATAAATTTCACTTCTCGGTTTTGACCCATTAGAATCCACTTAGTTTGGTTTTAACCGTTTGACCCGTTAAGGTCTTAGGTTTTACAAAACCTTATTTAACCATTTAAAAAGCATATCAATCATATTGTCAAACCCATTGGACACTTGTTAAACTAAAACATAGTCCGGTTTGTTGAAATATGACCCGGTTTATAGATTTAGCCTTTAGTAAATCTTCAAAATTCCCAAACTACCCTTAGAGGTGTATATTCTATTTTAGTCACCCGTGGGCGACACCACTTGGTTACCACTCATTATTTTTGACTCGTTAACATGTTTGAAAACCTCTAAGCCTTTGCGGACTTAGCATTTTGCCAATTTCATGAATTCCATATTTTAAATCACATCTAAGCGCATTAGCACGCATTAGACACGTTTATAAAAAACGACTCACCGATTTGGCACCCACGATTCATGTGGGTGGTTTCCATCCCCCTTTACTCGCCCATGGTCTTATTTTACACTACGGACTTACCCGGTAGCGTTAGCTCATTCCTATATTATTCGAATCATCTATATGATCCGTTGGCATCTCATACGCTTTTTGTTCCAATTCATCAACCTGTGACAAATCCTCAATTTGCAATATTATTATCCGGGAACCCTAATGGTGTCATACCATCATTTGACCCGTTCATCTTACCATTTAACACTCAATTATTAAACTTTCAATTCTTGGGCTCAAGTGATATTAACATCACATGACCCATTATAACAACACTTCATTATTCGTTAGACGTCCCAACTAGTTTTAACCATTCTCCATTGTTTTGGCGATTCTAACATTTTACAAGCTAGGATCCCATATTTTATATTCCTCTAACCGCTTTTCCACCATTTTGACGATTCTAAACCTTTACAACCTAGAATCCCTTATTCCTCTTTATGATTAAACACCTATTATTTGTTAATAACACAATTTCCATAATTGACAAATATTCACACAATCCTTTTTATTACTAAGAGACTTATTTAAGATAAGTCACTTACCTTGGCCTCATTTGCGCATTCCATAATCCGCTTATCCGTTTGATCCCTTCCTTCTCAAGCTTCCACCTAGCTTGACAAGATCAACTTCTCTATACTCAAGACAATTCAAGTTAGTCATTACTTCAATAACTAACTCATATCATGAGTTTTCACACACTATTTCATTCAAACTTATATTCAGGTCAGTTTGACTTTTAAAAGTCAAACTAACCTTTTACATATAGCATGCACTAATCATTAGGCAATAGTCCTAATTATGAACCATCCCTTTTTATTTATCATCTCGACTCATTAAAGTTAGTGCACATTCCATCTTTGTAATCATCATTAGGCAATCCTATTTTACCAATTACTTTCATTCCTCACATAACATTTTAGTTTGTAAGGCTTTTTCGCATATCTTCACATATTTATGTCAACTAAGCATTTCATCAAACACCTAGTGTGCGTACTATATTTTCATGATTATTCCACTTACTAGACATTTAGCAAGTACCCAATTCATGAACTTATCATCAAAAATCATTCTAGCCATTATATTAAGCTACTTTCAATTTCAACTAACACACATGACTCATGCAATACATATAGAATGCAATTCTTATACATTCCATGCCTTAGACATAGAGTTTCCACTATTTTAGTAACAACAAGGCTACTAGTTAAAACTAAAATCACCATCTTTGCATACAAGCAAGTATCTAGCCATTTAATTCATTCCTAAACCATTAAGAATGATCAATGTCACTAATAATCAACAATATCACGGATTTAACATGTTTTGTTCAAAACCCACATGTGGGTTTCGAATCCTATATGAATTTAGGGGTTAGGGTTCTTACCAAGGCTCAATAATTGAAGATTAGCACTCTAGAATACACCCTTCATCTCTTACATCAACCTCTTGCATCAATTCTTCAACTTTAGGGATTTAGGGTTTGGTTTAAGGCTCAAGAAGCCTTCTTCTTGGCTGAATTCGTATCCCCTCTTTGGGGTGTCTATTGACCATTTCATTTTGACCAAATATTTCACCAAAGGCCCCTCAAGTTTACCCCTAATGTTATTTTTTATTAAAAACTAACTAATCAAGTTAGTTTTCTTTATTATTTGCCCATTTATATAACTAATAACATTTACTAGGTTACTTCTATACTAGAACATAACCCACATTATTAACGTCTAAGTCCCGTTTTATTTATTTTTTTAATCACACCTAATGGCGTAATTAAGCGAAATGGGTTTTTGGGGCGTTACAAAAAGCCTAAAACATTTATAAAACACCTAAATTTTGTGTGTTTATACTATACGTCTTGCATAAAGTAAACCTTCGCCTTTTCAGCGCCTTGTACCGAGGCCCAAGGCTTATCTTTTGTGCCTTAAGTTTCTCTTGCGCTTTTGAAAACTATGATATTTACAACTTGTTATGTTATTTGCTTGACGAGCGGGCTGCCCCGTGCGATACGGGGGTGTCACCGACACTTTTTTAGAGAGCGCAATCTAAATCAACATGACTTAAACACTAATTATATTTGTGTATTATTATTATGATTATGTAAATAATTAGTAATTTTATACTTATGTTTAAATAAGACAGTACTACGCGATGCGGCGGGTGGCACCGATGCTCTTTTGGAGAGCGCAATCTAAATCAGTTACCATGGATCACAAAAGCTCAGTTTTTAGGCGATAAGTTGTATTCAATTAATGCCATAAAGTTGTGGAGTTCCTTTTTAAGGATCATCAGACACTCAACCATATTGGCTTGAATCAACAAGAAAACTCTCTGCAAGGTCGGGTCAAACCACAACGATATTGCCGAATTAGCAAGGAAACTGTATACCGTTGTGATTTAGTATCAAGTCGAACCAAAAGTATTATTGAGATTATTCTAATTAAGTCGAACCAAAAATATATTGGCTTATGGTTAATATGTAAAAAAATAATTGCAACTAGTCATGTTATTTGCATCATATCTTTATGGACGAATGAAGAATTAATACGTTGTAAATAGGGATGTTCAAAAACCGTTGAACCAATCAAACTGTCTACATATCAAATTAAATGGGTTTGTTCATTCGGGGTTAGAAGTAATACGTCGTGACAAGAGTCCATAGACCATAGAAATGCTTTTGAATGAATTTATACTTCTGATTTAAGTAACCTCTTTAAACAAAATGTAAGATCTTTCAATCTCAACATGGAATAATAGAAAATATCGGTATGCTTGAGAACCAGCAAAAACTAAGTTTGATATGGCTCACCTACGTCAATGACGCTTCCAAGTAGGAATGAGTATGACCTCCAACCGTTAGGATTATCTAATGTATATCGTTATTTAATAATAATAAATAATTTCATACACAGACACTTTACACCAATTTATGACATTTGAATTTTTTTGATTTGATTAGTAAAACAATTAAAAAGAGATTATAATAAAATTATTCATTATTATAAATATTAGTCTAGACTGTTATCAGCTAAGTTACTAGTTAACAGACTGATAACAAATAAACTAGCTGGTGTTAAACAACTACATGAACCCCGCGAAATCTAAAGCCTCATCTTGTTGGTCTATCAGTTGAGCTCTATTAATATGAGATGGTTTATATATGAAAGTGGTTAAGAACACAACCACCAAATAATAACAAACTATATAGTAACAATGATTGTTAATATAGTAATAATAGTTGAATAATAATATAATATCGTTAGTTAGCTAGAGATATCATAGTCTTTGCACTATATATTATAGTTTGTTAGTATGCTCCCATATAAGGGGACACACTATTGTAATGGACATGAAGCAATTTCAATACAATTTCTATTTTACATCTTAAATTTATAATAATAATATGATTTGATCCAACCAACCTGTTGGAAGCTACACCTATAGTCCGGCTCAAATGGTCGTAAAGCATTTGATCAATGGTACGAGATTTTCAACAAAAACGTTTGCTCACACGTGGTAACAATGTTGATGGCAGAGCTTCCTTAGAGCTAGAAATGGCATTGGCCCCTTGATTTTAGAAGAGATCTACTTTCTAGTTAGTTTTTGAAGAGTAGCTAAAGTACAATAAAGAAAAAACAAAAAATGGTTGATTGAAATTTTCTCATCTGATCTGATCTGTGTGGATAAACTCAATAAAAAATGGAGGTTGTGTTGTGAAGATAGTGAAACAATAGGTAAATAAGTAGAAGGTGATTCGATAATTTTGTTACTATGTCTGCAATCAACTCTTAAGCAAGTCATTATCATGAGACTTTTCTTGTAAACGTCAACCGTAATGTAAAACTTAAAGTATTCTTTTTATTTTACTAGAAATTTTTTTTTTTACTTTAATCAGATTATATTATTTTTAGTTTAAAGAAATCTTGATGTCTCTATTATTTATTTTATTTTATATGAGTAAAAATCCATTATTCTACAATACCCTTAAAAGTTTCTGGTTGCCTCCCTCCTAATCCATAGCCCAAACCAACAATCTGTTTTTCGGCCCCCACAATGTACAACCTTAATTCCGCCACAGCATTGATCCTTGGTAGTAGATTTTCTAACAAAAAAACACTTTCAACGTGTATGCACCTTAAGGACCAAACGACTAAGAGCATTCACAACCCATCTCTCATCCCCAACCATATAATTTAAGGAAAAATCATAGTTTTCTAAATTTGCCACTCACTTTTGCAAAATCTCTCATATCCCATTCCCCATTCATATCCCCTATAAGCTTTTTTTATTATTATTTTATTTTTTTACAACCAACATTAATTCACTCCACCTTTCATTTGTATTATTTTATTATTATTAAATGATATGGGGAAGGATGGAAGACCCCATATATGGGGGCTCAACATAGGTTTTTTGTAAATTTTAGAAATGGGGTATGGGGAAAGGGGTTGGGATGGAGTGAGTTTTTGTAGGATTTTCTTAAATTTTAAGAATGGGGGAGGGAATGGGGGATGGGTTGTGAATGCTCTAAGGTACAAATTTCGGACGGAAGGCCATAATATTGTCTTACACATTTCCATCCTTGTAAATTTAAGTCATCTTACATTGATAGGCTGATCAATATAAAACATAAAAAGATAACAATAAGCAAGGATTGAAAAACCATTGAATGATTCAGGGAGTCCCCAAGAAACTAAACTCACAAATGACGCAGACGAGTTAAGAGATTTCTGTAAGCAAGAAAAAGAAAAAACAAAAACACATATAATTACAAGATATCCTATTCAGCAAAAACCAAGAAACCTAAGAAACCAAACATTATCATTTATCAACCATGATAATTGAACAAATGACTGGAAATGTAGACACGCAAACCACCAAACCAGATGCGGGCTCACACTAGAAACATAGACGCCGTAGATAGGTAAAATACAATCAAAGCTCTGAAAGAATTGCAGGGATGTAATGAGACAACTCAGCAGTGAGTGACTGAAAACCGTTGACCAGTTGTGTGTGGAAATCTTGATCTTCATCCCCAATAAGTCGAAAATGGACACGTATAGCACGCTTGCAAACAGCCATGAATTCAAGAAGAGCAGCAATCAGTTGCTGCAATTCCTGTGACCTAAGTCTTGTTGCAGGCTCACCTGATAAGAAAGCTGTGCACACACTAAGTACTCCACTGTTCACCTGCATACATATTAGTTCATTGGTTAGAAATTTACGGGTGGCAATGCCAAACAATTTCCTGCCACTTGCCAAGCGGGTTGAAAGTAGCCCAAAGTGCATTTTAAATACTTACAATCACTTTAATCCTATTATTCAAGAAATCAGATTATTATTGTAATGATATCTTATTTCTTATAACCATATTAAACACGCTAACTGTTTATTCAAAATATCAGAATAATTAAGCGTTTGGGTCAACCCGACCAGTACAAAAAGCACCGATTTTGACCATATCATGTTTTGATTCGTTACACAACCCGTCCATAAGCCCATTTTGCCACCTAAGTTCGGCTATTCATGCAAAAACTAAACAGCTAAGCTCCTGGAATATGAACGGATTAAAAAAAAAAAGTTTAACAGTAATAAAACTCACTTGAACTGCAACAGACCCCTGAAGTATCCTCTGTAAACTCTGGAGCCGTGGAAGATGATCACCATCAGAGGTATGTGGCTCTTCAAGCTCATTCCTTAATGCAGCAGTTCGGGTCTCAATCATACCAATAGCATTCTCCACAGGTGAAAACTCTAGCGATTCAGATTTAGTAACCAAAAGCCGGTTCACTAAAGCAGGAAATGAACCCTCAGTTTGAACCACAGTTCGTCTTTTCCACTGGTCTTCCAACCCACCTTGAGTCTTACCATTTTTAGTAAAAGGGGTATCAAACAAGAACCGGTCAAACACACGAGCCCGAACAGACCCAGTTGAAAGGGAAAAAATTCTCTCCCTTCTGCTTCCTAAATCCTCATCTTCCATAACTGGATCAACAGCTGTAATTTGCAGATAACACACACCAGGCTGTAATTCATCAGCTTTTACTTGTCGGGAGTCGGGAATTATATGTAATGTGTGATTACCATCCATTCTTAGTTCATATATATGACTAAGTTTTTCCATTATGTCACCTAACCTTACATCACGAGGCTCTCGGTATACATATTCTTTTTTATCAAGTTTCCCAAATTTTTCACCATAAAATCCCACACGATAATATGTGGCATCTGTAAATGGAATTGGGCTTGATTCTTGTTCTAAGATTGATTCATAGATGTTAGTTAACATACTATGGCATTTAGCTAGTTGTCCATAGGACCTTCGGCTTTTATAAACTGGAATCACGAGTTCCAGAATGGACCCACAAAAATGAAATAGTTCGGCTTGAGAGAAAAGCTTATTTGCCAGCTGTAAATACTTTACAGCAGAATCAACTGTCAGTTTAGAAGCACCGTATCCTTCGACTTCTGCTGCTGATGTCTCAGATGTGATCTCAGTGCTGACCATTGGACATATTTTGCGCAGTGCAGTCACATGATTATTGCTCCAGACTCCATCATTTCTGCTTACAAGAGCCTACAAAGAAAATTTCATGATAAATAATTTATTTCAAAAGATCCTAATATATATTTTTATAATTTTCATAAGTTTGTCTGGTATTTACCTGCATTACAACACCGGCAACAGCAACAGCACACTGTGCAGCTTCAGCCCATGATTGCATCTCCTGATGTGCATCACATAAATGCAGTAACCACATTATATGAAGATCTGGCACTGGAGCAAATGCCATTGCTAGTTTATAGAAACTTTCTGCAGCAGCATATCTATCGGTGTTCATAAGTGATCCCTGTAGTACATTAACCAACCAATAAGTTTACCTAGTGCAGGTTGGATAATGGGTCAGTCAAAATGGGTAACCCTTGGTATGGGTTGGGTTACCCAAATCACTTTCTGTTTAAAAATACTTTTAAGACTCATGACACTTACCAAAAGTGCATGTTCCAGGCTGGCATCAAGAGCAAGAAGAAGGCTATTAGATAAAAATTTGACCTCTGACCATGACCACCGACTTTCAGTTGACCCTTCTGGAATGTCAACAAGTGAAGTTTCAGGAAGCCCGGATTCTTTTAGTAAATTTTCACTTTTGCTTTCATCTGCCATTTCTTCTAGAGATTTTCTAAGACGCCGTGCTTCACCACTTTCTTCAAGTGTTCCATCAGCCTTCATTTGAGTTACTTGGACGTCTGACATCAGCTCTGACAATGTAATTGTAAGCATGGCCCTTAATCTTGCTGTTTGCGTAGAGTGAGAGAAAGAACTCTGCCATAGTGAAAGCAGACAACAAAAAGCAAATAGCAGTTAGTGATAAAAGAGGGCACAAACTGATGCAATAGGTTACTGGCATAATGTATGTGGTTTGGAATGCTCATATTCGGTACAGGTTCAGTTATACAACCCATAAACATTTTTTAACTAAAGTGTCAAGTATTATTATAATAAAAAAATATTGTTATATTAAAGATATACTAAATCTTTGCACAAACAGAATTTGGGAGGCTGTACAAATAGATGTTGGACGACTTTTAAACTGTTTGGCCCATTCGCCTTTCTACTAAATATTTTAGTTGACTGATTTGACTATTTTGAACTCATTTCTTTTCCAATTTTACCAGTCTAAAGTGGTTCCGCATATTTACACAAACAAGATCATGACGAATTTGGTTAACTTCATATGTTCAAAATTTTAGTCACATATTTTCTAACCAGAATAACAAAACAAACTGTGTGCACATACCCTGACAAGGATCTGCAACCCAATGACAGCTCTTTTCCTGATATTTTCATTACGAAAAACAGCAAGTCTAAGAAGATGAAAGGCAATTTGCTTTAAGAAACGATCATTTTCTCTTGCCATTAACGTTGACCCGTGAAGCTGAAAAACACTGTTGAATACTGGAAATAGTGATTTCCAGAATGCCAATGATTGGCTTCGTGCAAAAAAACTAGTAAATATTGATGTAATGCAATCCAATTTTCCGTAATCAGTTGTGATATCATGTGACGCAGCAGCTTTAGAAAATTTCTCCGTTATTTCCAGGATTTGAAGACTGATAGCAGCACTAAGGTTTTCTTCCCAGAGTTCCTGAAACAAAAGAATACTATTATCTATAAATGGTGTAAGTTTCACCACAATTTGGAAATCAGATGACCACCACATGTGTTTCGTATAACATACAAGTTTTTGCCTTAAAACTGGATGTAGGGATTCCCTGAGAGCTTGACTTGAAGCTCCAATTCTAGAAGATTGGGCTTGCGCCAAAGCTTCCCTTAAGGAAAAAGGCTGGCTAGGTGAGCTTAGCTGTGAGTTCACTCTCTGCCACAAATATCCATTCTCAGATGCACCCTGTGGCTACAATTAATGATCTCTTTGGTCATTTTATCAATTACACTTGTTTAAATAAGAAGAATTTGTCAAAAGTTTAAATATATTATCATACAACTTGAAAAGATAATATAGAGATGGATACCCTAATTTCTTGGCGAGATGCTTCAGATAGATATTGATTAATGGCAGGTGACAGCCTGTCAGAGTATTTTGGAGACATGGGTGTCTCAGCAACTGGGCTCCTAGAGCTGCCGCCTATAAGCATGCTATCAACACTTTTTTTGTGCTGCATTTGTGGGAGAAAATATCTATGTGTTAGCAAAATGTTAACCAATATAATATAAGGATAAGTTTTGGTAGTACGAAACAACCTCAAAAAGAGTTAAGCAATCCTCAAGTAGTTTGAAAAACAGTCTTGTTCGAGCAACATTATGCTGCCAAGCTTTTACAAGTGATGCATCGTCCAGATTACGTAATATTTGCAAAACTACAATCAACACTTCACGTTTTTCAACAGCGCTCAGGTTATAAAATACTGGCATTTCATCCAGTATCTGCAGAAACAAGTAAAATTGCTCAATTAAAATGTGCTATAACAAAATCATCACCATATGCACGTGTCACTTATATTTTGACTTATGAAGCTATTGCAGACATTAATGACAGTATATGCATGCATAGTAGAGTGACAATCAGTACCAATCATTTGAGCAACAATTTGCCAAATTAATTTCCCATAAGAAAGAAATCAAACTATCTTAATTACCTGTCCCACAAGTGGAAAATACAATTGGGCAATATACAGTTTATCCTCTGGCTTCTGGTAACGAGAATCAAAATCATGCTTGCATAAGAGAACCACCAAAATCCTAGCCGCCTGATGGCAGAAAAAAGATAAACAATGAGAGACAGCAGCAGTTTAGTGAAAAGGATATATTTATACAAAAATGGAATATTACTGTACTCACTTTAGCCCGCTGAGATAAATCATCATGATCCCAAGTTAGAAAAAGTTCTTGAATTAAGACAGATGAAAGGTAGTTCCTGTTATAAAAAGATGCTAAATAAAATACATGAATGTACTTTCATAAATAACACAGTCGACTACATGTGAACTGGTGGAAACATAATGATGTAAAAAAATCCCTAAGAAAAAGCTACAAGTAAGTGAATAAAAGGTCAATACTAAGCCTCCTGGAACTTAATTAACTGTTGAAATGTATCTTTACACCAATTGCCATTCTATGTATTGGACTTCCAAATTTTCCTTTTAATGTACTAAATTTCAATTCTTGATGTGTATCCTTTGACCTCTTCATCAGTTAACTGGTATTTTTGGCTGACGTAGCAGCCATATAAGTCTGTGACGTCATCACAAACCAGCGCCACGTCACCAGTTTACATGTTAAAAGAGGTCAGACACGTACAATAGTCAGAAATGAAAGTTTGGTACATCAAAAGGTAAGTTTAAGACCAATACATACAATAACATTGGTGTAAACTGGGATGAATTTTAATGTAGTTCACGCTAATAATTATACATGATAAATAAACACACACACACACACACCTATCAGAAGGATCCCGCCCAGGCATCTCAACAAATAGATCATGATCACAGATGATTTGTAGAAACGTAAGCTTGCAATCATGCAACACAGATTGGCAAACCCCAGAGAACTTATCCAGGTACAAGGACACCTGCAATGAGAAGAATAGGTATATAAACTGAAGTGTTGATGTTTGCCAACTATTATAAAATAATAATAAATACTTCAACTATGCCTAATTAAGATGTATGAAGACTAGTAAACCTACCAATTCAAAAACTTGGCGTGGCTCAATAGTTGACAAAAGATCATAACAAAAGAAAGCCAAACTGCTGTTTAAACGTTTTGCTAAACTTAACCCCCTTTTACAACGTTCATGCACTTCTGTCAAAAGACAATCATATAATTGCATGATGCACCTAAACACACCTTCTTTCAACTGCATTGGTGGGATGTCTTCACCTGCCATACAAAAGGCAAATCATTAATCAGAGTAGGTTTCAAAAACCACATATTCAAGTATAATAATATGATTTATTCTAAATGAACCAAAAAATACCTAGAGGTAGATTATGATACGACAGTCGAGTCTGTTCTAATGCCATTGACTTGACAATTAACTCAAGGAAAAACCAAGCCATTGAGAGTACATCATCATATACTGGTCCAACTCGATAACCTTTGGCCTACCATGTATACAAATAAACAGATTAAATATCTTTTGCTCCAAAAAGCCTATGATAATTTATCAATAAATAAACCATTTACCTTGCTACGAGCCAGACTTCCCCACACAGTTGACAAACCAGGATATACTGGAGTTTGTCTACCACCAAAATCATCGAAAGCGTAATCCACATAGTTAACCAAAAATATATTTCTCTCAGCTTCGTCAACCGACTCTTGTTGTACTCTATGGAGGAAAATATGCAGCATTAATTTCAATAAACAAAAAATATCTTTCGTGGTAATATCATCAAAAGTACATACCGTGTCAAGATATTAACCATAGCTCTGAAAGCAGCAACCTGTCAGTAGACAAATAATAAGCCTGGATCAGATGCCAATGGTGAAGAACATGATTGCACTCAGCTATCCAAATATACATGTGAGTGAGAAGTCAACCTGTAGAATTGGGAATAAATATATGCTTAAAATTTGGGAAATACAAACTCACTAACCTGGAGAGTTTCTCCGCCATTTCCAATAAGATGGAGAAGCATATTCAATATCGGGTGAAGAAACTGTAGCAGCGCAGTTGAATCAACATTTTTCAAACTATTGATTGCCTGGAAAAATAAAAGTTGAAATGCACATTAGATTGTTACTCTCCCGGCCCAAAATAAGTGTCCACTAGACGCACACAGTTTTAGGAAAGTGTAAATAAAATATTTTTAATAGTTGAAGTCAATTCTAACCACTATAAAGTGCACAATTTTAAGAATGTGCAATTGATGTAGTTTAGTGATAAAGGACAATCAAGAGGATAACGGGAAACTTAAATACTTGATTTGTAAGTAAAGATTTTTTTTTCCAGGACACTAAATATTAAAAGATAGATGTTTGTTTTGGGATGGATGTAGTATTATATAATTAGAACATTGCAACATAAAAACATAACCTAACATGCATATGCAGAGAAAGGTAAATTTCTTCAACATAGTACATGTTTGATTTTACTTTTTAATCACACAATTTACTATTGATTTTATGACATGTGATTTGATCAACAAAGTAAAGGACTAGAGGATGAAGATAAGTTGTATTAAGGCTTCGCCCTTCAGGTCAGCTTTCAAAACTGAATCTTATGAACAAGAACCGCCAATTTGAACACAATTACACATATCAGGCATCAGCACTGTGAAGTACTTTACAGCTAACATAAACAAACATCTGGACATGAAAATAGTGAAAAGTATTAGAAAAGAGAAAATTTTCAACACTTAAATTGCCTTAAGTGCTAAAAGGGGCACAAATATTCTAAGTAACAGAATTCGCTAAGGCTGTAGTCATAGGTCACCATTTTGGAACTTGGAAGTACTTCATATCTATTTATTTTTGTGTTCGAACGTTAAATCATGTTTTACACATATGGCTCGGTAAATAGTTGACTGAACTCTTTTTAAGCAAGTTCGAGATAAAAGCATGATTAATTAATTAGACAGAGAGAGCTTGCATTTCACTGTTGTGATCTTAAACCTATTTTGCTTGTGGAATACTGAAAGAAATGGCAGAAAAAAGATCGGCCACAAAACTAGAAAACTGTTTATACGTTTATACTGAACTAACATATCCCTTGTGTACACTGGACTAGAAAAATCGCATAAAGAGAAACAGGTCAAATGTAGCCTAAAGTTTAATTTTATTGCATAGAATGTCCTAAATCATTTAATTTAAATATTAGATAACTAGTGAAATAATTTAACTTTTTATGACACTGTCTAGAAAATAGATTCAGAATGAATTACAAAGGATTTCCACATTTGGCCTATGGGTTAACCTGGACCTACTTTTTGGACCTGCCCATTTGCGGCCTCTACAAAGAATAATACACCCGGCTATTCTACTAGCTGTATTCCTAGTAAAAAAACAAATAAGGGATCTACATGCACATGATGTAATATTACTCCATCACGGTTGGTAGCAATAACAGAAATAGATAAAGGATTTAACATTTAAAAAATTAAAGAGTACCTCAAGGAGTTCAGAACCCCAAGGTGGGCTTGTACGCAGTGTGTGTCTATCATATTCAAGAAAAAAATCTCTTATTCGCTCACTAACAGGGTATAACGATGAACAAAGTCGTAACCGTAAGCGAAAGACACTTTTTCCATCTTCCAAGTAATCCAGCCTCTCCTATACCAAGTTATAGAGGGTAAATACGTAAATTAACAATAATGATATAAAAATGTAAGGTTTGGTTTAGAAGATTAATCTGTAAATTGACAAAAAGAAATAGAATACCTTGCCACTGTCTTGAAGATAGTGCGGAACCAGCTCTTTCATGATTGGTAGAGAAATGTCAGATCTTAACCTATACAAAAAAGTAAACATGGCCAAGTTGGTTTAAAGTGTTACAACTAATATGACAAATAATACTGTTACAATTACAACATATAAGAACAAATAGAAACACACAAAATACGGTTATGTAAAGCCTTACTGGGCATGTGTTGATAATGGTAGAGCTGCATATCCAATTACTACTGGTTTGGGGGCTTCTAATTTTGTTTGAAGGTCAACATGGAAGAAAGTGAACAAAAGGTGGTGTTGTGGGGTCCACATGGAAGGAAGTGAAACCTTCAACTCATCATGGTAGCAAGCCACCCTACTTCCAGGAGCAACCTGTGTGTGGGCCCATTTTTGTAGGGATGCACCTGGCTCCCTTGAATACATTGCCTGTTAAATTAAACAAGATTTCAGTCTTGTACAAGAAGGACTCAAATTTTAAAGGAGAATTACTTGTAAACTATGCTAAATTTTCACCAACCTCTAGTGGCTGCTTTCGGATATCAGCATCATCCTTTCTAAGCTCAGTTCTAATAAACAAATTCCTTTTTCGGTTTAAACTGACAGTCAATGGGTAGACATAAAGGCAATGGAAAAGCTCTAAGAAAGGCTCATTTCTTATCATTGTGCGGAAGTCAAAAGCTTGAACCTGTTAAGTGAAGGGTGATATAATCAAAGAAAAACATAAAGATCTAAATGACATCTTGTTCACACACACACACACAAAGAAAAAAAAAACAAACTTACATAATTAGTAGTCACATCTGCATGTCTTGTTGAAACTGATCCATTTAGGGGTTCTTTATGTCTATCTGAATGAAAGTTGCGCCACTCACTGACAGTTGAATCAGTTAATTGGTCCCCATGGTCATGTTCATTGGTTAAACTTCCATCTGAAGCATTGTCGTATTCGGTATTAGCAGCTTGAAGCTTCTCTATTTCCAATCGCAACACACCTTTCACAGGCTTATGAACCTTGCGCTTGGGATCCTGGAAAATAAACAGTTTAGAATGCGTAACCAACTTGTCGCACAACACACTAGCCCTATGTATTCCCATGCTAATTTTATAAAAGAAAAAAAAATACATAGCCCCGGATGTGCCCATCACCAAAACATTCAAACAAATAAAATAAAAAAAAATCAATTAAATTTACAGTTTACAAGCAAACACATGTTCGTCATAAAAAAACAGCATGACAACATGTCAGCTACCACGCCATCATTTTGACAGATTAGTAGATTGCCCTAGATGAAAACTTTTAAAAGCTGCTACATAAATTAAAATATTTCAATTGGACTGTTGCTTTTGTTACCTCAAAAAGAAATCCATCAGCAATACATTACCCAAATATACAATTTGCTTTACCAATAAACAGAAGATACAAATAAATTAATATAATGTTTTTTACCTGAAGTGAATCCTCAGTATAGCTCTCTTTGACTTTATTTAGGTTTGACACTTCAACCACAACAGAATTGCCATTCGAATAACCCATTTGACCATCTAACGTGACTTTTGTAATTGGTTCGGAAACACCATTCTGCAAACTAGCTCCTGATAAACTATGAGCAAGTGGGCTGCTAGGGGAAGCAGACCCACCAGAAGCCAAACCAGTGTTGCTTTCAAATAATGGAATAATTGCCCAAGAAAATGATTCTCTGTAAGGCATCATTCTAGACCAAACTTGTAGTTTTTGCTTTTCCCTCTCAGTTAAATGAACCTATTCCATAAATCGAAATATCAATAACCAATTTCAATATATTTATTAATCACATATTCACATGCCGTATTTAGTAATGTTGATACATACTGGTTCTTTGCGTGAATAAACAGATGGAGTCACTCCGCCTTCTTCGGTGGCACACTTCTCTAATTGTATAAGCAGGCAAATGGATGATGATGGGGCATCTAAATGAAAAAGCCCACGAGATTCTGATGAACTGCTAGCCTGGACAAAATGGTGGTAATATTTAAGTTCTTGATATGATTTCAGATTTACCAATCAACTTTACACTGGAACAATTTTATTGGTGCTTACATCCTGCATTTCAGATGGAAGAACACGAAAAATGTAGTCTTCTGACAGCTTCTCTCTTTTATCTTTATTGTATAATGATATAGTACCATAAAACGGCTCTACATGAGAAATTTTTCTGTAATCAGATACAAATACACACAGAGTAATTTCATGTGATGAACCCATTGGCCATGATCTCACCGACTAATCCAGCTTGAAATGACAGGGAAAGAACTTTTACAGAAATCTTCAACCCACTACAGAGACCGAGACACGAAAAACATATGAGAAAAAAGTAAGTAGATATGGAAATTAAAAAAAAAAGATGAACAAGGTGTGTGTTTCTAAATTATAGAAGCTGTAAACCTCGAAGACTGTGGCATATTAGATTCTGGAAGTCTTTGTCCAAATATCATTGACCTTTCATTTTCCCAGTCAAATACAGGTTCATAAGCAGGCAGGGGGGATTCACCATAGTGCTGACAAAAAGTTAAATTTAATAAGCAAATTTTCCAAATACCTACTATATATAAATACACATTCAGGAAAGATAACCTCTGTAAGTTGTCGACCAGAGGTACTAGGTACATCATCATCAGTGTTGTCTTCAATCTTATCTTGCCGAGCATTAGCAAGATGCATTTCTGCATAGTTAAAAGGCAAGAATATATAAAACATTTTTTTGTTTGCATTACATATACAATACTTTGTCCACCCATACTACGTGCTTGAGCAGTAGTCACGTGTTTATTGGGCTCCTCATTACGTTCACACGATTTTTCTAAATTACTTTAATAAAAACGTGATTTCCTATCCAAAAGTATAGCTTTGCCTATGTTACTGTTTTACCTGTTTCAATATCAGTATCAGGCCCTTCAAATATCTGGTTCTGAAAGGATATACTGCCAACACTTTCATAATGTCCATACTTGTTTTCATCTTTTATCCAATCAGTTTTGTGGCACTGAAGAAGTTCATTTAGATGTGGCGACTGCTCTAGATTTTCATCAAGCTGCAAATAAGCATATGTTCAATGAGCAATATATCTCCTGAATATCCACTAATTACCTATTCATGCCACACATTACAGCAACAATGGTAATGCAAGCTCACCTTTTGAAAAATAGGTTTTATATGGCATAATAACAGATATAGATTATAAGTCTCAATATTGGAACACGAGCCACCTTAACATCTTTCAAAAGGAGTAAATAATATAAAATTGATAACAACAAGATACCAGTGAGTCGATATTCAAATTTTCAGTGACCGGCTGGCGGGGCTTTCTTCGAAAACGATGGCCATTAGATGACATGTTCTTTGGCCTGGAATGAGAACACACATCCAAAAAAGTCACATGGTTATCAATCATTGATATGTTTTTTGCCCTCAAAAAGAACTAAGAGAGAGAGAGAGAGCAAGAATCTCCATAAGGGATAGCCCATTTTAAAAAAGTTATCATAGTTGATAACTATCTGATAAACGACACTAATTACCCCATATGAGATTATGATGAGGGACTACATAGTGTCACAAAAATACAGAAAATTCTCAAAGCCAAACCTACCAAACAAAAGGCACCATTTCACTTTTATCCACCAGTTCAATAAGAGAACAGAAATGTTTTCCTATAATACATAACTTTCAAGTGCTTATTTCTTATTATAAGTTATACATGCTCCATTAATGTCATTCTCATCAATGTCAAGTGTAAACTGTCAATTACATCATAACTGTAATCATATCTATTTCCACACCTTCAACTTCCATTTGCTGGTATAGTTAGCATAGAAATAGAAACAAATCCATGCCACGTTAAGTCCAAGTCACTGGTCACTTTAACACACTCACTAGACACCCCAAACACCTCCTTAACATTACGCACACCTTTAAAACAAGTTCATTCAATAATCTAAACCAACAATCCTTCAATAAATAACACCACATCCAATGAAATCCATCCATCGATTCCTCATTTTCATCTCCAACAAGAGTAACTAACCCTAACCTCAAGCCTCCAACTCAATGCAACTACCAATTCCTCACATAAACAATAAAAACTATTTAACAATCCTTCAATCAATTCAACCAACTACATTATTAACCTAGCAAATTCACAGCAAACAAAACGAATCCATTCAAATAACAACACTTCACCGAATTACAGTAAGCAGCAGAAGTAAAGTCAAACATCAGTCTAATACGGTCAAAATCCTAACAAAACCCTCACAAATTAGGTTTTCAATGTAGAAGTGGATCTAGAATACAGTTGTAAAATGCAGTTACTATGTGCAGCTTAATGAAACAGAATAATCGATTACTAACCTGAGGAAACACGAATAAGTGCTAATTGAAGTGAGGTTACAGGTTCAAGTGTTCAGATCTATGGAAGCAGAGACTAGTTGAAAGTACAGAAGAAAGGAAATAAGATAAAGGTAGTGTGAGTAAGTAGAAGCAGTAGGTTAATGGCGGAAAGTAGCTGGAAAGAGGATGCTTAAAGCTTCGTCATTCCATAGTTGTCACGAGTGGAGTTAGGTAATTAATATGTATTATGTGTAGTCCATCTCTGGATTTGTAGACTTTACAACAACAAACACTACTCTATTTACGATTTTACCCCACTCTTGATTCTGTATTCTAAATCATCAAACGGTGTCGTTTTGCGACTTTTGTCAATAACATTTCCTTTTTCTCGTCTTGTTTTGCTTTGCTTGTTAAGATAAAGTGGTGTCTAACCTTTTATAATCTTGAGTAACTTACAACAAAAGTTTAAGAAATTTATAAATAGGTTTTTAACACCAATTAACTATAAAAGATGATATACATGGTAAAATTATAAGAGGCGCTTTGACTAGTAAAAGTTAGAGAATATAGAACTAGATAAAAAGCTTCACGTGTGTTATTTTGTTTTGTCAGCATGAAACTCACATCGTAAGCCAACAAGCACAAGAAACATATGCGTGCGCGACATATGACGCAAAGGTAGTTTAAGACATATCCAAGTAAACCGTGACACGTAATCTCTTTTGTGTCATAGAGCGCAAACCAATAAAATGCAGCCAAATCATCGTACGTTTGCCTCGTGTGGGGTATGAAATCTAAGGCGGGCAACTAGAGGACAAAGTACCATATCTGAATTTTTATACAGGTTAAAAAAGCTCAACCAATTTTCAAGATCAACATAATTTTGTTGGTATGGTCATGGGCGAAGCTTCTTGAGGGGGGGAGGCACCCCGGGCCCCTCCGGTTTAAGGGTTCTGTGACTTTTGGCTTCCTATAAAATATTTTTCAAGCTCCGCAACAGGGTATGATAAAATCAAGTGTGCTAAACTATGGTAATTGTAAGTACACCCGATGTCTAACTAATTTCTAAAACCTATAGTTTCAAATAAAATAGTCTGTGGATTTTTTTAGCGTATTATAAATTCTTTTTACGACCCTTGTGATATAGATAGTCTTTTTGGATTTTTTTTTGTAGTGTATTATAAATTCTTTTTACGACCTTTATGTTACAATTAACTGACGTAAGCCGGATTAAACATATACATATATCTTTAAGATAATAATACAAACTATAAATAAACTCACATATCAAGCCAGGTATGTACTAGCAAATAAACCTGGAAAACATCAAAAACAGATGAGGGGAATCATTGAACAAGGAAAATAAATCGAGAAGATGTAAGCAAAAGTAATGTAGACAAGATAATCACTAGAAAACGCATGAGTTGTCAAATAGAAGCAGTCGTGTGCCACGTTAAGTTGGGGATGGGTGGCATGTCAATCAAAGTCATATTGGCTTTGATGGATCAATGGGACCAACCTTGCGCACCTTGAGGCCAAACGGTACACCACATGTCAAGCTAGGGATGAGCGATGTGTGTCACGTTGAAGTTAGGCAACAGGATAATCAAAGATGAATATACCTTTATCAATGGATCAATCAACTGATTTCTATTAAAAAAAATTACATTTATCGATAAATTATGGCTTAACAAAAAAAGACACCAAGTACTAAAGATAGCAAAAGTATAAAAATAACAAACACGTCTTCAGTGGTTTGGAACTCGCTACATGCTTTCCCAGCAAATCTGATGGTTTGGAACTCGCTACATGTTTTCCCAGCAAATCTGATAAATTTTACCGCATTGAACGCCTGGGAGTAGGTGCTGTCACTGCCTCCAGAAGTCTAAACATCCACCGGTCAAGCATTCCTGTCAAAGATGATACCAGAGTAATAAATATCTTGTATGTCTTAAAAATTAGATCCACATAACTACATAAGATGAGAGTGACGATCAGCCAATGACAGAGTTCAAGTGTCTTTTCTTTGCCATGTCTATTTCTAAAAGGTAAAGACCTCCTTATTCCTTATCTCTCTCTTTTTATAAACAGTCTTTTCATGAAATTTCGATGGGTGAGCTGACATAATAGCTCAAAAAAGTTTTTTGGCAAAAATAAATATCATCCAAGTTAAGGTAATGATGATAACGACAATGAATATGCGGTGTCAGAAGCAACAGACATATATTATGTGGCAATGGCGGACGGTGACTAGGGTATATGCAGCACTTAATGATGAGTTAGCAATGTGGCTCATGTATTTCACACACGAATATAAGGTTTCAATTTACATTTAAATACCCTCCAGAAGTATGCTAAATATTGCGGAGTACATCTAGTCTATATAATTTAACACGTAAAATATTTATAAATTTCAAATAACCGAATAAAAAGTGTTTGCAGGAACGGACAAGTATGGCCCAAATAAAAAGTACTTGTCGTGAGCCACCTGTTACCCAAGCCGACCGACATACCATTTTGTAAATCCTAGACCTAGTCCTATAGTCCATTTACCTTGATATTAATTTAAAGGTCCCGACTTCTAGCGTAAGAGTTATGACAAACCTGTTAAAGCAAATGTACCACCTAGCACTGCACATAACCGAGTTATGAAGTGGAGAAAACTGCGTCGTTCTTCTTTGATGGTAACAGTAATTGGTGAAAGATCATATAAAAAGTAAACCGCTGAATCACAAAAAATAAGTGATTAAGACCTTGCATAAAAATGCGGTATTCATCATCGTACCATAATAAGCAAGAAATAATCCATTTCAGAAACAAACCTGGCCATGTCCTGTCATATTCATTCATTGGGGAAAAGTACTCTGTAACAGAGAACTGATTGGTAGGTAAGACTTCTTTAGATATGTATTTATACTCGGTCGGAACAATCTACAATATGTAAAACAAGTATTATATTATGATACCAGAAGAAAAACCTACTTTTAACTGTCAAATAACTATAACTTTTAACTTCAAAATCAGATACAAAGTCTTCGTTGTAGTTAATATGGATAGTTCAGACAGTGTAACCTACTAAAAAAATACTTGATTCAGGAAATTAAATTACTAATATAAATTTTCGTTTCAACAATATTTAGATATGGATTACCGAATCAAAAGAACTATAGTTATTATATGGAAGGAAATTTTATTTTCAGGAAAGATGCACAGTAAATTAACCTTTATGTAATATTTAAATGTTCCACTGGCACCATGGAGAATTCTGTTAGTATCATCAAGAGGATTATGAAGTCCTGGATACTTTGGCCCAAAAGATAAATCATGAATCACATGACTGACATTAACATGGGTAGCTCCTTCAAAAATCTGCAGATGCAAAGCATTCATTACACAACTAAATAACAATTTATAAAGTAGACACAAATGTCATGTTACTTACCATCTGTGCAACAAAAATATTTAGACCATGAACTGAAATATGGAAGTTTCCAGCAACTCTTTGAACATCCAATACTCCATAAACCTAATTCCGTTAAAGAGAATGTTAACATGAACAATGCATCAATAAAATTTACAAAACTGAGAGCACATACCCGGCACCCTTCTCCATTAGCCAATGCTTGCTTGACATTCTTAATCATATTTTCTGCCTCATCATCAAACTTATCCAGATGAACTTTTTTGCCTGAATCCGCATGATGATCTGTCTCGTTTTCTGGTCAAAATAAATGTAAGAGTCATGCTTTCAATAGGATAAAACATAATGAAAATAACGCAGGAAACCATTAAATACAGTTGCAGCATGCACATAGCTTTAACACGGCAACAAAGAAACACTTGTAGGTGAAGATGTTTTGTTACAATCCCCAGATGATATTAAATAAATTCATATGCTTGCTTTATACTTTTGGCCATTGAAACACGTTTCATTTGACTTTATGGGATATACCTAAATGAATGGGTGAAGAGTGTATAAATGAGAAATGCGCTTACAATTTCTACCTCACCGAATACAAGTAATGATTCAAGTCTTGTGCTGACCAAAAATAGTTGAAGAGATTAAGAGAATATAAATGAGAACTACATCTTGTGTTTAATAAGAAATCCACTTGGCGTGTAGTGATTTTCTAAGATAATAGAATGGTAGGAAAAAGTTCAAAAGTTATAGAACATTTTTAAAGTGCTTGGTAAATTGTATAGAAAGCTTTACATACGTACGTCATAGTTAAGTATATGCATACTGTGAACATAGCAGAAAAAAAAATAATGAAATAAATTCAAAAACTACAGAGATAATTATCTGAGAAGCAATTACCATGCTTATGAGATGTATGCCCTTTTTCTACAAGATCAGATAGATACTCTGTCCCAATGATCACCCCTTCTCTACTCAATCGAAGCTGCAGTAACTCGTAGCCATTAAAAGAACAATAATGCATCAAGAATGACGAGTGAGATAAAAATGAAACTCAACTAAAGATAGCATAGACTAATATGGGTAAGCTGAAATAATCTTATAAGATGTTCATATAAGAAGTAAAGAAAAAACAAAGAATATTTTATTGACTAACACGTAACAACTAGAAACAAAATTACAATAACAGCCAGCTTTCATGAGGCAGCCGTTTCCTAAAGATGCATAACTGGACGCTAGAACATGTATCAAATCAAGCATATTACCTAAGTTCTCCTACTCCTTATCTGTAGAATTTCGTAATCCAGAAATACTAAACAATTCGGCTTTGATGGGCGTAACACTCAACAGTTTCTTTTGGCTTTGATTTAACTATTCTGCCACATAGCATGTTAAGAATGTGTAGTACTGCTTGGGAAGAACCGTAGACATATAAATGTCAAGATTCTAAAGGTGTGCCTTATTTTATTTGAAAAACAACTGCATATGATCACTATCTATGAATGTACAGTATATCTACTGACTACTAGGAGTGAATGGATAAAAATAATCATCATCATCGTACTCAGTTTATACCACCTATGGCAAAGCTAAGGTAGGGTCTGAGGAGGGTAAGATGTAGACAGCCTTACCTCTACCCCTAAGAATAGAGAGGCTGCTTCCAGTGAGACCCCTGGCTCGATGTGGTTTGGTATCAAGCCTTGGACATAAGGCACAGAACACTTAGCAATCGGGACAAACTCGATCAGTGCATGTACCCCTTTGTCTTTTGGCTATCAACGCCACCACATGATGCATGAATGGATAAAAATAATACAGACTCTAAACCCAACATGATTCTATTTCCTAGAACTACTCAAATGGAATAATAGGTGTTGATCATTCCAACTTGACAAACAAAACGGCGGTAGAATATTCATAAAAAGCCAAAAAGGTTACACTGCAAGATCATACCATGCACTAGCATTATTCTCAAGAATTGTATCAGGAAGACAGGACAAGCGGTTCCTGACAGATTTACAAAAAAGTGTTTAACTGTTTATCTGATCTGTATATTTTGTATCTAGAGATGTGTATACCGAATAAGTTAATATAATGTTAGGGGTTTAGAGCAAGATGATCAAAATTATTCTTAGTATGTGATGTTTACAAAAGGTTTTACCAGCGAGTAAAAAAAACATTCTTAATGATCAAGCAACCATTCATTTTGGTTATAGTTTATTCTATTCCATTTCATATTGCAGCCTTGCAGGTATGATTTTATAGTGTGATAAACAGGTAATAACTGAAGACGCCTCCCCATAATATAAACGCAAAATGGAGTGAGATGTAGAATATCCATGGAATCAAAATCATATTGCTAGAATGAATTTCAAGGTGTTGCATATGTACATGTATATTGAAATTGTATTATTCTACGAATCTACTTAAAGAGTATTGGGTACACTGTCACAATATCACGAATACCATACCTTCCATATATTTGTATCTAAATCCACTTCATGTTTGCCAGACATATCAATAGCATCTACACTCAAAACTGGCCAAACAACAAATGTGAAAAATGAGGAGGATGCTAATCATGCGAAACTAAATACGGGAGTCAAATTAACTATAGAATTGCTTACCTTGACAGGGTAAAGAAGGGAATGACATATTTATATGTATTGGTAGTGTTTCTCCCCGTTTCAGATCAACAGCCATCTGCCAACATGTTAATTTTAAGAGTATATAATGCACATACTCTAATAAATTTTAGTTTTGTGACCATTACGGCTAAATGATCATGAGAGTCATAAAAAGCTATAGGACAAACCTCATGAACTGTATATGTAGAAATGTAGTATGTTAGCTCATGCAAGAATAATGTTGCCATTATGAACAAACCTACAATAGAAACTAAACAAAAAAAAGTGGGTAAGAAACAGAGACTCCAATTACTGATACAAAAGACTGAATTGGTTAAAGACCAGAAATATATACCAAAACCAGTGTTGTAAAAGCCGGGCTAGGCGTACCAAAATAGTGTAATTTTGAGCTAGGCGGGGGATTAGGCGGGATGGGGATTAGGCGGACGTAGGCGGGACCTAGGCGCTAGGCTTTTTTTTTATTCCAAAAAAAAAATCATTTACCAACCCTAATTCCATCAAATAAACCTTCTTGTTAAAAAAACACGTGAATTTCTAAGTATTATGTGAATTGTTCTAAGTATTATTTTCATATAAATCTGTGTGTGTGTGTGTATATATATATATATATATATATATATAGAATACGTATAAAAATTCCAAAACGATTAAGCCGCCTAGTCCCGACTAGTCCCTAGGCTAGACCCCACCGCCTGCCTAGCGCCTTTTACAACCTTGACCAAAACCAAACCCAATTTAGAGGGTGTTTGGGATTGCGTTTTGAATCTGATTTTTAGATTATTGCGTTTTGAAAACGCAAATAATCGGTTTTTAGTGTTTGGATTGCGTTTTGAAAACGCAGATAATCAGTTTTTTAGGCTACCAAAACGCAATAATCTATAAGCAGCTCCACCCCTGCTTTTCCAAAACGCATAATCTGTTTTGAATAATCAATCCCAAACACCCCCTTAGATGCTATGTCATATCACGTATGGTTTTGGTATAGTGAAAGAATTCCAGATGATCCTACTAATAAGTCGTGTAGCTGCCTTTCTGGTTCGGGAGTGAAGAACTAGTGCAACAAAGTGACTTGCTACGATAGAATGTACACGTTCAAGAACATTATTTCCAGTTGCTCCCCGAATTAAAAATACTATTTCTGTTTACTATATCCTATACAAGTATTATATTGGGCTTTATCAATAGAAGATATTTATTATCATTTTCTTCTTCTATCTTTCCAGGAGTAATCACATATAACACCAACCCTCTCATACCAACCGATACTGTCGGTCTGTCCCCATTGCTCACCAGAAGCTCAAGGCTTTGTTATTAATTACCCAGACCCATGGACGTAAGATTCGCTTAAGGCATGAAGCGATACTCACTCACACATCCTCATACAAAGATCAATAAACTTTAGAGTCAAACAAACTTACCAACAGCACCAGACTGTGTTTTTTGTAACAAATGATCTTCGGCACGCGGAAACGCATCCAGGTTCTTTATAACTTGTTTCAGACCCATGATATATTAATCCTTTCACAAACCCTCACATACACCTGCAGTTTTGAGACTAATCAAACAACCGCAATAACCTAATTAGTAATTGCTCAGCTTAAAGCAGTCAAAACCTAACACTATGCATCAATCACGTTTGAATGATTCTGTCAATAACCATCCTAATTTTCAATTTCAATGAAACTATTACAAATCAAGTAGTCACAAAACCTTGTAGACTAATCTGTATGATTTAATCGTGAACATAATTATATAGTATAATTACAACAAATCAAAGAGATGTAGGACAGAAAAAATAGGGAATATGAGCTGCTGACCTGTAAGGAAGGGAAAGAGATCGAGCAAAAAACACGCACAAAGTAAAGACCTGTGAGAATTGAGAAACCAAAAGAGGACGATGATTTGTCAGATGCCGTCTTTGTTATTGCTACAAAGTCCAACAGTAATGGGCGTGGGTCGAGTCGACTCGGGTCGGGTCGGGTCAGATGAGGTTGGGTAAGGATGGGTCGGGTGGGGTTGGAATAGATTTGCTGAATTATTGAGATTGTGAGACTGTAACTGTACACTTGAGTTTTATGGGCTTTGTACAATTCGGGCTTTGTCAAAACTCTTTGTAAGCTTGTAATGGTTTGGAGTTTTTTCTTTTTTAAACTATCATAAGTTTTCATTTCGTAAATAAACACATGTAGAGGATGGTAGGTAAAGAGTTGACTAGCTGCGCCGCTACCCTCTTTTGAATTACAAATCATATTCCATATTCGGTTAAAGACAAACCATTGGTTCTTTAGGCTATGTGATATACTATGAATCACCTTCTGCACTTGATCCATGAAACGTACTACCCCATGTCCAAGGGATCAAAGCGTATCGAAAGCAAAAGGCAAAAACACATGTTGATTCTCCAAGCAGTTTTGCATCTTTCTTAGCCTACGCCTTCAAAACTGCTTGCCCCAGCACAAACCCGTTGTCTTGCAGTTCTACCAGGGGATGCATTAGTAAGGTCTACACAAAGCATGTTTGCCACCGGCCCAACCAAACACTACAAGATGGCCTGACTTCGCTCAGGTCAGTCAAAACTTCGCGGGGGTCTCTTTCTTAGCAGAAATCCCAGCTCGCCAAAGTACATCCTACAAAACATCCAGACCAGATCATGCCGGTAGTTGAATCCTGACAGTTTCTTATGGTGGAGGGCGTGCTCACCTAGTTTATCCAAGCAGACCTTTTTGCAAATGGGGGCAAGGCTCATCCGCAAGGAAAATGGGGATCATAAGAGAATATTTAAGAACATCCATGTATTCCACTACCGATATGCGCAGCCTAATCCCTTTAATGGGTACAAAAGTCAATAAATCTCTAGCATGCGCCTCTTAAAGGCATTCAAGCACCGCTTTCAGTCTTGAGGACATATGAAACTTCTCTCCCATATTCTGCACGTGTTTACAATAAAGAGCACAACTTACCAAGGACTTCCAATGAAAAAAATAGTAGGAATAAGGTTATAAATAAGATCAAATTACAGGGGGCATTTTTATAATTTCCCCTTCTAAATATTTGCACTGAATACCCAATCAATCTAAATTATGGCACAAGTCACGTATTAAGAAAACTACTAGAGTGCCCGCGCAATGCTGTAGGAAACCCAACCACTTATTTTGTATGGTCTGGTTAAATTCAGTTATTAGCTTCAACCGAAGTCCGAACCAAAGTCATCGGATAATCGATCTTATTAATCATCGGTTAATTGATTCGGTTTATTTGATTAGATTTTTTATTTTTATTTTGTTTAAGTTGATTTTGGTTAATAACCAAAACCAAACTTTGGCTAACACTTTTGCGTAGAAGTACATGAAATTGAGGTATAAAAGCTAAAACTATATGAATATATAATTGTTCGGTTTTGGTTTGGTTAATTTCAGTTAACTAAAGGTAATAATAAATCGATAACAATTTTAAGTTTATTCGGTTTTTTGTTAATTCAATTTTCAATTTATTTTGGTTCCGTTTCATATTTTTATTATTTTTTTTTTTCGCAAATCCTAACCATTCTTCTTTCAAACAAACACTTGTTTACACATCCAAAATACAAAGAACGAAGAAGTCCAATAAATGCATGGGCCACAATGAAGGGTTCAAGCACAATAGATTTGATCAAGTTGAACAATTCAATAACTCTAAAGTTTGTCAAAGCCTCCAATATGCTATTCACGTTGCTTTCCGAAGACTTGGCCACTTGGGTGGCAAATGGTCGGTCAAAATACGGTGGAAAGAAATATCAACATCTGACTAAATTTGAAACGTGTTATAATATTTTTAAAACACAAATTGAATTTTAATAGAATTTAATTTAATTACGCAATTCTTTTTCTTTTGTTTCATACTGTGTGGAAAAACTGATGGGGGCCACCGAACAGATTTATAATGCAAAAACAAAATCGGTTTGAGACCAACCCTGGCCTGTCGATTTGGTACCAGTTGCCCAGTTTGAGATTTGAAGGAAAATTACAGCTTTAAACCCGGTTCGATTCAGTAATAGGTTTGGGTCCCAAACCGGTTTAGAACCTGACCCCAATCGACTTAGACGGGGTTTGTCAAACCGATTTGGGCCGTGAATTAGTTTCGGCCTTCAATAAAAAAAATTGTGTTACTGTTGTTATAAATGAAATTTCTTTTATTTTGAAATAAATTATCCCCATGTGTACAGTGTACACTACCAAGTAAATGACATTTTAGGGTTGTCCAAAAAGGTCGTGGCTCGGAGCTCTCTTGAATCTCTCTTAGATTTAGCTCGAAAAAAGCTCGCTTGATATGGCTCGGTTTGAAACTAAACCGAGCCGGCTCGGATAGGTTAGAAATCGAGCCTAGCTCGGCTCGGCTCGGTTCGTAACGAGCCGAGCTGACTCGGTTTGGCTCTGATAATTCTAATTTTTATATACATATAATATACTATACAAATTTTAAAAAAGATGGGGAATATGTTACATATTTAATATCTGTTAATAATAGCATAGAGATTGTGTGCTTGATATTGAATTTACGATTAATCAATTTATAAAACTCAAATTTGCTTTTGATTTCAAAGAGGTTAGTATTTAGAACTTCAATCAGACATCTATTGCATATTTAGGGGGTTATTTTGCATTTGCTTGAACTTGGTTTTTGCTTGTAATGTATTGGGTTGAACTTATTTTAAATGTGTTATTTTGAACTATTGAATAACATTTTAGATTATTGAACTTTGAAAGCTTTTTTTTTATCTTTTTAAATTTGAGCCGAGCCAACCAAGTCAAGCCCGAGCTTGACCTGACTCGGCTCGACTCATGAACACCCCAAACTAACAACTCAAGAAGCATTCTTGGCCTGCCAGGATCATAAGCATGCACTTTTTTAACTTTGTTTTAATTTGTTTTGTCCATTAAAGTTTATGCTGTCATGTGATGGTTACTCAACAAGACAATAACTCAATAAGAATGAGATTAGATTGAGATTATTTCAATTTGAGCTCATGCCTTAACACTAAATAACTTGAGCTTTGCTTATGTTAGTTTTTTAATTTTGAGTTTGGCCGTTTATTATTCATGTATATAGGATTTGGATCATTTGAGAATCAAAGGCTTAAGAACTGAGAGAATCATTCTAAACCATACATTTCTTTAAAAAAAATTAAGACATTTTTTTTTTGCTGAATACCTTTTCCAATAAGGATTATTATTATTATTATTATTATTTGCATTTATACACATACTTATATACGTGTCTAAAACTAGAAAATAAGTGTATATATATTGTACACACATGTATAAAAATGAAGATTATGGGTAACTACATATTTTTCTAATGTACATACGTGTTTGAATTTTAAAAATAAATATCATACATATAAGTTTGACAATATACACACATATGTATAATCGAAAATAGATAATATACACATATGTATAACTGCAGAAAAATAAAATAAAAACTTACAGGTTTTATTTAGCAAAAAAAAAAAAAAACCTTAGAGAAACGTGTGCTCCATAATGGTTTTCACATTTCTTAATTAGCCAAGTGTTCTCAATTAGCTGCCTTTCATAGACCCAGACCACGAGGCACAACCCTTGCCTGGATCACACAACTCATAGTTTGCTTTTGTGGGGCCCAATTGATTTTCAAATATTCGAAATGTATCATTTTGTCTTTTAGTGGTCAAGGCACGAGGCGTGTCTTGCCTCCGGATCAGCAGTTGCTCGTTTTTCATCCAAAATTGCTTTTTTGTTCGTTTTGTATGTTTATCAACTGTAGCTTGAATCTCCAAGTCATCCACCTCATGCCTTGGCCTCAACCTCACCTGATCCCTCGGGGCTTCCAGCTCACTTTTATTGTCACCCTCATTTCGCTCTTTTTCTAGTGGGATGTCCTTCCTAAAACCTCCAACGTCCTCTAAGTTTTATTATCCCTCAAAATATGATAACGCAATGTCCTTTCATATACAAACATCAATGCTGCTATGTCATTAAAACTGATGGTGTCGATAAGTCTTTCAATGGTGTGGGGATTTATTGGGAGCACCCCTTGCTCACTCCTTAGATAGTACAAGTTAACGTACATTCTATCAGGATAATGGCCTATCATGTGAGGGACGCGTGGGGTAATTAATGTATAAGTTAACGGACGTTTGGACCAAGAACATAACGTGTTATGATTTGAAACGTTGAGGATGAAAAGTGTTAAAAGTGGACCAAACCTAATGTTTGGAGCAAACATCAGGGACGAAACCTACAATTTACTCATCTTAAAAACTTGACATAATAAATAAAACTCGGCCATTGGCCAAATTTTCTATAAAAAAATTGCAATGTTACATTCCCAAACTCCTATATATACACCCTTGCTCGGAATTGAACCCAAGACAACAGAACCTTCCACTAAGAGGCACGAGTCTCTACCAAGTGAGTTAGGACAACTTGGCTACTTAAACGATGTATTAACTTGGCTTTATGCTAACATGTGTGTTTAATGCTTTATGAAAATGGGAATTAGTTTGGGTGCAGGGCCGGTTCTGAAAATTCAGGTGCCTGGGCCGAGTCATGAAATATGTGCCCTTTAGTCTTAGGTATTTTAAGCAATGTTTTAATAACTGAAACGGACGTTGAACCGGTGTCCTTACCGGTTCCCTAGTCGGACCGGTCGAACTGGATATAGAACTTAAAGTGTCATAATAATTATAAAAATTAATATGTTTGGTTAATTGGCTCATAAAAACCATCATTTCTTAAATCTCAAATAACACACTTCAACTTTTTTTTATAATTATGTCGTATCCTTCCAATCTAGTTTGTCATGTATAACTCATCTTCTTCCTTATTTACCCTTCACATTCTTGCGTTTATAAACAATGATGTTCAAGATGAGATCTTTTTTTGAGTCGAAAACAGAAAGAAAATATTTCCAAAAAAAAAAACATCGCCGCCGCTCAAAGTGCCCCTTTAGTAATTGGGCCCGGGCCGGGGGTCCTCCCCGCACCCCTTCAAGGCCGGCCTTGTTTGGGTGTCATCCAAAAACCACACTTCCCACCATTGATTTGTGAGTTAAAACTTTTTGTCCAATTTATTGCTAGTTAATGTAGTGTGTCAAAGTTTTGATTTTGTGTTGAATATAGGTTTTGCATTTGGTGTTGAAACTTAACTTTGGGTGTCAGTATTTTGATCTTCAACACTATTTGAACCCATATTTCATTTTACTAGTGAGGTTTGAAACCAGGCATTCATAAACACATTCTAATTCCATTTTTTGGTGAAATTAAACGAGGCCTTAGATTTTACGGTCGTTTGGCAATAGAGATGGTGATGGTTGATGAGATGATATATTAATAAAAATGTGAGTTTGGAAAATATAAAATGATTATTTACAGAGATATAACAGCTGGATTGTTAAATACATATATGGCCAATAAAAGTAGAAATGATTTGTTTGCTTTTTGTAATATACTCATATTAGAAAGATGACAAGTAAGTTGATGTTATAACTTATAAGTTATAACCACTCCACAATAATAATTGTTATAAATTTTTGTCTTACCAAATGAAAATAAAGGAAAGCATTAATCGGCTAGCATGTGTCTTTTTCTGTGAGGACACCGTTACGTCACCTTTCACAGATCGGTACTTTAGGCCGGTTTGGTCGGTCTATTGGTGTGGCCCGCTTTTGCTTTCTTTCTTTCTTTTTTTTTTGTTTTTTTTAAAGCCGTATATAACTTTGAGATGACCAAACTAACCCTTGTAAAGTATTTTATATGTTTTTTTTTTAATATTCAGATGACGCATGGTTTGTATTTTAGACTACGAATAAGAATATATGTTTGTAATAAACTAGTATAAATCCCCGCCGCTTCGCGGCGGTGGAATTGCCACGCGCTAAGCGCGGCGTGGAAACATAACCAGCGCCGATTCGTGAAAAGGTACAGATTTTTCCGACTAACAGCGGAGTTACACCAACGGTATTGCGAGGGTGTGCTAATCGGATAAGACAATGTAGAGAGTCGCATTGTTCCGTCGATAGCGGGTGCGCGTTGCACCGAGCAAAGCGCCCGCTTGAAAAAGAGAAGTTACTAATAAAAGTAAAGCCATGGCATTTTCGTAATTACGTGGAAGCTAAAGGCTTTTTATTTTGATTTTATTAATAAAATTACTGCGATGGCATTTGCGTAATTACTTCGAAACGGAAGGTTTTTTATATCGCGTTTATCGACGTTACTAAAAAGTAAAGCGATGGCATTTTCGTAAATACGTGGAAACTAAAGGCTCTTTATTTTGATTTTATTAATAAAATTACTGCGATGGCATTTTCCTAATTACTTCGAAACAGAAGGTTTTTTACCTCGCGTTACGTGGACCAATCGGGTCTTAGCACTGTAGCTAAGACCCTATTGTAAATGTATAGTAGTATAATTAGAGAAAAATGCGAAAAATGTTTTTTTTAAGGAAAGAGAAGTGGTATTCAGAACATGTTTTTGGATACAAGGATTGGAGAGAGAGAAAAAAAGGGTCAACATAAGTACATCTTATTTTATATAATTATAAAAAATACTAAAAAATTTTTAGGTAAAAATAATTAAAAATACATAATTGAACCTAATTTTGTAAAATCATTCACGAGTCGAACTCAAGTTTTAGAAAACATTTTGAAACCTACCAAGTTTGTGTCTGAGTTCGAACTCTTCAAAGTCAAACTAGTCGAGCTCCGATTTAGTTGAGTTGTGACTTGACTTGACTTGTTTACACTTGTAAATGTATGTGAAGTGAGGGGAAAAAGTAGCTTATATGAAAAATGAAATGGCTTTTATAAAACTAGTAGGTTATATGGATAACTATTCGGATCATGGTATTTTTTTTAGACTCTAGTATTTAAGTGGGTTACTCAAACTCTCACTTAGATGCTTCATAAATAACATATAAGTGAATTTTTTTTTGTTTATAATAAAGATGAAACCGTGTCTATACACATGGTGAACCAACACAAATGACACAACGTTTCATGAATCAATGTGTTGGTTAGCTAGGTAAATCGGCCGGTGCGAAACAAACTCACACCATTAAAATCACACAAAACCGAAAAAAATTCCATTTGTGGAGAGGAGGAAAGGAGATGGGAGAGAGGGTAGAAAAAAATTCCATTCGGCTGGTAAAAAATTCTATTTGTTGCATATGTAAGATTCTAGAGGGCTAACACTACATCATACATTGTGAGATGGTAATTAAAATTAAAATCATAGCTAAAAAAATTACATCATTTCACACAAGTTAAATTCAGAAATGCGGACCTATTCGTTGGTTATACGAGGGAGTGGAGAGAATGGGTAGACAGAGACATTACCGATGGTGACGTAGATGGGGAATGACATGTCTTTTCTCTTTACCAACGTGGGTAGTAGTGGCGAAGGATTATGGGGGCCAGGGGTGCCCCGTTCCCCACCGGTTTTTAGCTCAGTGGTGGTAGTTTTCGATTTTCGTAGGTAATTTTTATATGAATTAAGTCTGGCTCCCACCGATTTGATCTTCCGGCTCTCACCGATAGGAAAAAAATTGGGTCTCGTGATTTTCAACCCCACCACTATTTTTTTAAACTTAACCACTGGGTAGTCTTATTTTTGGGTTTACCAATAAATTTTTTTTGGTCAAAACATCGCATTATTATGATTATTATATATATAATTTGAAAACATATCTTTTTTATTCTTTAAGGTTTGATCCTTTGTGTTTTTTTAAGTTTCAATTGGGTATCGTACAGGTAATGAAACGAGTCAGATCAATACCTACTGTCCCAACATCGATATTTGTTTTTATTGTTTTTAATCAATGAAGAAGACGTCTCGATACCCCTTTAGTCATATCACAACTTTATTATTTTGATTCTCTTTTGGTTGTTATAGTGAGTGTTAGTACCATAACGAACCAAATCCCCATAACGTAAATTCACAAATTTTCAAAGCTTTAGTTTTATTATTGTTATTATTATTAGTTTTGGTTATATTTTGTTTTTTCTTTGTAACTTTCAATATAAGAT
The DNA here is from genome assembly GCA_032199755.1 of Ambrosia artemisiifolia. Lineage (NCBI taxonomy): Eukaryota > Viridiplantae > Streptophyta > Magnoliopsida > Asterales > Asteraceae > Ambrosia > Ambrosia artemisiifolia. Next base: position 48,732,589 of record CM063516.1, on the reverse strand, counting down.
CATTTTTGAAATAATGACTGTACCGTTGTGACGTGTCTATTTTTATCTGTGTCTTGATGTTATGTTTTTTGAAAACTATATTGTAAGTTGTAATGTACAATTAATCAAAGCAGAAACATGAATGTTATCAAAATAACATCACATTTAGTTTTTTTAAATAAATTGGTGTTGTTTTCTTTGTTACTCTATTTATATAAAATGATGTTTTATAAAGTTCTTAAAGAAGTTTAATAGAGCTTTTTTTATCACAAGCCAAAGTGAGTGCCGATACGGTACCTGTACCATCACGAACCGAACTTAACGTCGATCGAAAACATCAGTACTGCTATTATCAGAATCTTTACTGGTATTCTTTTTTTATGGTTTTTGATATTTGTAAAATACATGTCGACATCCTTTTGGCTTATCATGAATTTATTTTTAGGTGTTCTTTTTCGGTTACTATATCAAGTATCGATAATGTAAACGTAACCAATACCGTAATTAACTGAACCAGTATCAATCGGATTCCTGTTATCAACATTATTTACCATTGTGTACGTTTTCATTATAAATTTGTTAAAAATCATATCGCCCCGCTGCGAAGCGTGAGTAACCCACTAGTTGGTTAACATATTTAATTAAACGAGTCGTGTTTATGCTGTACTAAATTAAATAGACTCACTACCAATATAATCAACACTAAAACAAAAATAAAATGTATATAATTTACTACTTTATAACTAAAACAATTTTACAGCTTTATTACAATCCATTTTCAATATCCTTAATCCGGTTACAACTTGATTACTCTCATTTCACAAATACTTAACATGTTATAACTTGATTAGGCCCCACGTTTTGGGCTAACGCCACTACCCACATTAGCCAATAACATCCCTCAACAGTGTGCGGACATTAAAACGGGACACCAACCCCTTAGCAAAAATAGGAAGGGTAAGGTTGTCGGGTTCACCCCAAACCAACTAATTAGGGATGAGCTCGGGACGGTATCGGTGCCAACCGATACCGATCCTGAAAAACCGATACCGAAAACTCTCAAAACCCAATATCGATACCGAACACATACTGTACGGTACGGTATCGGTTCGGTATTGGTACGGTACCTGTATGTATCGGTATTTTACCTTAAAATACCGATACCATACCGATCATGTACCGATACCGATAATACCGAAACCGGAAACCTCTAAATGTGGGTACCGATACCGAACACCCTCTGTTCGGTACGGGATCGAAATCGAGACGGGACGGTATCAGTATTCGGCCTTGTATGCTCATCCCTACAACCAATCACACTTTTTGTTTTGTTTTATTTATTTTCTAGTTAAACCAAAACAATTAAATGACGACTTAGGTACTGTCCATCGTTTACGAGACCTTAACATGACAAAGCATCATATTAAACCAAAACGCATAGTCTTCCGATCCATAACCATTCACAACATGTTTCGATAAACGAGTTACGCAATTCGTATGAAAAAACCCGGTAGTTTGTATATATATATATACTAGCTGATTACCCCGGGAAGGTCCCGGGGTTGAAAAATTTAATATGACTTAATAAAAATTAATAAAAGAAGAAAACTAAAATCACGAATTGTATTATTGCATATATTGGAGAGAGAATCCCAAAAGAAAGTGGTGTCATTTTTGCAACTGATTACTTACAAACAAATGCACCAAGTACATCAATTTAATTCAAGAACTTTACCGTGAATAATCCTTTTATCATTGGTATCGTGTGCCTCACGAACTTGTGTTATTGGGAATGTCTTTTGAACATGCACTTTCAGCCTTCCGGCCGCGGTCAGCCTGTGAATCTCATCTAAACCTTCTGCATCCGTCTTCATGTAAGTCCAATAATATTCTGCAAAGGTGATAACAAAAAAAGCAGGCATTACATTAGTAATATAATTTGAGGATCGAAAACTTTGGAGGACGGGTGGCATTGTGTTTTCAATGTGATTATGTGATGTAAATAAACCATAATTACTTTTTTTTTGTCCGGCCAAACACCCACTGAGCGCCCCCCAGTGGCCATAGGCAAGAGCTCAACTGGCCCACTCCAGACCCAGAGGGCATTTGGAAAATCCCAGTGCGGGAAAATACAAGACTCGAACCCAAGACCTTGGGGGGAAAACCCTCACACCACCACTCCGCTGTGGCTTCATTGGCTAAACCATAATTACTTAATTAGATAATTGATATTGCATCTGTTTCTTCAGTAAAATGGTTGTGGCCATTGGAAGGCCAATAGCTAGACCATACCTATCAGTTAAAGATGTTGACTCACCCTAAATCAAGAAGTGAACACATAATGTCATATAACAATCCTAAAATCCAATAATAAGAAAACCATTTAATAAGCTGGTATATGCTACCTGCAGTGTCATATAATGTCCACCTCTTTTTAGTAAATTAATTCCCATGCCTTCCGTATGTTATATACCAATTGTGTCTAAGACAACTTTGTATTGCCCTTTCAAGGTTACTTCCGGATCCTGTACACCGTAAACCAGCGAACATGAGCAGACAGCCTAATAATGGTCACTTTATTGTCAATCAAACACAAAGCAACAGTAGGGAGTGTTTGGATGTTTGTTTTGAATCTGATAATAAGATACTAAATAACCATAATAACATTATTCAGACACTAAAAACGGATTAAATAATCAGTTTTGTAACACAAAGTGTTTTTTTGGTAAGAACTGTGAGAATCATCCGGCGGTAGTGTTCAAAAACCCAAAACATAAACGTAGGGAAGAGAGACGCATCACACACGTCATCATCGAAGCGGTTCACAAATATGGAAGGCACAACACAGGTCCAACGCTACCATAGACGTCGTAAAGTCGTCGCCAACAGCAGGGAAATAGCGTCTTCTCTGTAGAAATAAATCACCCCTCTGTCTTTCTCTGTTTCTCTCTCTACAAAATCAAACCAGCTGGGAACCTCATTAACGGAACCGTACTTACGGAAGATGCAGATTGTTATGCATATTTAATTTCAAACACTTATAAGTAGAGTAATCAAGATCCGTATACATATATATGATTTAATTTATCCAATATATGCTTGACTTACCTGTGATAGCCATGTCAAAGGCAAATCCATTGCTTTAATATCTGAATGTAAATAGGTTATCCTCAAAGCTATGCATCAAGTAAAGATTATTATTAGCATACCCGTGTGTTCCCATCACTCGTGTACTCACATGCGTCTCATCTCCTTCGGGGCCGTCTTTTGCTAACCGAAAATCTGATAGTTTAGCGGTATAATCCTGTGTATGACCAAACCACATCGAAAACATAATAATTATCAGTATACATACCTACCAAGAATTGCACAAAATAGTAGAAACTTTGGCTTATTCACTCATAAATGAGTTATGTAATATCTCAAATAATTTTAGTGTCGTTCAAAGTGTATTCTTATGTGGGTATTTTTGACAAAACTAAAAGCAACAATATGTTGTCAAGCCAACCTATTTTGACCCTCCCATTGACAAAGATGAATAATTACGTACCAATATTGGGGTGAGAATATATTACTTTTCTAGGACACACCTGAGGCATCACATATGCACTACTTAAGCACCTTAAAGAGTTACTCTTACCACAAACATAAGATTCTGAGCATAATATCAGAAGCTGTTGATATAACTCTCAAATATGATCGTCTCTAATTACGTATAAATTATAAGCTAGCATGTAGGATCAGAAAAATATAACTCTCTAAGTCCTTCCCTATAAATACATCCATTAATCTCACAAAACCATAAGCCATCAAGCACACATAATTAACCACAAACACACACATTAATCTCTTAATTACTGTTCTTAAAACAAAACAATATTAGCTAGCCAATGGCTCTAAAAGGGCAAGAAGTCATGGGTGCAGTCCTGGTCCTAATGGTCATGGTTATGGGTGGAGCCCAGGCTCAATCAAGTACTTGCATCAACTCACTCATGGGTTTGTCTCCGTGCCTTAACTTTGTTAGCGGACAAATCACAAAAATCAACACTCTAATATCAACACACAAATCATCATAACATAATATTAGCAACACCAAATACTTACAGATCTGAAATAAAAATTAATCATTCATTAAAGTTGCATGTTACTTAAAATAAAAATAAAAACTTACTCGGAAAGCCGCCATTCATATTATATAACATCATATGCACCATAATTCATTCTACTATTTTGTTTCATGATTTAAAAAATGGGCTTACTTACAAAAGAAGAGAGCATCATGTATTGTGACATGTACATGGAGTTGCGTAGTGGCGGTTTCATTGGAGATAGGCGGCGGAGGAGAGGGTTTAGGGGAAATTAAGGTGGTTTTGGAGGGTGGTGGGAGGTGGTGTTTGGGTAGAGGTCTGTAAGCAAATCCCTTGGTCCTGAATTCTTCTACCTATAAAAGAAAACGGGTCAAACAGGTTTGATGTGTTAAAGTTCATGGAATACTGGAATCTAATCCAGGTTTAAAAGAACGGAATTGAGCCTTGAGACGCTTTCCCTTCGCCTCATGAGGCGTAAGCCTCGAGGAGAACTGAGGCAGGATTAAAAAAATAAGTATAAAAATTATATATCTTATAACAAAGAAAATACTAAACATCAAACAAAGAACTTTCATGGAAGTATAGCTGCCAGGCCCTAACTGCAAATAGAAACAGCAGGTATACACAGTAGGTATATAGTATATGTTTACTGAATATCAAATTGAGATATAACATTAACCAATTAATCAACAAAATACCAAATCTAGATAAACGATTAATCAACAAATTATCAAAATGAAATAAACGATTAACTAACTAAATCAAGATATATAAGATGATTACTGTAAATTCGAATCTCAATGTAGTGCTTCAATTCTGTCGTCAATAATAAAGACAAAAATAGAGAGAATAGATGCCAAGAATAAGCTCCCGAAGTTTGACTGTCCACAATTCATTCATCTGACTTCATTCCTTCGCATTTCATTATCGTTTCTAAGCTTTCCAAAAAGAGTCGAAACACCGTCTTCATTCTCGGTTCTAAGTTGTTCTTTGTTATACACAACTTCTTCATTGTAGTAAGGTGTCAAAACGCTAAACGCCATCATCTTTTCGACTTGTGGAGCATGTGGCATGTTCATAAACAATGAGTTGCTGAAAAAAGCTATTCTTCGTCTGTGTCACACCCCGACTTTTCCCCTAGTCGGTTGTGACGTTTGGTGCCTTTGCCAACGCAGCGGAAAGTTGCATCTAAGACTCTTGTTCCCTGAACGCCAATTCTAACCCTCTAGGATTCCCGGTCCCAACTGCCACCTACTCCAACCGTGCCGTTACCAAAGTTTAAACCTGAAAGACATACTTAAAAAGTCAACATAAAGTTGGTGAGTTCATAAGTTTTGCAAAATGTTATCAAACATTACCAAGTTCCAAAAGTGTTACCATGTTCACCCTGTCCATACTATGTAAAATGTAAACCAAAGTACGCTAGCTAGGCGCATGTTCCATTACTACTACGATTGGAAAACCATTACTAACTCGCAAACCAGATGTTGTGCCCGAATAGTAAACCTGTTCCTGTTTGAGACAATATGCACCCGCCCGGCGCTCCATGCCGACGGGTGGGGTTGGTCACTCCCAATAGCGCTATTCACATTTCCCCGTTGTGCAAACCAGCACATTCATGGTTTCCCCCCGGGACTTCCAAAGATCGTATAGTAAACCGTTTGAAAACCCATAGTATGACAGTTGTTACCAAATAGTTGTTTAACACATGTTTTCTCCCCCGAAAACGAAAACCAAGTAAAGTGGGGCCGTAAACTCACACAACCCGTTCCATTTTCCAAAACCTTGTTTCGTTTTAAGTTCCTCAGTTTTTCATAACAGAAGCATGTCTTCCCCCCGAAAACATTTACAAAAACAGTAAAGAGTGGGGTATGAACTCACCTTAATGTCCATGTTAAGCTAGCAAACAAAGCCTGAAACCTCGACCGACTTCCTCGTGCCCTAATTACCAATAAAGGACACCTTAACAGTCTATCACACATAAGCCTAGCTTATTAACCAACACGAGTCTCAAAACGTTTCAACTCGACGAACCGATCATGACTTATCTTAAATCACGTATTACATAGTACCCAAGTTGCACACTTGTCGCTATCCGTATGTAACCAAGTTGGGCTAACACCCCGAAACGTATAATTATCCTGAATCCTAGCTCGTCTCGTAATTCGTATAAATGTGTGTCCAGTATACTTACTTTTAGGAAAAATGCTCTTTAAGAAATACATGTTTAGTTATTAAAACCGATTAATAACAATTGTTACTTTATCTCAAATATTGTTTGAAAACCATCTTTATTGTCACAAATAGTTAGTCTTTGAAAACATTTTGATTTTGTATATAATACACTTGTCCAAAACACTTAGGAGAATTTACTTATAGAAATAATAGCAGTTCGTTACGCTTTGAGTTTATAAAAATTCGGGCAGAGTTTCCTCTGTTTTTGTACCAACCAGACAACACCCGTTGTCTACAATTTTCCCCAAAATCAACTTACAAACACAAGTTATCAAATCCTTTAATCCACATTTCCGATTCACGAGACTATACGTTCCGACATCTATCTATACTTGCTCCTATAAATATATATATACCAAAATATATATATAATATAGTCCAATTATATTTAGTCCGAGTTCAAAACCATAAGTCACGTCAAGTTAATCGTTTACCAAATCGTTCGTTTATATAGTTACCGTTTATTATTATTCGGTCCGTTCGCGAGTCAAAACTAGTTCGTCGAATCAATATATTTATAAATATATAATATTCATAAATACACAATATTTACAAATATACAATATTTATAAATACATAATATCTACAAATAAATAAATAGTAAGCTCGAATACAAGTTATACCGAATCACACGCGCGTAACCCGAAGCCACCTCGAACTACGTGTAGACCGGAACGTTGACTAGGTTTGACTGACCCCGAACACGAACACGAACCCATAACCGAATCTGACCCGAGCAGACCTGACTTGACCCAAGTTGAACCGAACCGCCAAACACCCCGGTGACCAAAACCAAGACCACGCACCATCTGAACCATCTGGACCCGACCAAAGCCCTGAACCCGAGCACCATGTCAGACCCGAACCAAACCCATAAACCACCAAACGAACCATCGGACCACAACTACCTAGCCCACCGGAAAAACTCGTGACCAACAACCATAACCACAACCGACCCAAACCCGAGCCGAGCAGATCTGACCCAGAGCATCAAAGCCCGAACTGTTGATTCGAGTCTGGTTGAGTTGATCCGGTTGACCAGATCTGAAACGAGATCGGACCCGAGTTGGAACCAGACCCGAACCACAACCTAACCGCCATGACCAACTACCACCAACCGAAACACCACCATCTCCTTCTTGGCTGTCACCACAGCCGAACCATACCCAGACAAGACCTGGAACACCAACCCTGCAACCACCTTGACCACCGCTTCCGCCGCCCTGCTTCTGAACCCCACCGGCGCCACCACCAAACACCTCCGAACCACCAATAACCACACGCATACAGCCCGATTCGGACCACCCACAGTCACCACGCACCACCAATGCTCAAAACCACTCAATCCATCACCATCCCCCACCAACCCAGCCCTTTTTGGGCCTGATAACCGTCCGCCGCCGCCACCACCTGAAGTCATGGTGGTCGGCCGGCTGTTGTATAGGAGGAGAGGAGAGAGAGAGGTAGGGGTAGAGAGAGGGAGCCGAAGAGAGAGAGAGTGTGTGTTGGTTTTAGAGAGAGAGAGTGTTAGGGTTTGTGTTGGGTGAAATGAGAAGAAGAAGAAGAATAAGATGAATATATACCTAGGGTTTGTTGGTAGGTGACTTGTACCGCGTATCGAACCCGTATAAACGTAAAACGTCTCGGTATTATTTTAGGCCCGATAATTAATTATAAAAAGTAGTCGGTTTTGTTCAAAATGTAAAACACAACTAAGCCGAGCAAAAATATAAATATTTTCGTCGACTGGCACGTGCGTTCGACGCACGCGTTGACATCGCGTTAATTAAATCGGTCGCAGTTTCCATTGTTAAAACAATCAGTTAACTTCCGAGACTTAATAAATAAACATTATTTATAATAAATAATTATTTCGAATAATAAAAATCACATTGGTTATTGATCGGAAGTTGCCGGTTGTCACATTATCCCCACGTTAAAAGAATTTTCGTCCCGAAAATTGCACAAGTACCAAAAGGAGTAACAAAAGAAACAAACAGAAGATAGAAACCAAGAGAGAGATTTACCCGAGTTGTCACAGTCTGGCTTCAAGATTCACAGGAACATTATTCATTGCATCATGAGACGTAAGAATCGATTAACACAAAGCCACGAAGAAAATTATTCAAGATCTGAGAAAAAAATTAAATTATAATCAAGACCTGATAAAAAAAACGTTAATTAAAAACGAATAAATCTGAATCAGAAACCTGAAGAAAGCACTTTATAGAACAAAGATAAAGGTTGAAGAAGAATAATGGAGGTTAGGTTGATGTTTGAAGATGAATAATAGAGGGCGAAGGTTAGGGTTATGAGAGGGATGGGGATGATTGAGATGGATGTATCAAGGGTTTATTTTTTTTTTTATTAGATCTATTATTAGGGTTTTAAATTTTGTATTTTTAATAATTAGAAAAACAAAAAAAATTAAAAACATCAAAACCATTCCATTAAGATGCCACGTGGCGATTTCAAGGGGGGATTGATGTTACCAATGGACGCCACGTCAGCAAAAGTATTTTGTTTTATATATATAGATAGATAGATAGATTGTAGCGACGTTGTAAATGAAAAGAGCAATCAACGGGAAAAAAAAACGTCCAGATTGGTTGGCTGTTACTATTTACGTTCTTATTTAGACAGCCCCCACCACCACCATTCCAGTAATAATAAAACACTATTATATTGCTTACTAATACCCCCTTTACCCACGCAGATTCTCTTCATTCATTCTCTCTCTCTCTCTCTCTCTCTCTCTCTTGTCTGCGTTACTAAAGCAGGAGACGGAGCTTCGATAAAGTTAGAATAATCGTTTCAAAGATCTGAGGTTAGTATTATCAACTTTTGCTTACTTCATATGGTATCACTGTATCAGAGCATCTGAAATATCGGAATCTTATTCCGAATCGATCTACAACTGTTACTGTCAATCGAGCTTTGATTTTTTTTGAAATCGAATCAGTTGATTTGTATCTAGATGATTCTACAATTAAACTTGACATAGATCGGTTGCTCTGTTTACTTTATAATCGGTTTCTGATGCTTTTAGTGTTCGATATTATCGTTGATCATCTTAAGGTTATGGATCCTACAGTCCTTCAATAGATGTTAACAAGTTTTGTTGATTTATTAAGATCGATGTGTCTGATTTGAGGCTTGGAATATAGTTTTGTTTTGTTTTAAGCAGGATTATTATTATTATTTTTAAATCATAAAGGAAATTAATAACGAGTTGAGGTGATTGTGACCGTGATGGTGATGGAGTTAGATGATCTAAACCTCACGCAAAGGATTTGAAATCGAAAGTAACAGATTTAGTTCTCTATAATCCATTTAATAGATAGAATATACCGATCTTTTGGTAGCATACTAGCATGAGTGTTTTTTTTTTTCACTAAACGGCAACCTTAATTAAAAAAAAAAAAACAAAACTATAATAATCCTTCCGAGTTAAACCTTAAAAAGTAGACCTGTTTTTTTTTTTTTTTTTTTCCAAAGGTATTCGAGTTTTGGTAAGATTTGACCAATTTTTTTTTGGAAGCCTGTTTGGTTTCTAGTGGTTGGAAGATAGTGCTATCAAAGTGATGAAAATGGTTCTATTGGCATGTAATAATTTGTCCGTTTATTTTATTTTAAAGTTTAACATATCGAATAATGTTTTTCTTATTGTCACTTTGGATAATTTGTTAAAAGTTATAAAAATATTATTCCAGATGTGATGTCTTCATTAAATTCAAGACAATGTTACATCTCCCAGTTGTAATATTATTTTTAATTTTAAAATAAATATAACGAAATTAGAAGGCAAAAAAATGGGAGAAGGATTGTTGATTCCGATGATTCTGTCGGTGTTGCTGTGATATTTTCCCAATGTTGTCTTTTAATCATTTTATCAGCCAATAAGTTGTGACGCATGTTTCATGGACTCATGTCATAACATGCATATCTATTACTTCAAAATACACATTTTTTTTTTTACTTTTAATTCATATTACAAAATGTCAATATTTTATTATTAATCCATTTCCTTTCATTCCAAGACAAAACGAGTTACATTTAGATGGTGGGTAAGCGGGCAACAAGCTGCGCCGCTATCCCCTTTTGAATCGCAAAGCCTATCCTGCTAAATACAAACCCTTGGTTCTTAGGGCTCTGCAAGTCACTGTGGACGACCTTCTGCACTCGTTTCAGAAACCGTACTGCCTCAGAGGCTAGAGATCCAGATTGTTTGTTAGTAACTAAATTTGTTGTCTTTTAACAATATAAAAAAAGGCAGTAAGTTTTTTTTCGGTGAGGTAGCATACAGTAAAAGTAAATTCGGGTATAATGGTGCTCCCACCTATAAATACCCTGCAAAACACCAATTCGCAGTGTCTTATCATTTTATACCCTCGACTACACTGAAACCACTCCAATCACTGACAACACTCAACCCGTAGTACCCTCGTATCATTTACTTTTTTAAATAAAATAATTAAAAAGAAGTGACCGGGTAGTTAGAGGTTTGACCCATGATAAATGGCATCTCTTCTCTCTCCTCAATGGGTGAAACACTACCTCTTAACCATGCCATTTCAACGGGTGAAAGGGAGGGGGGTGGTGGCGACGGGGTACCCTTGCGGTGTGGGTGCAGGTACAGTAACCACTTCACCCATTCCGCATGACCACCCTAATAAACATTAGCACGAAAAAAATATATACATATAGTTTTATCGTTATGCCAATGCAATTTGTTATATTCTTATTCTGAAAATTCACGCTAAAGTATTATTTATTATTTAATTTCTTTCGAAAAACTTCATGTTGTGGATGTTGAAGCATCTATTTGTTTTGTCATTTATTGTAACAAGGAGTTAATGTTTATATTATGATTCGAGAGTGATCATTCTGTTTTGTTTTAGTTGGATTTTTAGAAAATATGCTATAAAATATAACAAATTGAAGATGGTAAACATATAGAGTAAGAATCAAAAGAAAACTAGAAAACTCCATATCGGACATGTATGCGTATGTGTGTAGTACATATGTGCAGCATACAATATAATGCATATACGATGTATACACCGCAAATATGTAATATGATATACAACGTATATGCATTATATGATATGATATACGGACTCAATTTATTAAATGACTCTTAATAAGGAGTTTTGTGTTCATTGTCTGATTTCTCGCTTTCATGTTTTCAGGGCCTGTATAACATAACATACCAAGATATTCAACATTAATCCAGTTTGTCATGGAAGAGGAGACTAAAACAAGTTCAGAGGTACCAGTCACCAAGGTTAATGAGGTAATTTCTTCACAGAATCACAGTAGATTGTTTATTTGGTTTATAAGTTATATAGATGATGACACAAATTATGAATAAATCTTCTTTTTATGTTTACTAACTTCTTGTTCGGGTCAACGATGTGATCAAATACTCATTTTGATACAACCCAACGCTTTTTGAGTAAAACAAGTTAAACCAATAAAGGTGGCGAAATGATCGGGTTAGATAAGATAAAACGGGTATGAAAAATACGATTAGCATGACAATTACAATTACAATTAAAAATATATATATATAACTTTACTACTAAGCTAATTTTTTTTATATATATAAAATAATTAGAGTGTCACGTTTGACCCTTTTCCTTGTACAGTTGATTCTTTGATTCCATTATTTTGTAGTGTTCGAAATAATCATAACCTGATTATGTGTTCCTTTTAAATAGGGAAATACTGAAGAGATAGTTAAGGATGACAAGAAGGAAGAAGAAGCCGCCCCCTTAGATGGAGAATTTATAAAAGTAGAGAAGGAAGGCGCAGAAGCACACGATGGCGGGTCCCACACGTCTCGAGCATTGCCTGTTGAGGATGAAAAACCATCCATTACTGAACAAAGTAGAGAAGTCCTTGAGGCACATGAAAAGATAAACGAACTTGAGCTTGAACTAGAGAAACTAACCGCAAAAATCAAGCATTCAGAGTCTGAGAATGCTGAACTCAAGAACCAAGTCTCGCTTACAAAGGAGAAACTTGAGCAACAAGAAAAGAACCATGAAGATCTTGAAATTAACCATAAGAAATTACAAGATCTTTTCAAAGAAGCTGAAGAGAGACACAGTTCACAGATTACTACTTTGCAAGAGGAACTACAAGCTCAAGAGTCAAACCAAAAGGAGCTAGTCAAAGTTAAGGAATCATTTGAAACTCTGAACATGGAGTTAGAAAACTCAAGAAAGCGTATGAATGATTTAGAGCAAGAACTTGGACTTTCTTCAAGTGATGCTAAAAAATTTGAAGAATTGCATAAAGAGAGTGGAATACATGCTGAAACAGAAACCAAAAGAGCATTAGAGTTTGAAAGGTTGCTTCAATTGGCTCAAGTTAGCGCAAAAGAAATGGAAGATCAAATGGCTTTAGTCCAAGAAGAACTCAAGGGTTTGTATGAAAAGATAGCTGATCATGAAAAAGTTGAAGAAGCACTCAAGAAGACCACAGTTGACTTGTCTGTTGTCAAAGAAGAACTGGAAGCTTCAAAATCGCAAGTGTTGGAACTCCAGCAAAAATTCACTTCACAAGAGGCTAAAATAAGCGAACTTACTGAAGAACTGAATCTGAAAACTGCTTCCGAATCATCAATTAAAGAAGATGTTCAAGCTAAAGAATCTGAACTAGAAGAAGTCAAACTGAAGCTTCATGAGTTAGCAAAACTTAATGACAATTACAGTCAGTTGTCAAATGAACACGCTGCGCTTTTGTCTGAATATAACAAATCTCAGACGGAACATAAAGAACTGGAAGAGAGTTCAAAATTACTAAAGGCCGAATTAGAAGAATCAAAATCACTAGCCGAGCAAACCTCAGTAATAGACAGTCTTGAAGAAGAAAAGAAGCAGCTGAGTCAGAAATTGCAAGATTCCGCAGACAAGGTAACTCAACTGGAAACTGAGTTGACCCAGTCATCTTCACGTATCGCAGAGCTTGAATTGGAGCTTAAAACAGTTCTTGCAAAGTCAACTGATCATGAAGAGCGAGCCAATATGAGTCATCAACGTAGCATTGAACTTGAAGATATAATTCAGAATTTGAATTCGAAAACTGAGAATGCGGGTAAAAAGGCGAGTGAATTAGAGTTGCTTCTAGAAGCAGAAAGATGCAGAATTCAGGAGCTAGAAGAACAGATCATCACACTGGAGAAGAAATGTAAAGACACGGAAGAAGGTTCTAGCATCCACTCTCATAAAGTAACTGAACTCGAAGCAAAAATTGAAGCACTGAGATCAAAAGCAACGGTTCTCGAGGATGCACTGGAAACCGCCACAAAAAAGGAGCAAGAATTAACTGAATCTTTGGATTTGGCAACGAGTGAGAAAAAGCAGTTAGAAGACATCTCAAGAAAATCATCAGAGCAACTTGTTGAAGCAGAAAACCTTCTAGAAGTACTGAGAAACGAACTAAAAGTATCTCAGCAGAAGCTGGAAACCATCGAGAGTGATCTAGGAGCTTCTGGAATCCGAGAAACAGAAGTATTGAACAAGCTTAAGTTAGCTGAGGAACAACTAGAGGAAGCTAGGGCAAAGTGTTCAGAGCATGAAACCCTACACGAGACCCGCACAAGAGATTTTGACCTAAAGTTGCAAGAATCAGTTGCAAATTTCACTAGCAGAGATACAGAGGCCAAATCATTGCTTGAGAAATCAACAACTCTTGAGACACAGTTAGCTGAAGCAACTGAACAAACGGTTTTGCTAAAAGACGAATTAGATCAGCTTTTGCTGATACAAGCTAATTTGGAAAGTGAGAATGAAAAGCTCAAAGCAAAGATATCAGAGGCAGAAACTAATGCTGGTGAAAACGAAATGTTGGTAGCAACCATTATCCAGCTCAAAGACAAAGTCAATGAACTTGAAAGTGAAAAGGAATCCACGGGTCAAGCAGTTGACTCACATGAAAAAACTATTGCCAATTTAACTGAACAGCATTCTAGAGCTGCTGAGCTGGCTAATAACCACAAGCATGAACTGGAACAAGCTCTGTTGAAATTAAGTGCTCTGGAAAGTGCACTGGAGAGCAAGTCCAGTCAGCATGAAGAAGCGAAACTGAAGCTTACTCAAGAACTGGCCACTAATGAATCTAAACTGAATGATCTGCAAACAAGTTTGACTGCAGCTTTGACTGAAAAAGATCAGGCACTGAGTCAGCTCCATGCCTCTAAGAAAGAAATAGAAGATTTGAAAGAACAGATATCTTTTGAAGGGCAGAGCCTACAGTCTCAGGTAAAACCATACTGTGTATATTATTCATCTTTGTGTTGCGAAATATCTTATCTCTAACATATCAGGATAAAATATCTCAGCTAAAAAAGAAACAGAAAACACGTTGAATGTGTCTACAAGTGTTATTTAAAATATAAATGTGTAAAACTTCCTAAATCATTTTATAAAAAAAATCGTTTATTAGTTTGTAATCATACTTGACAACAGTCTTATAAAAAATTTAATTCTTTTGGACAAAAACTGATACGAGCCATCCCATGATTTGTTCAATTTACAGATATCATCACTGATGGAAGAAAACAACAAGCTAAACGAAGCACATGGAAATACTAAAAAGGAATTCCAGACAATTATGACCACACTTGAAGAGCAAGTGAAAGAGCACACATCTAATGAAACATCTCTAAAAGCTGAGCTGGAAAATCTGAAGGTAGAGATTGAGGAAAATGCTAAATTAAAAATCAACTTAAAGAATCTTGAAGAAAAACTTGCAGCAGCCCAAAACACCATTGTTGAACAGGTCAGCAGCTTTTCATACACCTTAACCATTTACTCAATGAATTTGCAAATAAATATTTTATGAATGGTTTCTTGATATATGTGAAACAGAAAGAAACTCATTCACAAAAGGAGTTGGAGCGAGATGCTGCATTAAAGGAGCTTGAAGCAAAAAAGGAATCGTTTTTCCATTTGGAGAAACAAGTCAAAGATCTAACAGAAAACGCTAAAGCAAAAGAACAGGTAATAATACTCTACATCTATAAAAAAAAAAAAAAAAAAAAAAAAAAAAAAAAAAAAAAAAAACCACCCAAAACTAAAGCCAAGTTGGTATATCAACATTGTAATTTGTAATTGCAGGTTACTGGGGATAACTCAAGTGAGGTAAAATCAAGGGACATGGGATCAAACATGACGACAACTTCAAAGCACAAGAGCAAGAAAAGCACACCTTCATCCTCATCAAATACACAAATTCAAGCTACTGATGATTCTTTTGGCACAAGCTTTAAGTTCATACTAGGGGTAGCATTGGTGTCGGTGATCATCGGTATAGTTCTTGGTAAACGATATTAGGTTTGTGTCTTTACTACTATTTGCATCTCTCTTTGTATTTTTGTTTTTTGTTTTTTAATTTTACTGTTTATCCTTGGGGAAGGAGTGGTTTTGATTGTTTTTTGGTTTTGGTTTTGGTTTTTATGTTTGGGCTTGATTGAGCTTATTTATGAGGACATGTATTTTGTTGGTAATACCCCTGACCTCTTAAGAATTTAAATTTTGTGGATGCTGATGATGCTTTGTAAAAATATCATGATTTGTATTTGCCAACGTTACACAATCGAGGTTCAAGTCTCGTGAGATGTATTCCAATGAAAACAAAGGGAGACATGAAGTACTATTTTTGATTGAATTCATAATTACATTTAGCTTGAAAAAGAATTTTTAAATTCTGAATAATATAAAAATGAAAACTTACATAAAATTGAAATCTTGGATTGAAGTATTCTAAACATAAAACTCTCTTTAAGTTTATCAAGTGGTCTGCGGCTTGTCCTTATCTTTCTTTCCAGCAAGAATCATTGAAATCTGAAGACCTCTGCTGAATGCTTGATTGAATAACAACCTTGTTTGGAACTCTGACACAAAGGGGAACCATGAAAGTATAACAACCGGCATGAATATCACCAATCCCATTAAACATTCATATGCGCGTCCCAGTTCCATTATTGAATCCCAAAATCCTATGCCTTTTACACAAGGCCTGCATGCTTGACCGATCTTCAAAGTTGCACAAATACACCACCATTAGTATCACAAAATGATTCTCGTGCTTCGTGATTAGTTGTAATAAAACAAGTTGCAAGAGCTATGTTAAGTTTGTTTCTTCTGTTTGAAGTTATAATTATCACATGATACAATTTTAAATGATAATATATTAATATATAGGATACGCTTTGATTATTCCGATTACAAGTCCTAATAATCAGTTTGAAAACGCAAATCCAAACACCATTTTGAAGTTACAGCCCTAGCATTAATGGATGAAAAAGTCACTTACCAAGATGAAAGCCCAGCCTGTTGGCAAAAAGGCAAGGAATGCAGCAAATATGTCACTGATGGTGAGCCCGCATACAACAAATAAAACAGTCATAATTGAAAGGAAGCCAAGGAACAGAAGTGCCTTTAAGATCCTGAACATGAGTTGGAAGTCTGTGCCAAATCTTCTTCTGCCCATCGACACCAACTGAAACCGAGAGTATACACCATTTTAATGAGCCTTTATATTTAAGTCTTAGACGCAGCCTACTAATAACTTCTACCAAGTTTTGTACATGTAAATAAACAAAGTTATTTTTACCTTCAAGGCTAGAAGAGCGGTTATCATAACCAACCACGAAAGCGCATAAACCTGAAAATTTTAAAATTATTTTTTTGATGAGAATGCCATGGACTATAAAAACTAGAAGTGACGATTTTGACCCATTTACTTATAAATGGGTCTATTCAGGTTGTGTTTTGTCTCTAACGGGTCAAACTCCAGCCAAGGTGTGTTTTTAATGGATAACCCTCCTGAATCATTTCATTCTAAAATTATTATTAAACCTATGTAATATTTTAATTACAATTGACTTGCTAATTTTAATACAGCAGTTTTAAATTTTTGGATAAAATGTATCCCAACTCCCAACCAGCCCCATTTGGCCACCTCTACCTAAAACAAGCAAACAGGAAGAAAGAAACAAACCAGTATACTTGTGCTGCCACGTGCAATATTAAGATGATAAACCAATCCATACTGGTAAATGAAAAACCGAAGTGAAAGTATAATCTCAAGAATCATTCCCCTTATGTTTGTGTACTTAAGATGCTGCTGTTCAGCATCCCACCATGATTCCCAACTTTTATTTTGATCAATACCGATTCCACCCCGATTCCCCATCCATCTCTTCCAATCAGTCCAATCTTCCACTGTCTTCTGCCAATCAAATCCAGAAGGATTGAACACAAACGGAGCAAACAACCATGAACACACCAAAAACCATATCGAAAAGGTAATGAATAAATACAAATTCGAGCTCCGGTATGAACTTCCATAAACTTGATATATAACCAGTAATATCCCCAGCTCCAACCCTTTCACAAAGTGACTACGTGAATACAACCGATAATTATCAGCAAACTTGGCATGAAACACAACAAATCCACGCCCTGTAGCTCTGTATTTGGAGCCACCATGCAAAATAGTTCTTCCATAATAATGGGCTTTTGTTCCAAGCTGGAATGTGAAGAAAACAGAAGCTAACTGTAGTTGCATTATGATGAAATCACCTAATGCGGTACGGAAGCCTCTTTCTAAGCCTATTTCCATAACCATTGGAAGGACCAGAAGTAAACCGAGCTGAAAAACTGATTGAGTTGCTAAGGCTTCTTCTAGGGCTTTATTGCTACTAATAGTTGCATCTTCTATTATTCGTCTTTCTAGTCCACTTAAAACCAGATACATGCGTCCATATAGAAAGACATAAACAATAAGCACAGTAACCTGGATAGCAAGATAGGAATATCAAATATGATGTTATTAATGCAATAAATTATAATTATAATGTAAAATTTATAAGTAAATTAAAGGCAGCAATTTAATCCATTCATATGAAAATATGACAATTCGTGTAACCTATTGAGTTATCAATAATATGTCAAATAGGTAATATGGGGAAAAAAAACTTGGGGCAAACAGCAAGTCACGTGATATAGAAAAAGACTTTAACCAACCTCTTTTTTTTTACCTGTAAATTGCTAATGTGGCACTAGTTGATGTCATGTCAATGCCACATGAGAAAATGCATATGTGCAAGAAATTTAAAAGATATTTATATTTGGCATTTGCAAGTAAAAAAAACGATTTTTATAAACTAACACTTCAAAAAATAGTTAAATGTCCATCAAATGCCATCATGCCATATGGGCACATGGTATACGCATATACACACACTCACACACACTAGAATGACAAATAACATGCCACGTCATAAAAAATTAACAAAAAGTGACCTGAAACTGTTTGAACAGATAATTCGCTGCAACCAGTAATAAAATGTAACTTGGTTGCTAAAATCGGCAATAAAATGCAAGTTTCTATTTTGCCCCTACAAATTGGGAAAGAAATGTAAACTTCATTTCTAATTCTTGCAATTTGCCCAAAACGTTAATTATACAGGAAACGGGCTGAAAAGGTTTAAGTGTGACCTAAGGTGTATAAAGATACTTTTAATCATTTTATAAAAAAAAACTTATCTCAATAATAAAATGTTCGTATTCATATTTTATGCCTTGATTTATACATAAAGAATCATAAAAGTTTACAGGTCGAACCCTGACCCAACCAACCCTCTTTTGCAAGAACATAAAAACAACCTTTTTTACCAAACCCATCTTGCCCCATCACCCAACCCGTTTGACCCTCCTGCTTAATTACACCGAAATAAAAGTAGTTGATTTGCGGTTATACCATGCTGCTAAAGTAGAAACCGACAGTGGTAAAGTAGAATGAAAACATTCTGTAAAAATCAAAACGGCGACCAAGTCGGTAAACATCACGACTAAGTGTTTGTTCACCATTTCCATTTGCAACCTTAGCCTCAAATTGGGAAATCTGATTCATTCCAACGTCCCGCCCTTTGCCTACTTGGACATATTCATGATGTGTAACATAACCACCACGAAGGGTTGAATTGTAACCTAAAATGATGTTACCAAATTAATAATCCATCAAAAAGTAGCATTTAAAATATTCAGAAATTTTACCTGAAAATATATCCTCGCTCAGATTGATGGTTTTTGAAGCTTTACTAACACCACCCCTTGTTATGTGGAATAGTCTATCAAATATATCAGGGTGACCGTAATGGAACCGCACCCTATGAAATATAAAGATTACGATGTTGAGAAACTCAAATCATGATGCTGTAAAGGTAGAGGCTTTTATATGGAAAAAAAAGGATAGTAGATTCATATTAAAGGTGGATTTTAGGAATAGACTTTGGGGGGTGGGGGTTGCCGTTCAGAAAGAAGAACTAAGGTGCTAGTTATGAGCAGAAAAATAATACTAACACATTAATAATCTAATCCAAATCTTTGAATATAAACGATATAGGATGTTGTGTGCAATAAAAAAAGACTTTGGGTAAATTTCAACTTTTTCCTCTTTTAGATATACACATTTTTTTATTTGAACTGCTTTGAGTTCTAACACAACTCAAATCAGAGGATAATTGTCAAAAAGGGTCTGGATGGGTAGGGTCAGCCCACAAAACAAATTTTTTACCATTTTCTTAATTTTTTTATTAATAATTAATGTTAACTATAATTAGAATAATAAGATTACTATTTTAACGGAGCTTGGCATAACATACTCAGATCATACCTCAGAGGGTCTGCTAAAACCCTTTGACCGATTGTCACAAAACTTGTTTCTTGATTTGACATGAACCAAGCAAGTGAGGATACACTGTTAAAAGAGAGAAAAAGTTAATGATTAATTTAGCCATCAATCCTTTTTAGTTAATAAAAGACAGCCATTTTTCAACATATAAAGTCAACTAGATTTAAGGGACTACAAGATAACAAACTAAGTTGAGATGAAACCCAATACCCACCTTCCAGTGAAAATGTGTTCTCTTAAACCCAAAATTGTCGGTCTACGTTGACCATGATGATCTTTATGAAATTCTTCCAACACGTTTCGCATTTTGAATGCTTCTTCAAAGGAATTATCCTATGAACTACAAGGTAAGATATTGGAAAATCTTGATAAAAGACAAAAAATGGGTAGTTCTGGAATTACCTGATTCATGTCAATGGTCTGCAGCGCTTCTCCACGAGTAAAAATAATGGCATGATTTTGGTTTTCAGGTTTTCCTTCTCCAATTTCTGTAGGTGGGCCAGGAAGCTTGATACGGTATATTTCCTAAAACATCAACATGTCATAAGAATATTTAAGCTACCACTACTTATATAATAACCAAAAACAATAGTAGTTATATATCCATTGTTACCTCATCCAATTTATCCCCACCCTTGACAAGAACAGAATAGTAAACCTTCTGAGTTCTACCATTAATGGTATCTTCTCTCTCATCTATATAAGCAACTCGTAAAGAAGGATACCTGAATATTCCAATTTATAATTAGCAGATAATTGAATATACTTAAAATTTTCTGATTACTGAACAAACACTTACGTGAGCATGAGATTCAAGATGTTAATATAACAACTATGATCTTTCTCAACACTGGATTTTTTTTGAGCACCATAAATCTGGCAAGAGACGACATATGTGAACTTCAGATCTGCCATTGCACTTGTACGGTCTTTGAGTACCGTGTGGTGTTTATACATATTAAATGTCCGGAATCCAGTAAAAATCTCTGTGAAGAAAACATAATAATTAGCTAACATTATTTAAGGGAATAAAATGATGAATTTGGTAAAAAAATGGAACAAAGATACTGACCATCATCTTTTGCATAGTCAAGGAAGCATTGCAATTCAAGAGCTGACTTGTAGTACATCATTCCCCTCACTGAAGACAAACTTTGCAAATAAGCTTGTGAAATATATAAACAAACAGTCTGAGCTATTTAAATTTTTTATCTGGTTCATATTTTGTAAGTGTGTACTGCCTACATACACATATGTAAGTTATGTACATAAAACAACTATCAAATTAATTTGTTTATATATTATGTGTGTGTATGTATACTGTCCATATTTTCTTAATTATTAATTATGCACCTTACATTTGTATACATAAAAAGAAACACACCAAGGTTTTCTTATTATTTAGTTTTGTACCGTTTACCTGCATATTTGTGGACTGTGGTTATATAATAAAATGAACAATCAAACTAACGAGTTCATATTTATTTTATTTTATTTATTAATTTCATGAGAGTGAGTAAATGATTAATAAGGGTTGTGTTGCCCCACAAACATCGTTTTGTTCTTTTTTTTTATTTAAACTAACTTAATGAGTTAATTATGACTAATTCTTTAATTGATAATCTAAGTCTCTGTTAAAATGATTTAGAAGCTGACGTACATAAATATAGACTTCGAGCTAATTTCAACCAGTTTGACCGTTTCCTTTCTAGCTAATATTATTTATTTGACCCCCTGGTAATACAACAAGACCAAAATTGGCACATTCATAACTAAACAGGCTGGAATTGTCACAAAACCTGTTCTGGAAAGCGTCTGCCCCCTGTAAGAAACCCATTTACGGATCTCATCTGTTTTATCTGTTATATCTTTAGTCCTCTCTTCAAAATTCTTCCATTCATCTGTTACTCCATATACAATTAAAAAAGAAAAATTGAGTCTTTGATTATATATAGAGGGGGCAACAATCAAAACTGATTTTAATAGTCACCTGGATAAATCTTTTGAAGGTAAAACAAAATGGAAATTCCATCCTCGTTTTCCTTGTGTAGCTCCTCTTCAGAATATAGAACATCCTCCTTGTAATATGGGGTCAAAACGCTGAAGTTTACACAAGTGAAAAACAACAATAACCATATAAAGTAATCAATAAGAAAATGTGATTATCAAGACAGTAATATAATTGAACTCGTAAAAATTACTGACCTAAATGAGAGCATGTTACGGACCACTGGTGCATTTGGCATTCTCATATATAAGGAGTTCGCAAAAAAGGTGATGCGTCTACGAGCTTCTAAATTCATAGGAACGTTAATTGCAGATTCCTTTTCAGTCAAAAGCAAACGAAGCCTCACCACCTACAAACACAAATAAGAAGAAATAAATAAATATATAGTAAACGGAACAATATGAATCCAATTGTTAGTGTCAGACTAAACCTTTTCCTTCCCAGCTCCGTCATGTATGAAATTTGTTTTAATTTGTTCAAATCTTTCCTTTTTTTCAGTTCCTTGATAATGAGAGTGCGGTTCAGGTATTCTAAAAAAGAAACAGCAACCAAAAATTTTAGAACAGAATATTTGAGGCATCAGTCAATTAGTTTATTGACTGTTTAAAAAATAAAAACTTACTCATGGCCATTAATCATAACATCTTGAGTGATAATCTCCATAATATCCTGAAGGACATTGATAATTTGGGATTTGTATTTTTCATAATCAACATCCTCTGCTTGCTGGCAGGTACACAATGAAGTAATCAGAAAATAGTCTAAACAGAAATGACTGGAAATATTAACAAAACTGTACAGTATTTAAGTAACATTGATGAATTGATGATAAATAATAGACCATAATCAGAAGAGTGTTCCTTACCAAATGCTCTAATAATTTCTCCAACTTATCATTAAGTAAAGGCAATTCGCTCGTACGAAATTTACTCAAAAATGTCCGTTGATCAATGCTAGTTTCTATTTCATTGTATATATGTTGTAAGACCCTGTATAAAGAGAATAATACAACTTATCAACAAAAAAAATATATAAGAAAAAGAAAATGAAAACCACCTTTCAAACTTGTAAGTAGATATTTGCTAGAAGTGACAAGACGGTTTGGGCTGGTTTGACACGGAAAATTCTTGTCTTTTTCTTTGCGTTTTGTATTATTACAAAAAGGAAAAAACAGTAATGATACAAAAACTTAACTAAAGTCACCGTATTAAAATTTAAAAATAGACTTTGAGAGAATTCCAACCTGCTCAACCCAATTTAAAATTGTTCCCCTTTTGGTTAGTTCTTTTGGTTGGACCCATTTGAGATTAAGCACAGCTAAAACAAACCCATTCATAATTAAACAGGTTGAAATTGCCACCTCTGATATTAATTGAATTAATCAATCTTACATTTTATCTCTATCATCTTCAAGAAGCTCAAGTAATATTTCCTTCAGTGTTTGGTAACACTCTACCACTGCTGACCGCATGTAATCATCACCAATGATCTTCCTGAACAAATCTGCATCTTCCTTTCCTTTATAATCTTTGGCCATGTCTAACGCGATCGGGATCTTAAATAATAAAATATTCAGATAATTAACTAAATTAGTTTATAATTAGAAAAGGATGTCCATGTATGGAGAATATTTTACCTTGCTTGAAAGCAGAAATGGTGGCCACTGGATAACAGGGACATTACTTACTGTATATGGTACCAGAAGTAGATTTCTCTCCCTTGCAAAAGAACAAAGTGTCAAGAAAATGTCGATTTTTAATTTGATTCTTAGATTACCAAACCAAAAATTAAGCAACTTCCAACCTGTCGCTAATCAAATCTTCCATTCGCATTGAAAATATGAATTCGTTCCACACCTGAGAAAATTTTGCTATGTTCTTTCTGACCCACAAATCACTTTCCTGTAGAGCACTTGCATTTTAGTAAACAGAAGCAATAGAATGATTGTGAAATGCCTAACTGGTGTTCAGGTAAGGAGGGTTGAAATGGGTCTTTTCTAGTGCGTGTCAAAACAAAACAAAAAAAATCATAAACACTTGATGCGTTAATTATGATTACAAAAACTTTATTACTGCATCAATAATTAAAATCTTTTAAAAAATGTTGGAGCTTGTGTGCACTACAAAAAGACTAGGGCAACTTTCAACTCATTTGACATTTTGACCCGTTCTCCATCTAGCTAAATCTTTTAATTTGACCATGTTTGAAATCGACCCATTCATAAGTAAATGAGTCCCAATTGTCACCTCTACTCAATTCGTATAACAAAAGGATATTATAGTGTCTACATTTAAATTAAACTCAACATAAATGAAAAGAATTTAGCATTACATGGTGATCGCTTTTGGGCTCATCCTTCTGCATCGGCACAAGGCGTTCATTAAAAGCTGAAGGAACCGATTCAAATCGAGAACGTAGCATGCCAAGTGTACGAATCTAAACATAAAAAGGTAAAAATGATGATGTTGTGAGAAAGATCATGGTTGGATCAAAAGTAAATCAAGGACATGTGTACTAACCTCACCCAAGTGGCTGAATGCCCCATAAATTCCACCAATAAGAGTAGCATATATTGCATACCAAATTTGTGTGTCCATGAAATAGACCTAAAACAAAATTATATTACATATCTTAGATTTAGCTGTTAAAGAAAAAAGTAATTGTACTAAAGAACACTCACCATGACAATTGGAGCCCAAATAGCAATAACAACACCAATATTGTGTGTCACTACAAAATCCACAAAAAAAATGAACTTATATTTTAATCTAAAAAAGAATCACAATCATATATTAGAAATTTTTATGTTTTACCATTGGGAAAGAACTCGTGCCACTCATAGTTGCTAACAGACATTTGCATGATTAACTTTGTGGGCCCGACCAATGGCAATATCTGTAATGAAAATGCTAATTGAAGCATGAATTATCTATGACAGTCAATTAAGGTTATTAGCAGTATTTTAGTGTATTTCAATAACTAATTAGCTCTCTATAAAGGAAATTAGGATATTATACTTTTCAAGCTTGATTTAATTAAAGTTACTGAATATAATATCTAAGCATCTTGGGAGAGAACCAACCTCCACATAGTAGCTGAAGGCAAACTTGCTTATTAGCAACATTATCCAAAAAAGTGTGTACCTAAAAAATCAAGAGTAATAAAGTAAGAATAAAATAAATCTCAAATAACATTATCAAATGATTAATATACTGTAACATCTTACTTGAAAAGAGAAAAGATGTCCTCATGCATGCCTCTCCCAACATAGAGTTTTGGCTGAGAAAATTTTCAATTTTTTATAGAAAACAAAAGCATCTAACATAGCTGCAAACTAATGATACGTAAATTAGCTTACCTGTGCCCACCACATCAATAGAGTGACTATCCTCCAGTTTGAACGTTCCATATGTCTCCTTATTGGTGGAAGCAGAAATAGCAATGTAGCCAGTACGTTGGGTATCAAGTAAATTGCTATAAGATAGGTATAAAGTGACTGTTCCCGCCAATTTCCTCCCAAAGTACTGAAAAACCTCACTATTCCCGTCGGATTTGGAACGGATCTTGAATAACAAATGGGAAAAATTACCACCCAAAAGGCCGCTACAACAAATTTAAGTAGATATCGAAAAATTTGAGTAGGTTTTAAGCTTCCCCATGCGCTGAAACTGAGGATTATATCTAGAGTAGCTGCAGGATGAAAAAGGCACACAAAATGTCAATTTAATTTCTATCATAGATATGCCAAGTAGAGTATTGTATATTGATTGTGTGTATAACAGGTTAACTTACAGGCTCTATACATAGAGAATAATGTTACACTTGCACCTTCTAAATATGATAATTATATAACTAGTCAAATGTTCCCTCGCAAGCTAATGACGAGGAAGGCTTGTAGCGTTGAACATAAAGAGATTTTTTCGTTTATGTTTTCCCATGAGATCATGTGACGGCTGGCGCCGTAGATCTTGGCTAGAATAGTGGTGGCTAGGATTTCAGGGAGTTGTTTCTGCTAGGGTTTTGACGGCTATTGTGAGCGGTTGTTGTAAATGGCCTTTAATGGCGATTAGAATTTCGGGGAGTAGAATTTCAAGCAGCTATTGTGAGCGAAGGCGGTAAGGCTTTTGAAGGGCAGCGAGCGTCTCATTAGGTCGGAGCATCGTATATAGAAACCTTTCAATGTAATAATTATATAACTGGTCTAATAGTTAGGGTTAAGATCAAACACACAGTGAAAAAATAAATAAGAAGTCATAGGAAGGGTAAATAAGAAAATAAGAAGTAATAGGAAGGGTATCAAACGGACTCCGATTGAACTCATTCAAGCAGCATTGGAGCTGTCTCATCGAACTCTACGATCTTAGTTTTTAGGTTTTCATTGTTTTTAGCTCATAGTTTTTAGAATTTGTGTTATATCATTGTCTTTTTATGTGGCATTGTGTCTTTTTTCTTTTCACCATTGTGTCATTTTTGCGACTCTGTGTCTTTTTTCCTCGTCATTGTGTTATATTTTGTGACCCATTGTGTTATATTTTGTGATCTATTGTGTTTTTGTATCCTCATTTATTTTACAATGTGTAGTATAACTTGACCTAGTTAGTTATTGTATTTTTATTTAAGTGTTTAAATTTATGTTCAGTTATTCTTATGATTCATTTGAATAACATTTTGAACGGTAAAACAGACTATTACACATGCTTAGACATTTATGTTAGGTTAGTTTTCAAACAGTCTTAATGATTCAACTTTCAGACTTTAGACTACATCTGAACATTCAGAACTTGTTTCAACAATCCAAAGAAAATTCTACGTGAATATAAAATGTCCGAAATTGCTATTTGCTAGTGCTGCTATCACAAAATTTAAGAAGTTTCATGAAACTAATATGAGAAATAATAAATTTGTCTCTATCTAAGGATTAGATGACTCGATAAAAAATGGGAATGAAACTAATCTGCAAAAGGTGCAGGAAGTACCTTGGATAAAGTTAAGTACCGCATAAGTGATGAATATACTCAGGATATTT
Organism: Ambrosia artemisiifolia; assembly: GCA_032199755.1. NCBI lineage: Eukaryota > Viridiplantae > Streptophyta > Magnoliopsida > Asterales > Asteraceae > Ambrosia > Ambrosia artemisiifolia. The sequence continues at coordinate 48,705,543 of CM063516.1, read as the reverse complement.
TTTATGACATCCACATCAAAAATTCCAAAAATTGAGCCGTCTTCATGCCACCCAACAATTACCATAGCCTGCAATACATATATGGCATTCAAAGGTTACCAATTTAAATTACAGAAGATATAAATCAACTGCATTGTTCTATTATATACCTGAAAGACCAATATAAGAAATATCCACATGCGGTCAAAACTCCTGTAAAGATGCAAAAACGTGCGCACTTCCACAAAATTTGTTTTCGGTTTCTTTTTCCCTACTACTTGGTTGCGCCCCTGCATTTATATATCATGATCTTACAAAACAACCATAGATAATACTAAATATGGATTTACACTTTACAAGAGGCAGCATGTATGGAACTTTCAGTTATTGTATTTTATAAGCCATGAAAGTCAAAGTAAGCACAAGCAAGTCAGCTAGCCCGGTTGCAGAAATTTACAAGAGAAAGGAAAAACAAGACTGAACACATTGGTTAACATTGTCTTCAACTTCTTGATGAGATAAATTGTTTTCTAATTAATATGGTTACATAAGCTGATAAAAAGAAATTATATTACATTATAAACATATAGGGACATTGTACGACATTAAAAATTGTATAAGTACCACCATTCCAACAATTTGTTGAGTTAAAAGTTAATAAAACTTTGATGATGCATACATAACATGTCAGACTTTGTAATTATTGTATAATATTTTATCAGTAACTATCCACCAAAACTGGCATTTTGGGACCTAAAGGTGAGAGTGAGAATGAAATTAAAGAATCTTCTGTAATATTCCAAAATGTATTTTGTTCCTAGATTACAACAGACGTTTTTTTTATTTGCAGACTACTTCAAAATTGCATAAATCTGTACATACTGCATGATGTCGATGTCGATGTCGTGATGACTCATCTGAGTGAACAAAAAAGTCAGATTTTCGGTCCATTGGCCAGCCTAACTTGAAGCATCTGTCAGACCTGAAAGAGAGGAAATTAAAGATTGGTTTATTATTTATAAAAAAAAAACATCCAGTTGTAGCCCAAATGCTAATTTCATAAATAAGAGAATTACCAAAAATATTCATTAAGATCATCATAGTTTCTCCATGATGCATGGCTTACTTTGCCACCTTGATTTCTCCTAGCTTCCTGTCACCAATTAAAAAAAATATTAAGTTACACTTAAGAAAAAAAAAATTCGTAAAAATTGTAACAGAACTTATGGCGCAAAAGATACTTTTACCTTACGAAGAACCTCATAAATAGGTGTAATAACATCACGCAAGAACGCTTCTTCACCAAGTGGTGCTGCTTGATAAGTATCTCCACTCACGGGTTGAACATTGGCAAATAAAGTTCCATGCATTTCATTTGCCATCTTATTAAGTCAAAGTATACAAAAAAAATATTATATTTTCTTACTTAAAATGTGGAAATTTAAGAGTAAACTGTAAACATACATTATGGAATATATAGCAAAGGCATTCAGGCATGAACCGGATGTTGGAAGCTTCACCCCAGATAAGCAGGTAAAGTGCAATGTAGAGAAGCTGCAACTGCTGCTTGTCAGCACTACCTGGAACCTTAGGCGAACTTATACAAAACAATAAAAAGATAAAATAAATTATTATAATTGAAGATATTTAAATCCTCGCTTTAATGAGAAAAAAAAATTCTTGATAATAACTTACTGAATGATTGGTGTACAGTGCAAATAATGGCACCATGAGATATAGTTTTTGAAAGTTTTATCCAGTAATTGCTTTACGGTGTCGTGACCCAACTGTCAAAAGTTTTAACCATCAAAACAATGAACTAATTTCAGATAAGTTACATTTTCAAATATTTTAATGAGATGGTGAAAGATTTACCTGCTCATAGTCTCCACTACCCATCAACCTTCTATCAATATTTGCAAGTAGCAATATTAAGTGTTCCCGTTGATTTGCAACATTTCCTTTCTTCATTTCAAAATAGGGAAAGATTATATATAGCCAGGTTTGTGAAGAACCTCTGCAAAGTTGAATACTCTATGTACTGCTTGGTATAAAACAAATGGTGTATTTCTATCTCCTTTATAAAATCCCTTCATTTTAAAACTTATATTGGAATTCAAAATGATCAAGCCCTTGAGTTTCCAGAGCTTTTGAGAGGAAAGTAGTATAACATAGGTTGAACAAGTTTGCTGGGCTCTTTTTGCAGGATTAATAGTAGTGAGATTGAAAGGATATACGGAAGCACAAAAAAGACACAAATATTCATGAGTTGAATAAAGCATAATGAATACAAGTTACCTGAAATCCAAAAATGGATGATAACCACTCAAGAATATCACTAAAAGGTTTGTCTCTGTCTCCTACCCTTCTAACAGGTGGAAGGTTATCTATTGTGCGAATTGCTCGAAAAGACGCTTTTATCTATTAACATACAAAAAGTGAAATAAATAAGATGAATATATATGCATGCTAGTGTATGTTTGAGTAATGGTATGTCTCTCTCTCTCTTATTTACACACACACACACACACACATATGGGAGCGTTATCTTGAGAACACTAAATTTCATGAGAACCGTGAGAACAAATGAAAAAAATCAATCAAAATCATTTTTCTAATACAAACCTCATTATAATTAAAATACTTATACAACATTAAAAAAAGGCATCAACGCTTCAAATAATTCATCCTTTCTTGCAAAAACACTCTAAAATAAACTTTTTACACATGTGTAAATGAAACAGTTTATACATGTCTAAATGGTAACCTTACATATGTGTAAAAACAATTTACTTTCGTGTACGTTTAAATTATTTTTTTTGATGTATTTTAATAATAATAATAATAATAAGTGTAAAAAGAAATTTTGAATTTGGATGGTTTGTGATGGCATTCTCGCAGTTCACAAGAAATATATGTGTTCTCAAATTAACTTTCCCATATATATAGAGAGAGAGAAAAAAAAAGGGGATAAAGAGAACGCGAAAAAAAAAAAGATTTATGCCATTAGACTATCAGAGTACAACCTCAGGAAGCTCCATAATTGCTGGCTTATTTCCAACAATATATAAAGGAAGAATATTATAGTGTTCATATTGTTCTTTGTTTTCCTCCACATCTTTTGCGTATTCTCGAGTCTACAATGCCATATAAATAGAGACATTAATTTGTGGAGGTGGAAAGATCGAGTAAAAATTCAGTTATATGGTACAGGTGCGGACCAAGCTCAATCAGTTGAGTTAAAAACTATATAGATAATGAACATGTTAACTAAGCAGTGAATGTGGTAAAACATCGGATATAGGTGAAGGACTGATATTTGAGATACAGATTATTGCAATGGGATATCGGTAATTTTTATACCATGCAAAATCCATTATATATAGCAATTTAACACTAACAATTCAATATATTCTCTTACCATTAACAATTTAACCTTTTGCAACTTGCAAAACGCTAAAAAGTGTAGCAAGTGGGAACTTGTTAAGACTTAATATTTAAAACTAACAATAGTTGTGTCATTGAATAAAAATGATTCAGAAGGTTGTATGCATTAAATAGAGACCTTGGACAACTTTTAACCGGTTTGACCCATTTTCCTTTTTAGGTAGTTTTTTCTATTTGACCAGGTTGAGATAAAAACACAACCCAAATTGACTCATTGATAAGTAAATCAGCCGGAAGTGTGACAAGTAGTCAATTGGTATTTACACTCACGTGACAACTAGAAATCAAAGTCTAATAGACCTGTTATACCTGGGCATCGACTTTTGTAGGAGGCACCACCGTCCTCAGCACATCATACAAAACCGTTGCAATTTGATATATCTTGGCCATTTCCTCACTAAATAAAATAGAAAGTAATGAGCAAGTGACGATTAACATCATTAGATGGTAAAAACATTAGAAATGGTAGTAATTAAATCCAAGCCTCACGGTTTCTTTGTGTATTGGCCTTCTCTAATGTTTTTCTCGTAGAAGTTCCGGTAGAATTTCTGAATTTCCTTGGGATCACTGTTCGTTAACTGCGGTTTAGTCTGTTGTTCTTCCTGTTACAAAAGTACATTTGAAATATCTTTGAGAAATCCTGACACACTTATTTCATGAACATACTTTGATATTTAACTTAAAAAGGCATTAGATTTAAAATGTCCACCTTTTGAAGTCTATGTAGCAGGTAGGTTTTAAATTGGCGAACACCTCGTCCAGTAGATTTAGGATCCATCTTGTGGGCCTTCTCAAACGCATGAAATCGACCTAATCCACCAAATTAAATACATGCAAAATTATAAGAACTTTACTGTAACAGTTAGCAAGCACAAGCACTATAAATATGGATTACAAAAGTTAATTAAAGCTAGTAATATAATCCGTGCTTCGCTATGGAAACACGGTTTTAAAAGTCCTTTACATAACTATGTTTACTAAGGGTGGGGTTAGGTCCAATTGGCAAAACCATTGGAGTTGAGAAGTTGCTTCTTTTAAGGTTAAGAGTTCGAGCTTTGCCAAAGTGGACTAAATGTAATTTAAGCCGATAAAAAATAACTATGTTTACTTGCTTTTTTAATTATTTATTTAATCCAGAATTTACAAAATATGCGTATGAGTAGGATTAATTCTCGGCTTTTAAAAGCTTTGAAACAGATAGCGTCCTAAAAATGTTTGAGAAAGGAGAGCTTCTGCCTTTAACATGTGTATATGGAAGAAATTAAACAAAGCAAACTACAATGGTCAAAATCTAAAAGTAACAGACCTCACTGGCACAAACCAGTGATGTTCTTTGATATATATATAATAATGACACTTCTGATACAAAACATTGTCTTCGGTTCAAGAGCCTTAAATCTTTGAATGTTTATAGATTAACTGATGCAGATCATTGTTTACCAATAACCACTCACTCACATTTAACCTCAACCTTGAGAATTTTAAGCTTTTATTTAGTTACCTAAGTTACCTTCATGCTTATAGACCAACTGATGCTTATATTTTATCTACTTCAAAACAAAATATATATAACTAAGGATAAACAAACAATTTACTTCTAGGCCCGCTTGTGGTGTGTGCATATAATGTATTTATCTACTTCAAAACAAAATATATAAAATTAAGGATATACAAACATTTTACTTCAAGCCCCGCTTGTGGTGTGTGCATAACTGCATATAATGTATATATGTGTGGGATCTCGATTCTCGAGGGGCAAAAGTAAAATTGCACTAATTTTAACGTTATTTTACTAATTTCGTGAAAATAACATTAAAAGGCGGACAGTTAATCATGCATCATGTGGTGTCGTTGATAGCCAAAAGACAAGGGGGTACATGCACTAATTGAGCATGTCCTGATTGCCTAGTGTTATGTGCCTTAAGGCAAAACTACTATCGAGCCAATAGTCTCACTGAAAGCAACCTCTATATCCCTACGGGGTAGAGGTAAGGTTGTCTACATCTTACCCTCCTCAGTCCCTACCTTAGCTTTGCTATTAACTGAGTACGATGATGAAACAACTTACTCCTACTCTCCCATTATCAGATTCTTTGCAAGCACCATGTTCCCTATCAGATAATCACCTTCAAATAGCACATCTAGACGCATTTGGGAAAGTCGAACCTAGCCCTCAGCTCGACTCTCTAAACAAGTTAAATATTGACCTCAAGTTCAGCTTGTAAAAAGCTCTAGCCAGACCATTTATTTGAAAAAAAAAATAATTATACATTTTTACAAACACACACGTATATATATATATATAGAAAATAATATTTTCAACGTACACATAATGCAGGATTTATAAATAACAGAATTTGTAGTTTACATATTAAAATTCAGGCTAGAGTTTGGATTATATTAGATATGCTAATTTCCAGCAAGCCGCGAACTTTTTGAAAAGCCCTACTGTAACCATAATTTGTTCAATAAATTAAAAAACGCGCATCCAAACACCCTCTAACGAAGCAAATTGATAAAACAGAGTAATAAGTAACATACACAAGTAAGCAACTCGCTCATTATCCTTCTCGATCTCATTCGCAACACGAAGAATCGGAGCAACAGAAGCGAGAGACGACGGAACAAGCTCGCTGTCAACTCCTTCGGCATTCGGATCATACATGGTGGACGTCCTCGTCATACTCCTCGATAACGACCTCGGTGGGCCCACATCATCCTTGGTCCCACTCGTACTCGCCATTTCCGCCTTCGAACCCTAACAAAACCGTTAGTTTGAGTTTCCAATTGCAATTTGCAGTAATAATAATATGTTTCTCTGTGAAGAATGTGTAATGATATGGAATCATGTTTTGGTTGTGGATTCAGTTATAGTTATAGAGTGAGGGTTTGGAGATCCTTTGCTTGTAGGTGTGGGGCAATTGGTACGCTTTTTAGGGTTTCTGTGGGAAGAAGTAAGGAATGAAAGTGTTTGAAAGTGAAGTAAAGCATCATCGGTGGTCTATGATTCTTTTTGGTGTTGCTTTCGTGCTTTTATAGGGTTTTGATTTAGGTAGATACCTGTGACTGCTATCTGCCATTACCGCCCTTTTTGAAAATAGAATAACTGAAAGCATTAGCAGCACAAAATGTGAATACTTTATTTACTGTACAAGTTATGAGTTATCGAGGTGCAAACAAGCTGAGGCGAGCCTGAGTTCGAGCTCGATTAATTTATAAGAGTTTGAGTTCGAGCTCGGCTCGTTGGTAGTTTCTCAAGCTTGAGCTTGGCTCGGGTAGTGTTTATTAGTTAATATATTAAATTAAATTATATAAATAATAGGCTTGATAAGTCAAAAGCTCGGCTCGATAAAATATTAAATTAATATTATACTAAGGCTTGACGAGCCTAGCGAGCTTCATATGCCAGGCTCGATAAGTAAACGAGCTTTGTTTTAGGCTTAAGCTCGGCTTGGCTCGTTTCGAGCTTTTTATCAAGCCGATCTCGAGTAACCCGCGAGTTGCTTAGCTCGTTTGCCGGAAAACAAGGTGTCACCGGTGGTTGTGGTAGTGGTGGTGGTGGTGGAAGAAGAAGAAGGAGAGAGGATGTGAGCTTTGTATCTTTTTTCTTTTGTTAAATAATAGGATAAAAGACAATTATACCCTATGTGCAACGCAAATGATCTGATTTAACAAAATAAAATAAAAAAATGGCATAAAGTCAAATGACGTACAGTGTACATTACAGGTTTTGTATCTTTACAACCCCCTTAGTCCCTTACTCACTTACCCACCGTATCCCTTTTATACATCTATGTTCTTTTCCAACTTCGATCACCCCTACCCTATGTCTTCTATATTTTGCATTTCACCACGACCATCACTCTCTAATGATTTTCACGACCACTATCTTCGGCCTCCTCTAACCTCCACCATCACCGGCACCTACACTATGTCATATCGCTCGCATCAGTCTCGCCGCCGTCATTTCCTATCCATCTTTCTCCCATCATACCCTCCCATCAGTGTTCAAATTACATCCGCCACCACCATCCACACCACCAAATGGACGCTCTATGTGTAAACTCGTCTCTATTCGACCACACATTCCATTCCAAATACCACCCCCACCATCTCGTTCTTCGTTTTCATTATTTATTTATTAATTTAATATTTTGTAGGTGCTCGTGGAAGAAAGGAGCTTTAAACGAAGAAAATAATCAAATGGGAATACCCGGGCTCCTTCAAGTTTATAAAAGAAGTATTATAAAGAAAAAATATATATAAGTTAAAAAAAGAAATAAAGGAATTAAAAAATGTTGCTGCTTTCGTGGCCCAGTTCCAAGCGAGCCTAACAAAGCAATTGAAAAAAGAAATAAAGTGCTGCCAAATTGTGGGAGCAGACCTGCTGTTATTTATCATGGCCCGCAAGAAGACAAAGGCCCATGTGAAACAAACCCAGATCATGAACAAAAGTTGCTGCAGCCCAGTGAACTTGATATTGCCCTAAATAATCTGTTATTTTAATAACCTAGTCGACATTTGATGAAGAAAAACAGTTGAAAAAAGGGAGGACGACAGGAACAATAATTATGGAGATGTTGATCGATTTTGGAGTAAAAGAATTAACTGGAGGAGCAGTAAATATTAATTTGAGCATAGGTGCCATGAACTAGAGTTATGTTTTGACCTCGTTTTATATTGTTTGTGGACTAGATATTGAATTGAGTAAAATAATTTTGGTATGAGGCTGCTAATGATTATGTGTGCATGTTTTAGTTGTGTCTACTCCTTTCACATCCCTATTCTTAGCTTATGTTGTTCATTTTGCTTTCGCCTTAGTTCTTATTTTTATGTATTTATTTCTTAGTACTTATTTTTATGTATTTAGTTATCTATTTTAATTAATTAAACTAAAAACCAAATTCAAATAATCTTTAGGCTAGTTATTCAATATAGGTCGGTAACTTAAAGTGTTTTCCATTGAGTTCTTAGGTTCGATACTCGGTATTGCTTCTCTACCACGTTGTGATCGACACACTTGCCGTTTGTGTGTAGTTATTCAGTGAGTCGTTTTAATTAAAACTTTTGTATTATTTTAGGTATGGTTTACGCACATCAATACTTGACCTCAATACATGTTAAAAGATGTAAACATAAAACTTAAGAAGATGATAAGCTCACGCCACCTTTTTCTCTAGACACGAGCATGTCTTCACATATATGAGTGTAGGGGATATGACTCGTGTAAAGCCACTTTTCGCAGCAAAACTTCAACCGCTATCACGTCAATATGTACGATTATATAATTGATGTGAATAAAAAAAATAAGAGATTGAAATATGAATACTGTTCTATATTTCAATGTTTGACAATATGAGTACAATTTATAGAATAAACAAGTTCCTAAATAAGGTTAACAAAGGCCTAACGGCTATATAATTGACCCTTGATTAGCTGTTGAGATTTTATGGCTGCCACAAAATGATGATATTTTTCTGATCCCACTTGATTTACTTTCTAACAATAATCACACATAAAAATGAGTCGTATGACGCATGACACATCTACTTTACGAGCCATATATTTTTCTTCATGAGTCATATGGCGTGGTTGACCAAACCCGAGACACGGTGTACCAACATCACCAACCAAATTTTAAAGTAGCAAAAATCATTAATTAAAAGGTACACCACCAACCAAATTTTAAAGTAACAAAAGTCATTAATTAAGGCATGGTCTATTTCAACCCCCCTCACTTCTATTTTTACCCCCCTGAAAGCGCCTCGCTTAGTAGGCCTAAGCGATACGCTTTCTTTGCTTTTTAACTACCTCGGTACGAGGTAGCTGAATTTTGACTCGAAGCGCCTCGCTTAGGCCTAAGCGAGGCGCTTCGGATAATTTTTTTTTTTTTTTTTTTGGTCTTTTGAGTTTAGGGTTTAACATTATTATTTTTTTTTGGTCTTTTGAGTTAGTTTTTTTTTTTTTGCAGTAAGACGTTTTTCAAAAGAACATTTTTTATGTCAATGGGAGGGTAAACAAAATCGTCGATCCGACTGTTGATTTCTTTCTGCAACAAGGAACAAAATGTCAGCTCTTTCTTGCCACCTATCAATCTCACTATCCGAACAACTGAATTTTACTTGCTTGCATGAAAAGTATATTTTAATTGTTCGTTTGACAAACATCTGGCTAACCTGTCCAGTTATCAATCTTACTGTCCAAACAACTGAATTTTACTTGCTTGCATGAAAAGTTTATTTTAATTGTTCGTTTGACAAACGTCTGGCTAACCTGTCCAGTTATCAATCTCACTGTCCAACAACTGAATTTTACTTGCTTGCATGAAAAGTTTATTTTAATTGTTCGTTTGACAAACCAACTCAAAATATCAAAACAACTACCAAAATAAATTACCCCCTAGAAGCGCCTCGCTTAGGCCTAAGCGAGGCGCTTCGAATTTAAAAATCACCCTTTTCTGATCCTCGTACTGACCGCCTCGAATTTATATCAAAGTGCCTCGCTTAGGCCTAAGCGAGGCGCTTTGAGGGGGTAAAAATAGAAGGTGAGGGGTTTAAATATAACCACCCTTAATTAAAAAGAAAATTAAAGAGTAAATTTATTAATTAAATTAATAATAACGCTTGAGGACAAATTTGAAATAATATTAATTTAAAAATTATGTACGTGTAAAGTCAAACACGGTGGGGATGAAGGGTGAAATTCAAATTCTCCATTCCCTCGTGTTCTGCCCCTTCTCTCTCTTTTAAATTTGGAAAACGTTTTAGCTCACTCGCTATGCTCTCAACTCATACATAATAAAAGCTAGGGTTTCCTTCCATCGATAATATTATGCTCCTTGTTTACAACTAAACTCATAGATCTTCTTCACCAGACGATGGGCTGTTTCTTCGGCTGTTTCCGTGTCAGAGACGACCGTCGCACACCCGTTCATCTCCTATCTCAACCGATCTCTTCACATCCTAAGGTAAGATCTGTAGAGTTGTATGTTATTATATGTAGGAATAGTTGCAGGTTTTGTTGTTTATGAGTTTATGACTGATTGATGTTTATTCATCGTTTAGGATCCTGTTGTATCTTCAGCTAGAAATCCTTTATCGTCTTTGCTGCTTTTCGATGGTATGTGTTGGCGTGTTGCTTCTCTCATAGTTTCCTTAAATGTTGACTGACGTAATTGCATATGTTAGTGAATTTTGTTACTCTAAAATAAAAGCGTAATTCATGTTGCACGGTTTGTGTTTAAGAATTTGTTCATTTATTTTGTGAATTGTTGTTAATTTAGCTGAAGATAGAGATCAGTCGTTACCGAAAGACAGGGAACGCGGTGTTATAGGATCGGCCGAGATTGATGCCAATTTGCAAGAGCTGAAGGCTGAGGTAATTGCTTTATTTGGTTGTTTTACGGAATGGATTCAGAGATGCAAGTAGGGTTGGTACATGAGTTTTCAGCTAGAAGCTATACTTAGAAGGCCTTGGGTCACAATAGTTTTTAACTTTTGAGAAGGATGATGGACATGTTTTAACTTACTTCTTTTATTAAGATAAGCTTTAGTATCATGGTCTTATCTGTCCTTTTCTTGTGATGGAGCTTAATTTTCATTTCCTTTTTAGAATTTGCATACGCGATCTACTTTGTCGCGTGTAATAATTTGATTGCAAAATTTTCTGGAACTCTTGGTTGAAGTGAATGGCTAGCTTTTTATCTCATATTTTATATTTATGAGATGGATTTTTCTTTTGCTAATAATCTCTCTGTGGTCACTTTTAACTTCTAAGAACAAGAAATAGGTGCCAAGTGAGACAGGTGTAGGACCTTTTAGCATATAACACTTATAGATTGAGGTTATAACTTATAAATGTATATCCAGTTATCTATTTTGGCCAAATGATTCTAATGTAATTTGGTGTGGCTTATACTTTGAGTACTTGCACACTTTATTATTTGCAATGCTTTGTATATGATATAACATACTACCTTGGTTTTGCAAAGATTTATTTAAGAATATTCATATGTGACTATGTGAGTTGCATACTTGCATTAAAAATAGTTGTTTAGACTACACATGTCATAGTTTATCTAGTTGTGAAGCAAAGGGATAACACTTTAAGGTATATAGAGGATCAATGTTGTAGACATGCTGCACATGCATCAAAATTTGAGAGATCATCACTCTATTCTTAGCATTTTTTGAGTAATGAGACTAGATGGAAATAACATGTAACGGAGGTGCAAATATAAACAAAGGTGCAAAAGGAAATACTAACAGGTTCTAGTGTTTCTTTTACAACAAACATCAGCCCTTTCTTTTATAAAGTGTAAGAACTATTCATTGGGGGTTCCTGTAGAATATAATTATACAATGTTTTCATACTAAAATATTTGTTTTAATTTCCTCTGCTTGTCATTTAGCAATCGTTACAAGCTATAAACAATGATGACTGTGGTGCACATGTCTTTTAAGTTTTGTCTTGTTAGGTGGCAATTGGCATTTATATAGGTATTTGGTTAGTAGTCAACTGTCAAAGACTTCTTTTGAGTTAGCTGCTAAGTCAAACATTGCAATTTTTGGGGTAGAGGGAGTATCCTTCTACTGTAAAGCTTTCTACTAGGATAATATGTCAATTATATTATTATACGTATTTTAAATATCAGGGAATACACACTGAGCATTGTTCTCATGTTGTGTACTGTTTAGTCATTTGTGCAATTATAAAGCCAAGTTGAAAAAGAGCTATGGAGCCTAATTGGCACAATCAATTTTTGAAACAGTTTTTGAAACTTGAACACAACAAAAGCTTGCTGAATCACACATAAGCATATACATCCATTTGTTAGTGACAAAATAAGCTTAGACAGTGGTATTTAGTTGGTTACTGGCTGGAAAAGAACATATCAGTAAATTAAAATCATAAACCTTTCGCCTGCAGATCCACCACAACCAATAAGTAAGCAGTAATTTTCTAAAAATGAGGATTCAAGCTTATTGCAGTTTTTATGTTTAAACAATAACAAAGCTTCAAATGTGTTAACTGATGATAGACATAATTTGTTTCTTATAGCATTTTACTCTACAGATGCTGAATCTAGAACTTCTTATAAAGTTGGAATCTTAGGTTATAGAATATAACTTTAAAAAACGTTATACATCTTTAGCTTAATAGATAATATACTTAGAAAGAGCAGGAGTTCTACTTCAACTCGCCACCTAACTAGGAATTGTATATGCACAGGCTAAATTTCTTAAAGATTGTGGCACTTTAACACAGACTCCAGCTGAGATTCGGAACAATAAGAAACTGACAAATTCAAAACCTCGAAATGAAGATACAGATTCTTCAACATTAGATTCATGGCTTCATAATGCTAGTATTGAAAAGGTCAAACTTGAAAAACAACATGGTGCACAATCTTCTTCAAACAAACTCGTTGAGCAATGGGAGAATGGATCAGATACTTTATCACATTCACCTGACAGGTAATGCCCAACTGGACCACTAATTGAAAAATTGATGAGTTTCTGATTTTCTGCAGTTCCATCAATTGGTCATTCACAATCACTCAAAGCTATGGTTAGATTCTGAGTTTGAAATGACCACTAACTATGTGATAATATGCTGTACTAAAAGGGGCATGTTTGTGCCTAGTCACTTCACTAGAGCAAGTTGCACGTGCCAGACGGGTTGGGTATCTATTTGGTCAATGTGGTTGGGCAAGAAACTTCTTTTTAGCCGTTTTTTTTTAATGTTATAAAGTAGTATGTATACTACCATTAAAAAACTATGTTACAATATCAATGTCACTTTTAATGTAGACACTGAGTGGTTTTATGCATTCGAATGCAATTCAAGAGACTTTTAACCCTACTCATATACATATATCCCTTTTAGTCTGCCTCCGAAATCAACCTATTTATAGGTAAATGGGTCAAAATTGGCGCCTCTAATACTACCTATAGAAAGATGATTGATTGTGTGATGTTTGTGTTTTGTAGTTGTGTGACAGAGCAAATTCAGAAGGATGACTAATTGTGTGATGCTTGTGTTTTGTAGTTGTGTGACAGGCCATAATTCAGAGAGGCTCAATTCCAGCTCAGCTGAAGGAGGTGGAGTTAAACATGATTCAGAAAATGCTGGAATCCATGCTGGTCTGGCCAAGCGCAGAAACAAATCTGTTCGATTTGATTGTGACATTGGTGCATCTCCATATTCATTAAACAGTTCTTCATCTGAAGTTACTTGCCAAGAATCAAAATCATCTGGATATCCAAGTGATTACAGTGTTTCGAAACCTTCGCCTTACCCTTTCCCTTCATATATACGCACTAAAGAATTTGAAAAGAATCCGAGGACCAGATCTCATAATTTGTCCCCAGTGCTAACCCCTGTTGAAAACGCTGCTCAATTGAAGAAACTTGTGGCAGAAAGTTTTAGTTTTGATGACAACTCTGCTCAAACGGAAGAACATCTTGAAAGAGGAGCAAGTACAGCTGGCAGTGAATTGGACGTGGATACAAGTTTATCATCATGGTTGCCACCTAAGCAGAAGACCCATCAAGGTGTCAACAACCGTTCATATACCGCCAGAACTCCTGTGGATAGGCCTATACTGGGAATGGTTGCAGCTCACTGGAATGCTGATGAAATTGTGGATCCTCCAGCTCCCCCCAAGTGGTGGGACGGGAATGGAATCCCTAATTCGACTAACAAGTACAAAGAGGTAAATCGTGTTGATTTATATTACAGGATGTTGCTTACATTTTGTTACATAACAATATAAACAAGGCGTGACTGGGTTTTTTCATTTGCCTTTGGTTTTGCAGGACCAGAAAGTTAGCTGGCATGCTACCCCGTTTGAGGAAAGATTAGAAAAGGCTTTATCTGAGGATAGACTTATTGCTGAGAGGTACGATATACGTTGTGCAACCTCATTTGTATTAAAAAATAGAAGCAAGTTAGCTGATTCCGGATTGAAATTAATAAAATTTGGTCCACGGTTTGGCCGTTTAATGGTTCGGATGACAGTTTAGAACTGTTTAACCTTATTTTTGTTTCAGAATACACAATTATGTTTATGTTTCATTATAAGAAAACGATTAAAACTGCCAAACCGAACAGTCGAACTGCCAAATAGACGGCACACACAAATCAAGCGGTTTTTCATGTTTAATAATTTGTAGAAATTTTGTGATTATTGAGTAACTGAAGGTTGTTTGTAAGCAGGAAGCAACTGGGAACGAGACCACTGCGAGCTGTAGACTTGAATGAGAAAGATGAACATGAAGCTTCAAGCCATTTTGAATCTGGATTAATCCTGAGTGCATGAAGATTAAGATGTAAGTACTTGTTGAGATATTCAGAAAAATAATGCCTTATCTTATCACTATCAGCTATATGGATTGTATTGGAGTGATTGATTGTTTAAACTCTCGTACTTGGTTTTTGTTCAGCCAAGAAATGTTATTGTCTGTAAGAATGATTGGTTTTAGACAAATAATGTATATATAAAACCAAAACAGACCAGATCACTTGCAGAGTTGCAGTTGGTTGTAATGAAGCATCAGTGTGTTTTTGTGTAACCTCATATCAACATTCAACATTACTCGTCTCTTTATTTCCTTTCACTTGACTCTTGAGACAGCGAACCCCCTTTTTCGGGATCCTCTGTGACTAATAGTTTTTCCTCACTTGAAAAACCATCACCTATCATCATTCTTTCGTTATCATGCAATGCGTTAAGCATATAGTATCATAGTCCACAGGCTTGTAGATCTGATAACATTGACAACATTAACAACCCTTGTTCATTGACACCAATTCAACGTAGACCCTTATGTCATGAACATGGTATCTGAAAATGATGGTCCTGTAGAGAAAATGGGTTGTCAAAACTAAATAATAAACATAATCTATTAATTCGTATGAAAAAAGATAGGATGATGCTGGGTATAAACGGATAACTAAAAACGTCAACTAAATGTTAGAGAAATGTAAAGAGGATTCAAATACATGTCTTCTTTCAGTTGCGTGAAACAAGTGAACTAACCCGTTAGCATTGGCTAAGGCTTTGGGAAGACTCAAAATAGTTGGAAAAGTAGTTCTACCCCTGGAGATGGTTTACGCACCCGATAAAGCATATAGTTCATGGAAATGACAATAGTCCCGTTTTTCTTTGAATATATGAACCTAGTTTACTTTTATGTGAAGACAAAAAGAAATTGAAATGTATGTTAATCTTCAAAATCAATTGCATTAATATGGATGTAACTAGACAACCAACATTGCCATTTCAATTCATGACGGTTGATTCGTACCTTCGCAATCTTAATCGAGTAGTGGTAATTGCGTGCAGTTATGACAACACACGGGCAATAGCTATGACCAAGCAGTTGCCCATCTGTAAAGTTCAAAGTGCGCCATCAAACCCATTGCTTAATCTTGTGATTATAAAACAAAACAGTTTAATTACTTATCTAAAACTTAAAAAAACAACCAAGTTTAACTTCAACATAACCAAGTTAACCAACCACAGTTGTTTGGTTCGTAGAATCTTTTGGAATTGGGATGGAAATGGATTTAATTCCCTTGAAATTTAATGTTTGGTTGACACATGATGGAATTGTAATTTGAATATGTTCCGCTATTCATTGGAATTTAAGAATCCTTCTCTACGCTAATGGAATTTCAACTTTCCAATGAAATGTTCGCCAATTACTAAAAATACCCTATATTTCATCATCTTCGTCCTCTAATTTATGTAATTCCATTTTAATTTACCATCAAAATAAAAGGAGCAAATTACATAAGGATGCAGGTAAGCGGACAACAAGGTGCGCTGCCACTCCTTTCTGGATAGAGAACTCTAATCTAGTGAAAACAAATCCTCGACCCTGGGGAGTCGAGAAGTTGCTGTGGACCAACCAAACAAATTACAAATTTTGATTGTTATTAATTCCAATCCTTTTCAAGACTCCAATTCCTTCCAGGAAAATTTTACAATAAAAAAATTTGTTACCTAAAACCCAATAGCAAGATCTCTTGTGATTATGCTTGTTGTTATGGTCCATCGCCCTTGACAATGTGACAATTAAAATAGTGTTAAACCCTATGCCAAGTGGCATTATCCACGGTTAAAAAAAATGAGATTTTTAGGTTGTGAAATGAGATATATTTTTTTAGTTGAGAGAGGATAATGGAGAGTTGTGTATGAAAAAATAATACGTAAATGGTTTATATAGTTTTTTAAAAATAGGTTCAAAACACACACACACACAACAACAACAACCAAGCCCAGTAAAATCCCACAAATAGTAAAGCTATTAGTAGGGTCTGAGGATGGTGGGATGTAGGCAAACCTTATCTCTACCCCTAAGGATAGAGAGACCGCTTCCAGGGAGACCCTCTGCTCAAACTCACAACGAAAAACAAACACACACACACACACACACCCGAAAAAAAAAGAAAAAAAAAGAAGAAAAAAAAGGAGGAAGGAAGATATACACGCACACAACTACTAATAACATCATAGACATTGAAAAACACACACACACACACATTTTACATTTTGATCGTTTACAGAACGGTCAAAAACTAAGGGTCCCTAGCTAAATAGAGTCATATAGCGGCACCTCTTTATCGCTTAGGAAGGAGGGGGGGGGGGGGGGGGGGGGGGGGAGTATTGAAAGTTTTTTTTAGCTGAGGTGGAGGGGGCGTGAATGGGTATTGTCTAGCCTATCAAGTTTAAGTTAATAAGCACATGTGTTACGGTTATATTGTTTTTAGTTAAAAACAAGTGCGAACTGTCTAGAGATGATGTGAATGCAAGCAACTGTCTCTCACTATGTTAAGCACTATATGTATAACCCATTATGCACAGGGTACAACAACAACAAAAAGCACAGAATACCCGTGAGGGTAGATCACTAAATTACAGAAGTGGTTTGGTAATTAAAATTATTAAAATTAAATAAAGTGTTTGTGTTACGTAACAAAAAAGCAAAATATGTCAAACTAGATGTTACAAAAAATAGATCGTTACAACCTAGACAACGACACATTGTTGGTGAGCTCTAGCCGGATTTGTGCCGCCTTTTTTCTCCGATTGCAACCGAAGTAACGTAACGACCAAGTATAAACCACAACTCATTAAACCCAACAAACCCTTCAAAAACCTCACAATAATCACCGTCCATTTCTTAATCTTAATCACCAACCGACACTTTGTTCTGCTAAACTCCTACTATGGCCACCAATGGTTCTTCATCTGTGGTCAGTCCCTTCCCCTACACCCTGGTTCTAGGGTTCTTTGTTTAATTGATTTCAATTGGATTTTATTATTGTTGTATTTTTATTTAATTTATTAGAGAGATGGAGATGGGGCTAATGCTACTGAGACCAGTTTGGATAAGATTAAACGACAATTGGCATCCGGGTCGGGTCGAAACCTCTTGCAGGGTCCTCTTCTTAAGCGATCTGAAACGGTACTCCATGGTTTCTTCCTTTTTTATAATTTTAATAAGATTTGGGTTCACGATCTTATTAAAAGATTGCTCAAATACCCAATATTTCTCTGCTAATTGTGTATTTGATGACATGCATATTATAAAGCTTTGTGGGTTGTAACTTTACTAACAGAGAAATGAAACCCTAATTATGGTCTGAGAACAGTGATTTTATATAGATTAGTGCATTTAACAACTACTAAGAGAAATAAATTAGTTGACGGGTTTAAAATGTAGCTCAAAGGCTTATAACTTGTGACAGATTATTGTTTAGCTGTTTATTCTGAGTGACTGATTTGATTGTCATATTGTAATAGCTACGGAAATGGAATGAGAGATGGGTAATCCTAGACCCGACAACAGGAAAAATGGAATACAAGTAAGATGTTGTGCATCAGTTACTGTTTTTCATTGAAAGATTTGGAACTATTTGAGCGCGTCTGTTTATCAAAATAATTGGTGTCTGCAGGATTAGAAGAAATGATCCGAATATTAAAGGAACAATCTTGTTTGATTCGAATAGCACAATCATGACATCACCCTATAATTTCCAGTAAGATCACTTCTCAACACTATAATATGGTGCCATGTTGGATATCAGATGATTTCTTATTAATTATTTATATGTGTTTTATTAATTTTTCAGTGGACTGCCGAAGTATGACAACTGTATTATTTGTATCCACTGCATTTCTGTATTCCATATTGTTATATTTTGGATTTACATGCTAGTTACATTTTATTTTCTTGTAATATCTCAAGTACGGAGAAATACCTGCACTTATAACCCTAACTTGAATATTAGATATCGCAACACCGCCGAAAAAAGAATTTTTTCTGTGTGCAGAAACTCCAGGTGCAGCTAGAGCTTGGGTGGCAACTTTGCAGTGAGTTATATGATGCTTTTTGCATTTTTATAGTCATTTTCTATCTGGTTCTTATAAAGAATCTATACGTCCATCATTATTCTCATCATGAATGTTCCTTTTCCTGCTCAAACAACAGTGCGACACAGCTGGTCTTAAGGGCTCATAAAGAGGCGGTTAACTCGTTAGCTGGAAATAGTAATGCAAATTTAGGGACAGTTTCTGCTGTTGTTACTGCTGCAAATTCAACTGCTCTGGAATCTTCCAAAGAAATTGAAGCTGCAATGCAGATTTCAAGGAGAAATGCTTTGGGATCGGTGATGAACAAAACACCCGATGCCCCATTGGATGATTTGACAATCATGAAGGTATAACTGTAGAAAAAAATATATAATTAGGCGAAAAAGAAATATGATTAAATAATTTTTATTATTTTAGGAGACACTAAGAGTAAAAGATGAAGAGCTGCAAAAGTTAGCTAGAGATCTTCGTGTTAGGGATTCAACAATAAAAGAGATAGCAGAGAAGTTAACAGAGACAGCTGAAGCAGCAGAAAGTGCTGCATCTGCAGCTCATGCATTGGATGAGCAGCGGAGAATCGCAACTTCTGAAGCCGACCGATTAGAGAAAGAGTTGGAGAAAAATGCAGTCTCTTACAGCATGAAGGTTTGTATATTCTTGTGTAAAGTCCTCTTTGAGTCCCTGTGGTTTGGCAGTTTTAACTACTTGAGTCCAAAACCTAAACTTGTCTTGATTTGAGTCCTAGTGGATATTAATTTTAACTACCCGATTCCAAAACACTAACTCCATCCAAATAATCCGTTAAAGCTCATCACATGCATAGCATGTGATAGGTATTTTTGTCCAAACACCACCCCTTATCATTAAAAATAAAAATTATATATAATACTTTACTAAATATATATATTACACACTGCATCTTCATCCGAGCCCTAACCAACACCATCGCAACACCATCCACCTCTACCATTGTCATTCACCACCATCTCCGCTGCCATCTTTCCCTCTACTCACCATCTCCATCGATACAAATTCCTCCAAATCCACCACCTCTGTGCTACAAAACTATCATCCAAAACCCATCATCACTATAACTATACCCACCTGCCACCACATGTTCACATCTCCAACATTTCCCATGATCATACATGCACATCTCATCTTCCATAACTTGAACAACTGCCACCACCCTCAGTTTGTGCTAGATAACAAACCTCCCTCACGTGTTTTCACCCTCTGGCCCCGGTGGTGATAACTGGATGATTGGGTTTGGGTTGAAAAGGTACATTTTTATTATCCGTCAAATTAAGCCAGGTTGATTGGGTTGACTCAAAAACATTTAGTTCATTTTTAAAAATATTCATAAATTTTTAATTTGTTAAACATGATTACAAAAAAAATTATAATGATAATAATAACATAAATCTTTAAATAAAATTATTTTTGCCCCGCTTACGGTTGTGCGCATATAATGTATATATGTGTGGCCATCGAGGGGCAAAAATAAAGTTGCACTAATTTTAACGTTTTTTACTAATTTCGTGAAAATAATGTTAAAAATGACGGACGGTTAATCATGCATCATGTGGTGGCGTTGATAGCCAAAAGACAAGGGGGTATATGCACCAATCGGGGTTGTCCCGATTGCTAAGTGTTATGTGCCTTATTCCAAGGCTTGATACAAAACCACTATCAAGTCGAGGGTCTCACTGGAAGCAACTTCTCTATTCCTACGGGGTAGAGGTAAGGCTGTCCACATCTTACCCTCTTCAGACCCTACCTTAGCTTTTGCTATTGGTGGGAGTAACTGAGTATGATGATGATGATTTAAATAAAACTATTTGGGAGGTTTTATGAAGTCTTTTTCCAAAGACTTCAGCCCTGCAACAAGTCAAAATGAGGATTTGGCACCTGACTTGTGGGTAACTTTTGGCCATGTTTCCCTCTTCACTGGCATGGCACCTAGAAGGAAATCCATTGAATTAAAATTTTGAATTGCTAATGATTTTTCTGTCCTGTCCTAAGTTGGCACCTTTTGAGACAATTGACCCTTGAGATACAAGTAAATGGGTTAGAATGACCACCTTTTACCTTTTGCTTTTCATTAGTAGGAGCAACAAGGACAACATGCCAAATCATGTGATGAATTTACAAATGCTTAATTGGTTTTTGGTTTTACAGCTGAGAGATCTTGAAGAGAAGGTGATGCTTTTAAGCAAAGAAAAAGAACAACTTATGAAGCAACGAGACTCATCTCATCAGGAGGCACTTTTATGGCGATCTGAGCTGGCAAAAGCTAGAGAACGTGTAGTCATTTTAGAAGGAGCTGTTGTTAGGGCTGAGGAGAAAGTTAGGGTAAAAGACGCAGAAGCTGAAGCTGCAATAAAGGAAGCAACCGAGAAAGAAACCGCTGCTAGAAAGGAAAATCAAGAGCTTTTGGCATATATTAATATCTTACAATTACAACTTCAAAGGTTTGTTTACAGTTTAACCATACTCCAGTCTTCTTCTTGGTTCGTCAAAACGTGCGGGTTCGCGGCCCTAACAAAGTTTTTAACCTTTTTCATAAATAATCGGTGTGCAAATATGATAAAAAGAAATATTTTATCCTAATAATTGTCTGTTTTTTTGAAAAGAGAATTGATTTAGGAGGTTTTATGCATAAAATTTGTAGGTTAGAATTGATTTAGGAGGTTTTATGCATAAAAAAGTTAAAGGTTGGGCGACTTTAACATAGTCCAACTTGATCTGTTTATATGTAAATGGGTCAAGTTCTCCACCTTTATTGTACCCAGTTGTTAGTTTCTGCTTTAGGCGTACAATTTGTTGGCAATACATAGGGAATACTAGTCACTTTAACCTTGTTCAATTTTTTTATTTTATAAAAAATAGCAGGTCAAATATGATTAAAAAAGTTATATAGTTTTAATATGCTTTGATTTTACAATAGGGTTTAGGAGGTTTTATGCACATTAAAACTACACATGGCATGTCTTTTAACCATTTTCCTTGCTACCTTTTTAAACTATTTTGACCCGATAGATCTATAACATAACTCATAAGTAAACAGGTTAAATTACCACCTATACCGCATGTTATCTGGCTGATGTGGTGGGCTTGTTATGTTAACAGGCAGGAGGAGAATACTAAGCAAGTGATGGAGGAAAGAGGAGAATCTTGTTCACATGGCGATACTCAACCCCTTACCAAACACGTGCATCCATCCGAAGAAAATGTGGATAAAGCATGCCTTAGTGATTCCAGGAATATTTCAGTTTCAGACATAAATTTAGTTCATCCACCACCATCTCCATCTGTAGATCAAACGGGTCCAATTAATGATGGTGAATGGAATGATATAGAAGCAACAGAAGCAAGAATTGCTGATGTAAGGGATATTGCACCTGATACTGAAGGAAATAGTTTGGATATACCCGTCTTTTTACAGCCAAACGATACACAACGCGAACCCACAACTGATCCCTACCATCAGCCTTAAGATAATGCATGGCTAAAACAGAAGGCAAAAACATGTTTTTGTTGTTACTGAAGATGACTTGTTTTGTTGACAGAGTGAATGAGATGTGAAAATGATTTATAGTGAGTTGTGCAAGTCATTGTAATTGTTGTCTTTTGAGGCTTCTGAATGCACTGCTTTTGCAACACCAGGCTTGACCTGTTGTGGGGCGTGCTTGGATGTGTGTTTTGAAACCAATTATTGTGACTTGGAAGAAGTAATCGGTTTATATGTTTATAGTTTTGAGTCGTAGCATAACTGTTGAAAATTAATCCTAAAAACACACATAAGTTGAAAGTTGAAGGGGGTAAACATTGAGAGTTTAACTAATTAGTATTTAATTAATTATTTAAATGTTTAGAATTATTTAGTTTGGTTAATTAGTATAGATGATGTTTGGTTAGTATTAGATTATGATTGATAGAAGCATTTGAGTAGGATTAGTATGGTTAGTTTAGTATAAATAGGGGGGTCTAGGTTCATGTTTTTATTTGTCCATTTTCTTTATAAGTTTGTTTATTTGAATAGTAAGAGTTGCGGGTTCATCTCCTTATATATCTTGTGTTTGTGTTTCATCTATTAACAATTGATAAAATAAAGTTGCTAGTTTGTACACATTTCACTTCTCACCTTTGCCTTTCTTTCTGTGAATTCCTCCTTTTTTTCTTCTATTATTTTGTATAAAATTATGGTTCTGTTGCAAATTCTCTCTCCAACCCCATGCATGTGCGCAAGGTGCCATCGGACACATTTAGGTGGGGCAAGTTGTGTTTTTAAATGTGTATACATATTTTTTTGTTTTATATTTGTATGGACCATCTGTACTAGTGACTTGTTCTCCACATTTATTTTAGTTGTATAATTTTTTTACACTATTCTTATTTCTTTTTCTACAGAATTTTGTATTATATAAATGCTACTTTACTAACAAAAGTATGTCATAATTTTTCTATAAATAATTTGATTTGGTACAAAGAAACATTTTTATTATTAAAAATAAATGTGAGAAGCGGTGATGATTTTAAATGTAAGGATTTATAAAGATGTTTATACAGTTAGAAACAAAATGAGTGTTTTAGAAGGTTGAATGAAAATCTAAGGAGGCAAGAGACTTAAAGCGTGTTCGTGAGTACTTTTGAGATTTTACATTGGAGATCGTCTAATATGCTTTCGGAAACCCGAAGAATCGGTTTATTTGCCTCAAAACATGTTCCATATAGGCTTGATCATCCTTATTATGAGAGTACAAATCTTGAAACAACGGTTTCGGTTAGGTTCCAAACTCTACAATACACATGTTCTATAATAGTACATAAACAAGATATGTCTATTCAAGTCACACAAACAGTAAAAATTGTCTGTTAAATAGGACTGTCAAGGTTGTCCATCCAACCTAAAACAGAACCAAAAACTTCATTGATCATGATAATTATTAACACAAAAAGCGAGCAAAAAAAAAAAAAAAAAAAAAAAAGAAGAAACCTCGTCTCTCGTTATGTGATTTACATCTTTCATGATTTTGAATTTACCACCATACACCACTTACTCCTGCTAGTAATCAAGCAAGAATGATTTTCAGCCCGTTAACAGTCTGGTTAATTCTGTTCAAAGATCCAGTCAGACTTCTGATTAGACAGCAGGGCGTTCTATGTCAGCAGGACCACTCATGGTATCACTGTCCATGCTGGCAGTGCGGCTCCTCCTGTTCCTTCGTTCCTGATTTCAAACGTTAAAACATGTTAAACCGGCCAAAGTAACATATTAACATATCATCACCCCTCATTATATCTGGAAGCAAAAAAAGAACCAGTAGAGTAGACATTTATTAGATCTTGGTTGACTAATCCAAATATTTCTGAAATGACCACAATACCCCTCTTAGGTTTGGTATTTTTTCATCCATTGTTCAACAGTATTTTTGCCAAAACCGAAATTTCGAAAACAAAATTCCAAGACATGGCATGGTATGGCATGCACTAAAATATAATAAAAAAAAGCTTATCTTCTTAAAAGTCTTTATGGCAAGGCAAGGAAATCAGAACACTGGACCGCATTTAAGATGTTTTATTGTATTGGGGGATACATATATTCTCTACAATAATTGCGAAAGGGGATATGTCGACGATGTATAGCATCTAAAGGAGAGCTGGCAATTTGGACCCGTTTGTTTATGTATGGGTTGATTCTGGTTATGCTTTATATCTAAGGGATCAAACATGCCAAACAAAAATTCGCTAAAAAGGAAATACGGAAGTTGCTCAAATTGTATTTTTAATGCATAAATGATAAAAAAAATATCCCATAATATTTTCAATTTTCTAATGAAAAAAAAAGTGTGTTATTGAAATTTTATATTTTTTTAACGATATTGGACACGGCACGCTAGTTAAACATTAAGGACAAAATATAGGTCGGATCATTCCACTACCCGTTTAGATCCGTATAAAAAAATAACATGTGGGACTATTACCCAACCCAATTTATCACTTCTAACCAATGCCTCTTAAATACAATGGACAGAAAAAAACAAAGAAAGAAAGAAAGAAAGCCAGGTATCACCTCACGGTATGGGAATTCTGAATCAAGCATTCTCACAACCTGACTCATTTTAGGCCGTTTCCCAGAGTCAGGATCAACACATCTAAGTGCCACAAGAAGTGCACGTTTTAGAGCATGCGTTGAGGGTTTCGGGTCAAGACTTGGGTCAACAACTTCCTCTGCTCTTCTATTTCCCACCATCATTTTCAGCCACTCAACAAGATTGACCTGCCAAAAGTTGTAAAAAAAAAAAAAAAAACTGAAAATTGTAGACAATTATACATGGAACTGACAATCTTAACCCATTTACTAATGAACGGGTCAATTCAGGTTTTGTTTTATCTCTAGCGGATCAAACCAGAAAATAAAGAGATCAGCTTAAAAGTAAACGGGTCAAATGGGTCGTAATCACCCAAAGTACATAAAATCTGATCTTTATTAAAAAAAAGATTTTTAACGGAGTAACATAACTTCTGTAATAATGAAAATAGTTATTTTTACCTCATTAGCAACGCGATTGTAATCCACTGGATCTCTTCCAGTTACTGCTTCCAAAAGGAGCACACCAAAACTATAAATATCACTCTTTTCATTTAACATGCCAGTATTTGCATACTCTGGGGCCACATAACTGTGCACATTACAACATAAAAAAAGTTTATACCGTATTCAACCAGCTATATTTTTAACTCATGTTAGATTGAATGGTACAGATGCTTAACAAGAATTTAAAAATCTCACCCAAACGTCCCCATAACTCTGGTATTTATGTGACTTTCTCCAGCATCCAAAAGCTTGGCCAATCCAAAGTCGGAAAGTTTGCCATTGAAATCATGGTCGATCAAAATATTGCTAGATTTTATGTCTCGATGCACAACCTTTGGTTCTATAGCTTCATGCAAGTAAGCAAGCCTGCGAAATCAGTACCAGAAAGTTTTAAAATTTAAAGAAAATATCCTCTCAAAACAAATTACAAGTAGACAACAAAAGTCAAACACACATTTACGGACAAAAAGCTAATGTTGCACACGTTTTAATCGGTTAAGCTTGAAAAAAAGTAAAAAAGAAGTAACAAGTATACATCCCAAGCAATTCAATAAAAAGATTCACTTACGCTTTTGCAATACCAAGAAGGACCTTCATGCGTGCTTCCCAAGTAAGCACACCACTTTCTCGAGTGTCTCCATGAAGCCATTGTTCAAGGTTTCCGTTGTCCACATATTCATAAACAAGCATCCTATGTAATTTAAGAAAACATAAATTATAAGTCGATGGTAGTGAAAATTTAGAACCATTTACTTTTAAATGGGTCAACCTAGGTTGTGTTATAGCTCAAACAGTCAAACAGGTTGAAACTTAAAAGCCGTCTAAGCTATATTTTTAGTGCTTACAACCTTCTAATAGTTAAAGCACTAATTATCAATAATAAAAAAAACTTCAAAATGGACAAAACGTTTTTGTGGGTCAACTGAACCATTCCAGCCCAAACTAAAAAAAACTGCTGGATCCGTTACCCAACCCATCCATCTTGCCATCTGTAGTCAATAGCATTCTTAGCAAACAAGAAAAAAGGCATAAAAAAGATAAACTAAAATAACAAGGTCACTAGCTAGAGAATTAAAACGATAAAAAATAAAGAAAATCACAAGGAAACTAGTACTTAGTGTATTTTATAGAAAGAAGTGCACCTTTGGGTTCCTTCTATGCAATACCCTAGAAGCCGAACAAGATTCTTGTGTCGAACATGTCCTATAGCTTCCACTTCAACTCTAAATTCTTTCTCCGCTTGCCCCCTATGCATAATACCACACAATAAGATTATAAGACAATAATAAAATCTCAACGATACTAAAACAATGCATTCAATCATTCATACACAAATATCAAACTCACAAATTGTTAAGTAGCTTCTTCACAGCTACCTCGGTCCCATTAATCAATGTGCCTTTATATACCACCCCATATCCACCCTCACCAACCACATTTTCATTAGAAAATCTACGTGTCGCTTGCTCAAGATCTCTCAAAGTAAACCAGTGGCCCCACCCTAAATGTGAGGTTTCAGGTAACCCGACAAACGGAGAAGCCATTGCTCCATGAGCTGACGATGAAGTTTGCTTCCATATACTTCCCGAAGTTCCTTCTTCCGCTGATTGTGACCTGACTCCCCTTTCATACATTGAACTGCCATGACTTCCGTTATCCGAACCACCAGATTTGGTCAGTCCAAGTTGAAATAACATCTTTCCGGAACCCTTATTACCACCGGGTCCATAATTATCATTACTCGCTGTCGGGTGCTCATAATTATTATGTGGGCCCGGGCCCCCGACACTATCAACTCTTATATCTTTCGGTACATTTGGTATTTGCGAAAGTGGGTATCTGTTTCTTCTTCTTGATTTCCTTTGACAAGTGACCCACATTGATAAAAGACACAGAAACACACAGATCAACACACCAGCAAATAAACAGATCGCCACCCATAACTTAAGACCCATAACCGACGTCTTCTTCGATAATTCTGTATCTAAACTCGACATTTCTAGCGATGAGACGAACGTAAGATATCAAGATTCTCTAACTTCTGCTAACCCATGTCCTTAAAATCTTAAATTTCCCAACAAATCACAAAAAAAATATCAGCACAATAACACATCAATTTAATAAATAATAATTTATTAATAATAAATCATTAATCATACCACAAGATTACAAACTTCAATTGCCAAATTACAACAGAAATAAGCAAATTCCAAACTTTAACATGAAATGACATAAAGATTTGGATCAAGTTCCAAACTTTAACATGAAACAACCAAAATTTGGATCAAATTCAACACAAAATGACATAAAGATGATACAAATGCAAACAAATCTATAAATCTTGGGATTTAATAAGGGCATTTGGGGAAATTAAGCAGTGATCTAAAAGAAGAGAAATGTGGTGAAAGACTTACTGAAAATGCAAATGAATCTAGACCCACTTACTGTTTAATGGGGATCAAAAGACCCACAAGAAACAGTGGTTAGATTAAGAAAAAGAGAGATTAATAATAAGTGAAGAAGGAGGAGCAGTGCACGCAAAGCCACCGAAAGACAAAATCTGAAGCAAAAAGGAGTTTTGAGGAGGGTGAGGTGAGAGTGGGCCAAATTATTTTAAGAAATACAGCAAGAAAAAATCTAGGAGTCATAAATGTTATTATTTTTGCTTGCTTATTATTACTTTTTTTTATTATTAATAAATAAGTCATTTCTGCCATTAATTTGATATATTAGTATTGAATAAGTCATTTCTGCCATTAATTTGATTATGGTCAAACAAAATTATAATTATAACAAACATAATAATGCTGACATTTAGTATTTCGGTCTTAAGTTAGTTATTTTTAATGGTGGAAATGAAGATATTACTTTGGTCAAATTGTTTTTATCATATACAATATTGCATCTAAATTCGAATTATTATTTGTATTTTTTTTAAGATACAGAGAGTACACAAATGTATAATATTACATTTAAATTCACTGTCTTCATCGTTTTTAATCAAAACAAAAAAAAATGATGCTAATTATATTTTCTTTTTTGATTTTGATACTAGTTACATTTTTTATTTTGATTTTTAAAAATTGTTTAAATTCCAAAATAGATTTTGATTCTGAAGTTGTATCTAAAATGATTTTAATGTTTATTACGTAGTTTTTTATGTTAGAAATTTTTTTGCTGATTGTGTTTTTATTATTATTTTAGTTTTGATATTCAAAATCCCGGTATTTAGAGCTTTCTACTATTAAAAAGTTGCTCTAGTTACAAAACTGCCCTTTAACCCCTTTAAAAATAGTAATGAAGTTAATTTGCTTGTGTAATTAATCTCAACAACACAAGATTTTTTACTACGGTTTTTATGCAAAAATCTCACCATCTAGTACAAACAGATTTTTTGAATAAAAACCGTAGTAACAAATCTTGTACGTTTATTTTTCTGTTATATTATTCTATCATTTAGGCTTGATCCGTTGGAAGGTACCGTAATCGTTTAGGCTTATCCCGCCGGGCAAAGTCACACTTACATTTAGGTAGCGTTTGGTACGCAGGAATGAGAGGCGGAATGGAATGGAGCATTACGATGGAATGAAAAAAAAGGTGTTTGGTTGGTCAAGGTAATGGAATCATCCATTACCTCCCCCATTCCATTCCCTCTAAAAACCCCCATATTCATTCCATCAAACCCCCTTGTTTTTTTTCCATTCCATTCCCTTTGTCACTCTTCATAACCACTGACAACCACCCACCTCTACCACTAGCGCCCATTGCCACCACCACCGACCACCGCCACCCGCCACCCACCACCGACCGTCGCTACCCACCGACCACCGTCGCCACTCTCCGTCACCGACCACCGCCATCGCCACCCACCGACTACCGCCATCACCGACCACCACCACCACCACCACTATCGACCACCGCTAACCGCCACCTCCACCTCCGCCACCTACCACCAAGCACCGACCATTGCCACCAACCGACCACCACTACCACCACCACCGCCAACCGTCGCCGCCACCACTCACTGTCGCCGTCACTCCTTGTCACGACCCGCTGCCACCGACCACCACCACCGTCACCGCTATTATCACCACCAGACGCCGCCACCGACCACCACCACCGTCACCGCTACTATCACCACCAGATGTCGCCACCCACCACCACCGACCACCACCACCACCACCGTCGTCGGCGCTGCCACCACCACCTCCGACCACCACTACCTTTACCACTACCAACCACCGTCGATGGCACCCGCTGCCAACAGCCATCACCACCAGTCACCACCGCTGATTTTATTCCTTTGTCTTTTTCTTCATACCAAGCAATACAATGTAATAATTCATTCCATTCTTACGTGTAACCAAACAAGACCATGGAATGGTAATCATCCATTTCATTCCCTTGTCCATTCCATTACCTCATCCATTCCATTCCCTCATCCATTCCATTACCCCATACCAAACAGATCCTTAGGCTTAACTAGGTGGATTAAGTCATACTAATATTTGTTTGTCTAGGTTTGTTTTCACATACATCAATTATTGTTGCATGAAGTTTCATAAGATTTGGATCATTTAGAAGCTTTGGACCCAGATTAGGCTTAATCAAAGTTGTATATTTAAATTTGTCAACTTGCTTCTTGTATGAAATTTTTTATTGAATTAAAGGAAATATTAAATTTTATTAGCATAATGAGCTTTTGAACAATTATATACATAACATTTCGATATTATTATTATATTGTTCAGCACACAAGTAACCTCTACTTTTGGTAAAAAAAACTGTTTTTACTTTGATCTGGACCATTCAAGTTGGGTGGTTATTCTTGAGATAAAATCTCAGCCAGAATAATAGGGTGGTTACTCTAAAAATTTGGCAGTTTTTTTCTTGAGGGAGCAGTTGTATAGTTTTGAGAGGGTTATCCCACTCTCCCACAATTTCAGGCTCAATCCGTTGCCCACAGGAATTTTCTAGAAGGTTTGTTACCTATCTAACTTTCGGCTATTTCTTTCACACACAGCAATCACCACACGGTGTTCTTCCACATACAGGTACGATTCCATCTCTAAACGAAGTATCATTCTTAATTTTGTTAGTTGGTCTTGTGATTTCAACCAGAATTGATGTGTTTAAGCAGCGTTTATGTTCTTCAGGTATGTAACACTTTGAAATTCTTGAATTGTTTATTTGTAAACTTGATTTCTTTTAAATTGCACAACCGTGTGTTTTCTAATTGACTTGCCACAACTTTAATCTTGATAAATTGGAGCCCCCAACAACTTCTTATTTATGCAGCTCAATATTGTTGTTTATTAATTGTTTTTTATTTGATTTTAGTATCCTTTCAAGTGAAATGGCCCACATGCAACAGAATTTTTTTTGGATTACTTTTGGTCTTGATCTTTAAGTAAAACAATAGAAATTATAGAATTTTAACAATTGGTTGTCGGTTGAAAAGTTCAGGTTATTTTTCGTTGAGAAAGAGGAAGAGTACATCCACTTGAAGGTGTTAGCAATGATCTCTACAACTTCTTACAGGTTTGTTCACCGCTATATATGCCTGAATATTAAAAGTAGTTTTATAATTTGGAAGTAAAATGCAGTTGGATCCGACGTTGTTTAGGCATGCTGTGGTTTTTTATGCAGGGAGTTTTGGGAGTAGAGTTCATGTGTTTTGATAAGAATTTGGATCTTGTGCATATTGGTAATGAGCTTGAGCTTTTTGAGCAGGTATTTTATTGCTCCATTTTGTTAATTTTTTGCATTATTATTATTGTTGTTATTGTTGTTGTTTGTATTATTATTGTTATTTTTTCATATTTAGTTCATAATAATGTCTGATTATTTAAGAAATATGTGGAATTTAGTGTAGTTTAGTTTAGAAACTGGAATGGATGTTGTGCCAATGGACATAAGTTAGGGTTCGGTTCTGATCGCGTTTACTGCATTAAGCATTGGGCATTTGGCAGATGGTTATTCACTTATCTGATAAATTTGCTATGGAGATTGAATGAATACTTGTATGTTAGTCTTAGTTTCTTTGAATGTGTTGAGATTTGTGGAGGCTTCGACGTAGGGGCAGCCAGCACTAATGCTCTTTATCTTTATGTTTGTGTTTCGTGTTCATCTGTGTGCGTGTGGTGCATCAGTTCCAAACTTCCAGTCCTAATAGAATGCGCATATATTAGCTCTAATTGTAAGATGGGAATTTTAAAAAAGATTATGTGTTCCGCTTCCGTGTGCTAAACCAATAGGTGTATTGGGATAATAAATGAATAAATGACCAAGTAAATTCAAATGTGACTGATTGTAGATTGGGATGCAAATGGGGCCCCTTTAAGCTTGAACAAGGACCTATGCTTTGCCCTTATTTTAGATAATTTTTCCATAAGCTTGAGAAATATTCGTGTCATACTAAGGCAATCAATATTCGCTTTCAGTTGGGTAACTGTTTTGGATGGAACTCAAGAACGTGCTTATCAATGGGTAAGTTACTTTTTTCACTCTCCAATATGTATGCGTTATTAGTATAAGCATTGTGCATATTTTATGTTTGACCATGCATTTAGAAAATAAAATATAAAATATGAAACGTGTCTATGTGAAGGTGCAGAGTGTAATGGAACAAATATGAAAGTGACCATGCATATACTCTTTTGTAATTGTGTAGGTTCTGAAGAAACACAAGAAAAAAAAAGGAAGCACCAGAAAAAAGACGACTGAACCACCATCTACAACTTATGAAAGGGACAACAACTAATAATGTCGATATCTGTTTTTTGATGTTTCTAGATGGTCGCTTTTGGGCACAACATATCAGTTGAGGTAGACACATATACTGCACACCTTGGTATCATTAGACTACAAGCGCTTTGGTTAGTTTCACTTTAAAGTAAAATCTACTTCATTTCTAAAATTTGAAACAATAAATTTCTATTCTTTGACCTCATTTTAGAGAGAACTAGGATTAGTTGGGTTCATTCAAGCTGGGATTTTCTTTAATTTTTGTTCTTTGACCCTCATTTTAGTCAACTAGGGTCAGTTGGGTTCATTCAAGTTGGGATTTATATCTTTAAAATAATTATATGATCATAACTTCAAGCTAAGATCAGGGAAAATAAAGATTTTTGGGTAATATTATTTTAGTCAACAAATTACCATAAAAGCTTACTCGAATTTGTTACTGTCATTGCGAAGAATGACATTTAGATCAAGATTAACTTACGACCAAGACGATGCAGATGCCTAATCTTGATTAGAAATGCTTTGTTTTTTCGTTTTTTATAAGCATAAAATGCATTTCAATTTCTAAACAAAGGTAACCGATTTTTACAAACATGTTTAGTATGATCCGGTTCTAATTCGAGCCCAACTAAGCTTATACTTTTTCCTTTTTTTCTTATTTATCCGGTACAGGTTAACTATTAAAATAACATTAGCAATATCATAAAACAGTTTAGATGTTTCAAATTGATGTTTTGTTTCTGATGGATTTTATGCTCAAGAAGCAAGGGTTTGCTAATACAAAAAGTTGATCTAATTTTGGTCTTTTGTAGTATGTTCATGGGTTTCTTTCTGAGTTACTTATGTTTCATATGGCCAGATGGTCATTTCCATTAATGGCCAAAGATATATTCTTATTCTGGATCCATTAATCATCCAAGAGGCACTGGTGAGTTACAACTATCTAACGTGCAACCAGACATGCTTACCATCGCACACTTTTGCACAACTAATGTCACCCACTGCAAAGCGCAGCCATACTACATGTCTACATCCCTGGATTATTATTAATTTGGGAAGATATCAACTGTTTTTGTTATAAAACGACAAATATGGGCTCCTTCAATTTTGGGAAGATATCAACTTGATAATTAAGAAAGGAAGAGGTAACTAAAAATATTTGAATTACGTTTTATTGTTTTTAAAAGCTGCAATCTTCCTCTAATTTTAATTATTTTACAGAGTTTAGTCACCAGAAAGATGACGCCATGGATGGAAGAAGGTTGGAAGTGGAAGTGGACTAAAGCGGAACCAGCCTCCTCACTACTTTGTGGTGCATCATTTAAAAAACTCGTAGTTAAACCGAGTGATGTCTGCTGATGCCTGATCTGGACAGTATACATCGGACTTTCGGCCCCCACCATCTTAAAATTCAAGTTTCGCCATTGACCACCGCATAACAAAAACTGCCCCATAATATATGTCTTTAGCCTCCAACTTTCCTAAGGATTTGACCAAAAAAGACTTCAAAATCATCACCCTTCCAACAACATTTTTCTCGACCACTGTGAGGTGCAAACTAAAGGTAGCGCATCAATGGTAATCCTCAGTTTTAGTTAAGGAGTTTTTAGTGAATGATTTTTAATTATAAGTCTTCCTAACATCAGGTTTATTTAACGAGTAAGCATCAAGGTATTTTACCGAAGTCAATGTGTCAATATTTTTCTTCTAATTATCAATATATTTATGGAGGAGTGATTTGAATAGCCCCTCTCCTCTAACCTGCGCCACTTCCTCTCCCCGCTGGCCGCTTCGTTTTTATCATATTTATTTTTATCTTTTAGTTTTGCTTTGCTTTTATATACCACATAATATATTTGACTGCTGAATGTTGTGAATGTAGCAACATTCCCAATCCTGTATTGGTGATAACAGATGTCCAACCCAAGGAATTTGGAGTACCCACTAAATCTTTCGACGCTATGAAGAGGTTAAGGAGGTAAGATCAATCTCATGCCCTAGCACTCTAGGTATTTATTAACTTACTGAAAGATGGTGCTCATGGATATTTAGACCATGAATGTAAGCACGGGCTGACCCCTTGGAATTTATTTCAAATGGTCATAGTTTTTTGGTTTATATAATCAATCATATGTATATGAAAAGGGTTTTTTACCAGGCTGGGTCAATGGGTTTTGTTTGCTGGATTGAGTCGAGTTACCAATATATTTTGGCTACCATTTCCCTTTGCTATATGAACACACAATCCCACAAATTAGTTCTTTATCTGTAATAATATTTATCGCTTAGTGGTTGTTTTACTGTTGGAACTCACTTTTTATTGTTAACTTAAACAGATTAAGGCGTTTTTTCCATATTATTACAGTGATCTAAATTTCATTTGTGTTAGCTTAAGTTGCACTGTTGATCATCTCAAAGTGTCTACTTACTTATTGTACCATCATATCTATGTAATTATATACTTGAATCTTGTCTTTGATATTGTATATTCCTTATCTATGCGATGCTGTTGGTGTATTATCTGCTGCAGGGAAAGTGCTCGGGCTCAAAATGGAAAGCACCCAGTGGCGAAGCTTGGATTCGGAATCGGCGGGGGCCGAACTCAATTTTTTTCGATCGGTAGTGGAAAATCGGCGGGGGCCGGACTCAACCCGGACTCATTTACCTATGAAAATCGCAAATGTCCACTACTGCGCCAAAAAAACAGGGGGGGGGGGGGGGGCAGGGCCACCCCTAGCCCTATATATACTTCGCCCCTGAAAGCACCAACACCATCAACAGAGGAGGATCATAGATGTGTTGGTTGTCATATTAGTGCTACATCTGCGCAAGGTCTTCAAAAACATATAACATTTAGTTTTTATGTTTATTTTATTTACTTGGGCTGTGGACTCAAGTCATTACTACATGAAGACTGAAAAGTTGAATGCCACTTATTGTTCGTTTTCATAGTACTTTCGCCTCTTTGATTCATTTTTTGGTTAGAGGTTTTTTCATTTTATATTAAATTGAACTATAAATTTGAATCTATGACTTTTTTTCTTTGAAATGAAACTTACTATTGTAGAGTTACACTTTGCTTTCTCTTTTCTTTTCCATTCGTTCAAAAAGTTGGGGTGATACATGCGTAGTATTTGAGTTTTACTTTGCCCATGCTAAATCAAGGAAATCCAAAGTTAACAAAGTTGTTGCTTTTGCATCTTATGCTTCAAATGCATGTTCTCATTTACATTGCGTAATTGGCCAACAAACGGTGCGACAAGCATGCTCCCGAACCTCCATTCTAGCCACACGTGGCTCTCAAAGTTTGAATCTTCAACCGCTTGATCAGGTTTGGCAATATTGTGATGCAAATTTTGGTGTGAAGAACGTGTTTGAGTTAAAATTTGCGAGACTTAACCAAATTTTGTACCTACTAATTCCAGTAGAATAAACGTTTATCGGGATTTTTGATATACACGTAGTTTAAATGCTGTAAATTTTAAAACCCGTCCCAGTGGACGGGTGCAATACTATTTTGTTATTGTTTGTCTTTTCCTAAAAAAGTTAACGAATTATAAATTGGCTAAGTAACTAACAAAATTTGAGTCAACTTGTACGTGAATCAACAACTTATGTGCTTACTAATCCCAGATCGATAGGACGTTATCAAGATTTTTATTCTATACATCATTTGAATATCTAAATTTCAGGAACCCGTCCCAGCGAACGGGTATAATACTAGTTTTCATTATTGGTTGTGGTGTTACGCATAACCAAATAATAATACAATCCATCACAAGAGTTATTAAATTATAGAAAATTCATGAATTTAGTATAGTTTTAACCATGTATTTATTTAAATAATATTAAAGTTATTATTCGATAAAAGAAGAAAAACCCCAAATTACAAAAATAAGTATATGATGGAAACTTTGAAAATAATAAATAGTTAAAAAAGAAATGCGAGAATAAATAATTCACTCAAGCAATTCAGATGTTGGATAAAACCGTCAAATATTGTTGCTATAGAAACACATGTAAGGAAGCTACAATTACCATTGTGACTCTAGCCAAGATTTCCAATGCAAACCGACAATTGTTTCCTCTTCAGGTAGTTAATCGAAATTATGCATTTTTAAAAACGTCACTCTCAATTTATAATAATAATATTAACATGCTATTCAATATATTTGCTGGTGAAGATTCTAACAAAGCACCCAAGACTGATGCACCTTGACAAGTTAGTGGCTTTCATTGAAATAGAACGATATCATATGTAACTTAACCTCACGAAGGTAACATATACACCGGAGCAACCTTTTGGGAGCAACTTTTATGTTTCAACCTAAATGAAACCATCATATAATGCTAATGAAGAAGTGATTTGTTGTTTTTAACAAAATAGACATCAAATTACTTTTTGTATTCACAGTTTCACACCATCTGCATGTTAACTAATGTCATATATGCGATAGTTGGTAAAAATGCGCTCATCGCCTTTCTTCGAATACACCCTGATGCGTAGCGTGGGTGTCTTAGCGAGTCATAACCCAAATATCAAATAAACTGAATACAAATTTTAAATGAAACATTTTTATTAATTTAAATTTATTATCTCTTCTTACAAATATATTTTCTTCCTATTCAAACTTTCCGCAATATCACTGAGTCATTACTGACATCTACAAATTGTGTAAGACCCTACCTGATAATCGGGTAGTTATAACATAATTATACGTTTTAATCAACTTAGTTTGAAAGTTTAGATTCAAAAACTTTACATGCTTAGCAAAATTCACACACATTTACAACATATGTGTCATAGTTCTTAAAACATACATAAGGTGCATTCAAAAGTCGAAGGCGATAACGATAATGCCTTCCTAAAACCAAGTTCATACATTTTTGTTCAAAAGTGCGGAAGCGGACGAGTCTGTTGAGTTCATTTCTTGTTTGGGAACTTGATCATCTTCCGGTGTTCAACTTTCATTTCCTAGGGTTCGGATCAACCAATAACCCAACAATCGTTAGTATGAAATGAGTAGAATTGAAATTATAACAAAAATGAGGATTTTGCCTGCTGCATGGCCATTCAGAAAATCTGGATGGTCATGCGTGTCCGATGATTAGTTGCACTGCCAGTTGCACTGGCAGTGTGGCCGAGCATAATTGATCTGCATGGTCGTGCACTTCAGCCGCATGGTCATGCACTTCAGCTGCACGATCATGCACTTCAGCTTGCATGGTCATACACTTTTTCTGCACGGTCGTGCAACTGACCTACGGTCGAGAAAGTAGGCTACGAATCTGGTGGATCATAAACCTTTGTTTCTTGTGTAAGCTGATCCATACTTAGCCAAATTTGCAGCCAACTTACTGCACCAAGCTGCACTTTTCGTGCAGCTCTAAACTACTCTCGGGGCTTCCCGGGGCTCGTTAATGGGTCCTAACACGTACTTCATACATGCCTAAGGCTCGGGTTGGATTCCTTGTACGGTTTCTTTTACAATAACCATGATTAATCTACTCATCTTCTACATGACCCGTTAAGTTTTGTACAAGTTAAAATCATGAGATTTTGTGACTCCCAAGTTCTAATTGTGATTTATACGTACTAGTCAAGCCTCGACTCGACTAAGTGATTTCCGCCCAAGTCATTTTGTCGTGGTCGCGATGTCTCATGTCCATGGCCACATGTGCCAATTCTCTTGGTCTTTTTCGCACCGCCCTTATGACTCGCGACATGGTTTTGTCTAATGTTTTCATACTTCTTGGGAATCACAATATTAACTCAATCGTTTGACATCTTCATTGGTATACTTACTTACGTATTCTCATATACATATATATTTAAAGTCATAGTTATAACTTACCTTGATCGTGCCCTTTTTGCTTTAAGACCTTACCCGAGTGGCTCCCCGAATACTCAAGCTTTGCACCTAGATTGAGTATTTTACACTTACGTTTAGATACTTGCTCATAGGTGCAATTTTACACATTCATATAAGTTTTATCAAAGACTATAGACCCCAATGAATTCGAGTCTCATTGAGGCGTTTCATCAAACACTTGGTATGCGCCTTTTAACCGAAGTTATTTATACGGGCTAAAGACCTCATGGATCCATTTTTATCTCAATTTCAATACCCATTGCATACATTTAGACATTCAAATAAGAGGTTTAATTCACAAGCATAACATAGATAGTCTTTTCTAGTTTTTAAGGCAATTCCTACCAAATTATCAAGACCCACTAACTTTTTAATGAGTGCGTTTAAATTTTGTAAGTGCGTTTAAATTTTGTACAATGAGTGCGTTTAAAATTTGTTGGTGCGTTTAAAAGTCTCTGTTTTCACCAACTTCATCTTCTTCCTATGCAACTTTTTTTAACCTAATTTTTATGTTTAATCATACTTATTGAAACAAAATCGAAAGTATTTGACAACTATTACGAGCGTTTATTCATAATTGTATGTTTTTTCGTATGATTAAATCGTTCCAGTGTAAATATCTATTTTTATAATTTTTTTCGTTTTCCTTCATTGTAATCGAATGTTTTGTTATTTTGATTGTGTAATCCTTCAGATTGGTTTAATCGATTTCAATCGTTGAAGAATTTTGTTTCGATTGATTTTTGTTGTTTACGATTTGAAAAAAAATAAACGGTTTTTCATAATTTACCTTTGGTTAGTTTAACCCAAGTATGATTAGGGTTTTTAATCTGCATCTAGACATTTTGTTAATCTAATGGCTGAGATTGCTTCTTACGTTAAGAAGCTTTGTACGTTATCTCTTCCCTAGATAATTATTATGTAATTAATTAATAGGAATCCTAGTTATAGTATAACGCGATAGGTTAGCTATATATACCATGTTAATTGGCAGGGATTGCATGAAGTTTTGACTCAGTTTCTTCATCAATAAAATTTGTGGGAGTTAGCCATAGTTTTACGCTCAGTTCGATTATCGATTGGGACTTGACATATGTACATACGTGCATAACAACCATAACAACAATATATTAGATTTAAGCTCATCATGGTATCCAAATCCAACACGGGACGACAAAGATATACTTAAATCATTGCATAATTGATGCTTATTTATCGTTTGAAAAAAAGCCAACCACAAGTTTTACACTTCTCCCGGGTCTTATACACCATAGTACATAGCTTCATTGACCATTGACCATAGTCTATACAACCTCTTTCTCCATCCTTGGCCACAAGAAAACATGTCCATCGCTGCCGGAAAACTAAACCTACAATTCCTTATTATTTTTATATATTTAACCAACATAATCGCGTCTGCTGAGCCGGACGATTTCAGATACTACATATGTGGAGACAGTGGCAATTACACCACAAACAGTACATATAGAAAAAACCTTGACACTACCCTCTCTAGCCTCCACACCACCAACTCCGGCTTCGGCTTCTTCAACCTCTCTACTGGCCAAGGCAACAACCGAGTCCATACCGCCGCCCTTTGTCAAGGCGACATGGACCCAGACTTATGCCTTAGCTGTCTAAATGACTCCATCATTAAGTTGCCACAACTGTGTCCTTACCAAAAGGAAGCAGTAGGATACTATGGCAGGTGCTTGTTAAAATACTCCAATGTTAGTATAATTGGGAACTTGCAAATGGTGGGTACTGGGATTGTGGTGAACATAGAAAGCGCGTCGGATAAAGACCGGTTTGTTGGGTCTCTAGTCGCGTTGATGAACCAGCTAAAAGCGGACGCAGCTGCTGGTGATTCGTTGCTCAAGTTTGCTACGGGGAACACGACTGGGTCGGATTTCTTGACGATTTATGGGCTAGTGCAGTGTACTCCAGATTTGTCGGAGACGCAGTGTAGTTATTGTGTGGAGGATGCATACAATGAGTACGTGAGTAGCGGGTCTAGTGGGAAAATTGGAGGCACGGTTTTTAAACCAATGTGTAGATATAGTTATGACGTTCAACGGTTTTTCAATGGGAGTACCATG
This sequence comes from Ambrosia artemisiifolia, assembly GCA_032199755.1. NCBI lineage: Eukaryota > Viridiplantae > Streptophyta > Magnoliopsida > Asterales > Asteraceae > Ambrosia > Ambrosia artemisiifolia. The sequence goes on along the minus strand of CM063516.1, from coordinate 48,665,412 downwards.
GTCATCCCCGCACCACCGCCGCCGCCAATCTTGCATATGCCTCCGCCGGTCTTATCACCGCCACCATCACTAGGTGAGAAAATAAAGAGTTGATGTGACTGATTTAGTATGGACATGATCACTCAAGTCGTTTTTTTATAATAGCTTTTAAAATTTTAATTAGTTTGTATTTTTACTCATATACATAGTAGAAAGGTGCTCACGAGATACAACGGGAAACGCATACACTTCTTAGGGTGTGTATGGTTCGCTTCAGTTCGGCTATTAGCCTCAACCAAAATCAAAATCGAAGTCATCAATTGATCAATCTTAATAACCAATCAGTTAACTAGTTCGGTTTAATTGGTTAGATTGTTACTTTTCAATTCGGTTCTGTTGATTTTGTTTAAAAACCAAAACTAAAATTTGGTTAAAATTTTTGCTTTGAAATATATAAAATGGAGGTATAAAAGCTAAAATTATATAAATATAGGAATGGTTCGGTATCAGTATGGTTAATTTCAGTTAACTAAAGGTACAAAAAAACCGATAACCGGCTTTAAGTTAATTCGGTTTTAAGTTAATTCAGTTTTTGATTGATTTTGGTTCAATTTAAAATTTTAAATTGATTTGGGTTCGGTTTAATCTGTTTTTGTTTCGGTTTTGGTTAACGGTTTAGTTCAAGTAACACATCAATTTTTTAAAATTAAAGAAAATAACAATACTATACTAAAATTAAAAAATAAAATAAAAAAATGCTCGTTTTTTAGATGTGATTTTTATTTTTAAATATTAACGTATGAAAAAATTATGTCAGATTAAAATCGTAGAGGTAGTTGACTTAAAATAAGGGTAAAAAATATAACTATTAATTAAAAACCCTTACCAAGTTTGATAAGTATGTAAAACTATAAATATTTATATATTTTTATGTATGTTAGTGTATAATACAGTTATATATTGTTCTGTTGACTACATACAAACGTTTATATAATCATAGCAATTATATGGATATTGAATTAAAAACTCTTGTAATATTACGGTATACAATTACAATATATTAAAGATCCAATGCATTTGAACAGTAAATGTGCACAAGGGCATTTAAGTCATTTACAATATTACACAGCTGGGTTTATCATACGTGTCTTCTTCTCTTCGTGTCTTCTTCTTTATTATATCAAAAAGATGATACTCGCTGATTTACTTCTGTTTTAATGTACAGGTTACGTATACACTTACTTTCTCTCTCTAAATACAGAAAAGTGTATATGTGTGTGGATTAGGAAAGAAGGTTTAAGATAGAAAGAGCATATTTTTTTTTAACTTTCGTTCAAGTTTTGGTAGTCTACTAATCTACCTTTTTTTTTTCACAAAGTATGTATATATTGTAACAATGTTGATAGCTTGATTGTATCAAGGTGTGTTATTAAGACGTTTAGTCCTATGTGGTTGTCTAGTTGAGGGTTCAAGTTCTATAGTAGACATATTTGTAGGTAAGAGTATAATTTAAGGGTGTGTGTGAGTTAGTAGTTAAAAAATTTTAGCAATTGGTCGTCATTATTTCACAAGTAATTTATCATCTATTATTATTTCATTGGTGTTTAGACTTTTCATAACATGAAAATACGAGCATATATGATAACACTTCTCTCTTATTGCAGGTAAAGGTTCGAATACAGCACAACCCATAATAATAGTAATTGCTGTTGTGACCATTGGTGTCATAATAATTGTTTCAGTTTATACCCTCTTACAACTAAGGAGGAAGAAGCAAAAGCCCATGCCTTACATGAATAATGAGAGTAAGATCTATGGCTTGCATTCTTAGTTAGTGATATTGTTAAAAGCTACTTCTAACTCTCTCTCTCTCTCTATTTATCTCCATTACCCAGATGAAACCACGGGTAACGTTGAATCTTTGAAATACAACTTTAATGTGGTGAGAGCAGCAACAAATAATTTCTCTAAAGATAATAAGCTTGGACAAGGTGGATTTGGAGCGGTTTACAAGGTATAAACAAAATGAGATCGCTAGTAGTTGTGTGTTAAAATGAGAATCTTGATGCCACATCGTGACATCGTCCTTGATATATTGTATGTCGTGTGGTATCTAGGGTATGCTTGGAGACGGGCGTGAAATAGCTGTAAAGAGGCTAGCAAGAGATTCTGGGCAGGGTGAAGTAGAATTCAAGAATGAGGTTTTGCTCGTTGCAAAACTTCATCATCGTAATTTGGTTAGACTTCTTGGTTTTAGCTTAGAAGGAAGTGAACGACTTCTCATTTATGAGTTCTTGCCAAATGCAAGTCTTGACCATTTTATATTCGGTGAGTTCTAAAGAACAAGCACCTTTTGACAGATCAATTTTTTTTTTCCAAAATACAAATGGTGGTTTTTTTAATATCCTAATTTTTTTTTATAAAATAAATAAAGTTATTGAATTTAGCTACTTTTGGGACAACAAATGGTGTTTTTTGTTGGATAGCAAATGATGTTTGTTGGGTTGAATATTGAAACTGATAGATATATACGTATGAATCAATGGTGGATGCAGACCCAACTAAGCGTAAATTTCTTGATTGGCGAAAACGATACAAGATCATTAAAGGCGTTGCAAAGGGACTTCTATACCTTCATGAAGACTCTCGTCTATTGATAATTCATCGTGATATGAAAGCTAGTAATGTTTTGTTAGATGCAGAAATGAACCCAAAAATTGCAGATTTTGGTATGGCAAGATTGTTTAATCCCGATGAAACTCAAGGTGAAGCAAGTAGAATCGTTGGAACTTAGTAAGTAAACATGCATACATCCTTCCTTCAAATTAAATATTCACAACTGCCAAAAACTTAACTAGATCCATTTGGACTAAATGTATTACCAAAATAGGCATTGACTTTTTTAGAATATATTAATTTGATTTGACCATCATAAATTCTTTCAATATCATAAAATCCCAACAATACCATCCATATAGGTGGACCATTTTTGTGCAAACTTAGTTATTTTTGCAACGATTAGACTTTGCTTAGAATTCAACCCGATACCATAAAAACCAAACAATACTATATACGTAGGTGGACCTCTTTTGTGCAAACTTAGTTACTTTTGCGTCGATTAGTCATTTGCATAGAATTTGACGTCTTATGTGTGGATTAGACTGACAATAAATAATACATTAATCTGTATCATAGTTGACACAAAACTTGCCATAATATATGTTATTGGGAAATCTTGAAACAAGTGGTGTATTTCGATTAGATTGAATGGTTTGTAATATTTAAATCGGTAAGTTCAGTAAAGACGTCGATGACTATTTAGATAATATGTTAAATAAAATTGGTTATTCACATGATTTCCTTTGTTCTATTCCCCGTCCAATACATGCGTTGACACTTTATTTGTGATCAATTTCTCTTGCAGTGGTTATATGGCGCCAGAATATGCAATGCATGGTCAATTCTCAATAAAATCAGATGTCTTTAGTTTCGGAGTGTTGGTCTTAGAGATGGTAACTGGACAAAAGAACCAATGTTTTCATAGTGAAGAGAGTACAGAGAGTGGAGAATATCTTCTAGGCTTTGTAAGTATCCACCCTACCACTATAACTAAAGTCTAGTAGACAAACGTGACCATATTTTTTTTATATGAAATTAGTATTATTTAGGTTGTTATCTTTTTTGTTTTGTGGCAACTCTAATATGAAAACCGAAACTGAAAATATATTTTAGGCATGGAAAAGTTGGCGTAATGGAACCATGAAAAATATGATAGATCCCACATTGAAGGCAAGACCAGGTTCATTGAATGACATCATTAGAAGTGTTCATATCGGGTTATTGTGCGTTCAAGAAAATGTTAGTGATAGACCAACAATGTCATCAGTTGTTCAAATGCTTAATAGCCACTCTCTCTCACTTCCAGCACCATCAGAGCCAGGGTTTTTTGTGAATAGTAACGCTGGTCACAGATTCGCTTCCTTCTTGACAAGGAGCGATGATTCAACAAAACAAAAAAACTTGAAGCCAACATCATCCAAGTGTTCTATAAATGATGTTTCAATATCTGAAATAGTTCCTAGATAACTTTATAATATATTTGATGTATATGTACGGTCTTTAAAAACTTCATCTGATTTTACCATTGGATTAAGAAATTTAATAAAACATTTTATATGTTTGTACGGTCAAGATCCTGTACAAAGCGTGTTTTGTGTGAGAAGGGTAAGAAGGTTTTATGACCCTTAGATGACTTTAATCAACGGTGTGGGTTAATTTGATGCCTCTAAGGGTATTGTTGTAAAATCCAAACCCACATTTAATTGAGAGGCCTTAAAAGATGAAAACATATCCATCCATCCTTCAATCTCATTCCTCTCTCTCTCTCTCTCTTTCTGTCACGATTTCTTTCTTTCTCTCTCTATCTCACAACAAAACCTACAAAATCATCCATACATGTAATCAGAAAAACTTTAAATCAAAAGGAGGGATTAAGCTATGGTGTTTAAGATTCAAAGTAATCATGATTTCATTCAAGTCATCGTGTTTTCAGGCAAGAGGATGAATAAGCTTGCTGAAGACGATTTGGGTTTTATAGTAGTGCGGGTTATTGTGTTTTATAATCAATGTTGGTCGATTTAGGTGTTTTGTGATAGTTTTTGTATTTGATCTAAAAAAACCCTCTCGTTTTTTGTTGAAAATAAAACACACTGGTTGTTGAATATAAAACACTCTCATTGATGATCCGCGCTGGTATGTTTTGTGTTGTTAATTTCTAGGGTTTTATAGTAATTTGGGTGTTTTACTATAAATCCACTGTGTTTTCTGTTCAACTTGTTATTTTAGCTGCAAGACATTGTAGTACACCATGTTTCAACATAAAACATCATGTTATGTCCTTTGTACACGGATATAAAACACAAATAAATTTGTACTCAATATTTATTTGAGTTGTTAGCAATGATGTATTTTATGTTGAATGTTCTTAACAAAAAAGGATTTAATATAAAACACAATGTGTTTTGCATTTTTTGCTTAACATAAAAATAAAACACACTGATAAGAAAAAAAATGCCTATATTTGATCAGATAAGATAAAAATAAAAACCTTAGGTGATCATCTCTCTCATTTTTTCGAAATACATATATTTGATCAAATAGGTTGTGGAATTAAATTCCTAAAATCTCTCAATAATTATAACAACATGATCCTTTCATTAAATGAATTAGAATGAAATTTGCAATAACAGTTAGAATCAAATACACAGTGAAAGAAAAATAAAAAGTCGTAGGAAGGGTATCAAACGGACTCCGATTGAACTCATTCAAGCGGCATAGGAACCGTCCTATCGAACCCTACGATGTTAGTTTTTAGGTCTTCGTTTTATGGGGTTTTAGCTTGTAGTTTTTAGAATATGCTTTATATCATTGTGTCATTTATTTACCATTGTGTCTTTTTCTTATTTTCATTATTGTGTCATTTTTTTCAATTCATTGTGTCTTTTTTCTTCAGCATTGTGTTATATTTTTTTGACACTGTGTTATATTTTGTGGCTTATTGTGTCATATTTCATGATCTATTGTGTTTTTTATATCTTTCTCACCCTTCTCATTTTTATTACACTTTGTAGAATAACTTGACCCTTTACAATAATATCCATTGAATTAATATTAAAGACTACCGTATCACATCCAAAAGCCTTCTTATCATTCTCACACTTTTAGCCCTTTGTACAGAAACCTAAATATATGTTTGTATACATTTGTAAAAGCAATTAAGTTAAACTATCGCACTTTTCACTTTCTATATTTGTATAAATTTATAAAATAAAAAAAAGTATGCATGTATTAATATTTTCGAATCCAATAGTAGGGTAACATAATAATACTCAGAGAGAGGCTAACGTACAAAGTTTCTTAACATACAAAGTGTAAGAAGGATTCTCAGCCATTAGACTTAGGCGATGGCAAGATGGTAATTAACAATCCTAATCATATTTGGGTTAATCTAACCAAGGGTAAATTAGGAAAAAACGCGTTTAAATTTCTGTGAAATCTTAACAACAGACATAATCGATGCAAAAATTTTCAACGATTGAACCTGATTTTTCATCGTTTTCAACTCGATTAAACATTCAGAATGATTAAACAATAAAAAACATTCGATTACAAACAAAATCAAAAAGTATTTGCAGAAATAGAAGAAAACAGAGTATGATAATTCAATTGATAAAATTAATCGAATCATATTCAAAAATCACTATCAACACATGTATTATTCACATAAACGAACGTTGTTGATAATAGAAGAAGAATTAAAGAAAAAAATGGGTTTCAAAAAAGTTCCAGACAATGAAGATCAGAAACTGTTAAACATAAAATCATAAAACGCACTTGGTTTTTTTATAAACGCATTTGGTTTTTTAAACACTATTTAAACTGGTGTTTAGAAAAACGCACTTGGTTTTTTGTAAAACGCACTTGGTTTTTTGTAAAACGCATTTGGTTTTTGTAAAAAGCACTTGGTTTTTGTAAAACGCACTTGTTTTTTGTAAAACGCACTTGTTTTTGTAAAACGCATTTGTTTTTGTAAAAAGCATTTAGTATAAATAAAGCATTTAGAGACTTAATAATAGAAAAATACTTTATATAAACTTTAGTTTTAAAATAGTCCATATAGAGTGGTGAAGTACCCCACCATGGTAATCTTCATGAGGTTGAAGATCATCTATGTCCAGCTGGCATCCAATTCATCCATGCAACCCTTATCCAAAACCCAATCACATCTCATCTTCCTCATCCCTTTTCTAACCAACCCCTTCTCTTAACTCATCATTCCTCACCACCCTTCTGCAATCACCACCACCACAACAACTATGGCAGCCACCTCATGCTTCCATGCACTCTCAACCCTTTCCAGATCATCATCATCTTCTTCTTCTTCACCTCGTGTTCAACCACCAATCAAGCCTAACCAACTCATCATTTGCCGTTCACAGAAACCCGAAGACGCTTCAACCGCTGATGCTTCGATCTCTCGCCGGCTTGCACTCACTGTTCTGATCGGAGCAGCTGCTGTCGGCACCAAGGTTTCTCCGGCCGATGCTGCGTATGGTGAAGCTGGTATGTATATATATCATGCTTGTTAACACTCACCGACTAGACTAGCAAGAGACCATAAAAAAAAAAAAAAGATTTAAAATAAGTCTACATAACCACTCAATTAATGTGGTTTGGGGGACGGACACTACTAGCAATAATTTTTCACTTCAATATCACTGCCACATCACTTCAATCTGATTCACTTCACTCATCACTTTACAGATTCATTTCACGGAAACACGGTTTTGGAGGCCGGGCATCACTACCCTGAACCACCCAATCCATAAAAAAACAAAAACCCCGCACACAAAACACTACTCACCTTCTGTTAACTAGAACCCGTGAAACCTACCAGCAAACCACTACCCGTGTCATCCGGGTAGTGTTACGGTGCTGGTAAAGGGTACCGGCACCGTTTGCTGGTAGAGCCCCGTCTCCCTTATACATTTATTATTCTGATAAAGTTGAGGGTTTTTTTTTTTTCAAAATAGGGGAGATGGCTTGATGAACTAGGTTTGTGGAAGTGGAACAAAAACATTTTGGAAAATTGGTATTCTGACTTTGGAAGATGAATTCCGCTTGTACTACCAGCGGATTTGCTCAAAACTCATGACTTTGGAAGACGAAACTAACAACTCCAAACAAATCCGCTGGGTGTACAAGCGGAATTCATCTTTCAAAGTCAAAATACCTATTTTTAAAAATATTTTTCATATTTTGCCAAAAAAAAAAAAAAAATCGGAAAAGTTACTCATTCCTAAAGTACGTAACAAACTTTTTGAAACATGTACATGAATTTCAAAATTTAACGAATTGAATAGCTGGATGGAACGCATTATAAGTTTTTGTGTGATTTGATGATTAAGCGAATGTGTTCGGGAAGCAAAAGTCGACAGAGTTCACTGAGTACAGCGGTCCAGGGTTCAAGCTGTCGATTCCGGCGAAATGGAACCCTAGCAAGGAGGTGGAGTACCCTGGTCAGGTGCTAAGATATGAAGACAACTTTGATACCACTAGCAATCTTGCAGTCATGGTTACACCTACTGATAAGAAATCGATCACCGATTACGGTGCACCTGAGGATTTCCTATCCAAGGTACGTACTGATTTTAGTATATAAAACTGAATATGGTTTGTTGTTTGAGGAAATGACGTCGTGCATTGCATTGTTATGTTGTTTTTCAGGTTGATTATTTGCTTGGCAAGCAAGCTTACTTTGGGAAAACCGCTTCCGAGGTAACTCACTTGTATTCGGTTATTTGATATTACCATCTTTCATTAACTTCTAAAATAAAACATGACAAATTACATGAGAATGAAAAGTAATAGCACGTTGCTCTACGGTTTACCGAATGTACACCCTAGTCAGGTCAGTTGTCACATCAGTCATTTCAACCATGGGGTGTTTTTCTCTACGGTCGTTTAACAAAGGATATTTTAGGATACAAGGAATATTTGATTTCGAAGTAAAGAAATAAGAAACTTCCAAATTATGGAATGTTGAGAGGTCATTATTAATATGATTTCTCTCACATTAGATTGTCTAGATTGGTACCACAAAAATGGCAAAGATCGATCAATGCCGATCTTCGGCATTTAACCTGTGGTGAAACCTTGTATACGAGTGTGTAGCCCTAAAAACAAATCAAACCAATATGGGTTATGATTACAACGAGAATTAATACGACAACTTAATCTAGGCTTTATTCCTTAAAACTCTTTTTGTTCCTATGTATGTATGTTTAGGGAGGATTTGAGCAAGATGCCGTTGCAACTGCAAACATATTGGAGGTTGCAACCCCGGAAGTCAATGGGAAAAAGTACTACTTTTTGTCGGTGTTAACAAGGACGGCCGACGGAGATGAGGGAGGCAAACATCAATTGATCACCGCCACGGTGTCTGATGGAAAGCTTTATATTTGCAAGGCACAAGCGGGTGACAAAAGATGGTTTAAAGGAGCAAGGAAATATGTTGAGGGCAGCACTTCTTCATTCAGTGTAGCTTAAGATCATGAGCTTTGTAATTAGTATTCGCCACGCCTAAGAGTGTGTCGTTTATCTTGTCGTCCGCTCGTCGTATTCCTCGAGATGTTTTGTGTGTTGGTTAAAGTGATTGTGGATAAGTTGTCTAAAAACTATATCAATATATAAGGAACTTTTGCTTTTAGTTCACAAGTCACATTGATTAGGATATTGCTTATGTTACTTATGTGATTTTGATTAATAATAACGTTGTCATATCATTTTGGGAAACGTTGTCATATCTTGGTGCTCTTCGGTTCGGATACAAAAATTGAGAATATAGTTTTGTAAAGGGGTGTTTGGACTTGCTTAATTGAAAAATATTGAAAATCAATCTAATGTGTATATGAAGTAACTAACTTCTCTTCTGGGTTTACAAGTTCTTAGTACTCGTTTTAAGAGGGTTGTGTTGTCTTATTATAAACTGAATCATCTCCGTATTATAACAATCATAAATATTATGCCTATAAATCTGACTCTTTATAGTCTTTAAAAATTATTTAAATACTCTCGTATTTTTAAAGTATTACCATGGATGTGCTTCCGTCTTTGCTAATACTTATGAAAATACTGCCAAGACCTCCGGTAGTGGTTGTTACACGTTGCAAAACCATGTGGTGAGATTGGTTAGCCTATCTATCAACGTCGGAGTTTGCTAGGTTGTCACTTTATGTGCATATTAGGCAATAACACATAATTACTATTAATCGTTTATCGTGTGTTGCTCGTCATTTGGACCATCAACCTCTAATTTTACTACATGCACTTATGTTCCATTCGAAGTAACCACATGCATGTAATATCTTATTTCTAGCAAGTTTGGATAAGATGGTATGTGTTTGCCTAAGGCCAAGGGGTATACTCTAACTATCTTTAACTCCACCTAGATGCCACATTTTCCATTTTGTTTCTTTTCACATTAGCTCACTTTAAGGAAATGGTTTAAAGCCCTTAACTCTACCTCATTCCCTTAACTTTTTCTCTTTTAAGTCATGTTAACATGTTAACTTAGTGCTAATTTAATGCTCCTTAACATGGGAAGGGAGTGGTGTACAATGAAAGTTAAAATGCCACGTTACCGTTAACACACTTGGTGTGAAGGTACACCCCATGTCCTAATGAATGCGAATGAACCAGTTGTTTGGAAGGCATAAATTATTATATTCACTCAGTTTACATTTTACACGGCCCATATTAGCCTTTGGTTGTCCCGGAGCCCATAAAAAAAGCCCAACAGGCAGTGTTCCTAAATTGTAACGCCCAAGTCAAAACCCAAACCCAACTTCATACACAGCTGAGTAACACCACCACCACCACCGTATCCAACCACCGCCACCGGAAACACACACACTCACTCACCAGAAGAATAATAATAATATATCCAACCTTATCATCCACATACTCAAAATCCTTACAACTTATAATGTCCAGTTCTTACGCATACCACCCCTTCTGCACCACCCCAGCCTCACCCACCAACCGTCATTCACCAATAACCAGTAAATTCACCACCACCGTTACTCAAACCAATTGCTTATCTCTTCAATTAAATTCAACTACCTTCAACACTCCCTTATTATTAACCTCCTCTCGTCGTGCTCTACTGGTGGCGGCGTCCAGGAGTAATGTAAACCCTAAAGAATTAGAGAAGAAGAAGAATGAGGTTGAAGAAGTGGAGGAAGATATGCCATGGATACAGGAAAAGGTTTTGGATATTGTTGAGTATACTGGCTCTGTAACGCAGGCTCTTCCTGGTCCTAGGGTTGGAAACTCCTCCCTTCCATGGATATTAGCTGTTCCTTTGGCTTATGTTGGGATTTCCTTTGTTTTTTCGGTTTATAAAACTGTTCGTAAGCTTACTTCACCTAAACAAGCTCGACGGAAGCTGGTGAGTATGAATTTCACCTTATTATTTGTTTCTGTTTGGGCAATGATGGTGACAAATGCACCGAGGAGCGTTTGATCCTGAGCCGCACCCCGGTTTTCACCTGACTGTTACTCCACGAGCAAACTCGTGTGGAGGCAGTACGGTTTCCAGTGGAACGCCGTAACCAAGTATGATACACCAGTGCGGGCCCGATTAAGACAACGTAGTCTGGGGTAGACCTTGGCTAGGGCTGCCGATTAGGCAGTGTGACATTCGGTCACTCATATGAAAGTCATATGAAAGTCACCGTTCAAAAAAAATTTGTTTATGTTTAAAATAGATTATGTTTACCTTGATACTTGAAGAGTCTGAATGTTTTGATTAAAGTTAGGAGTGTTTTATATTTATCTCAGTATTTAGTAAAGAAGTTATATTGAGTTAGAACATGAGTTGAAGAATTACAAATTAAAATACAATGGAGGCAATATTGGCCGATTTTAGTACTGAATTTATACATTGAATTGATTAGAATCGCAAGCTCTAAATGGTATAGTTAGCGTTCTCGTATGACTTGATTCTATTGCGAAACATGAGACCGATTATTTTTACCAAAAGCTGCCCACACCGTCCGTGATAACTCCACTTTATTCTTTCCCTCTCGTGTTTTTTTCTTTGCATCTGGCTATTGAATAACTTAAACTCCACTTTATTGTTTCTTTTTAGATGTGTTATAGGTTTGTATGATATTTCGGTGCAGAAGAGAAATTTGTGGGAGGAATGACTTAGTTAAAAATAGCATAAAGGTTAGGTTTTAGAAAATGAGAGGACGGCCTTCAGATTTCAAACATGTGATGTATTGAGGCTATAATGTTTTTTTGACAGTTCATAGTTTGTTATGTTTAGGGTTTCCTTATAGTTTATACACCCTACTCCTTGACTAGCGTAATGCATGGACTTTTTATGCATTGCTTGAATGCTTACTGATTAGTGATTATGTAGACCCCAAATTGGTTCAGTCAGAAACTAAATGGATTACTAGGCGAATTCGATTTAAGGGCTAAAAGAGAACTTGGTACTTCACTTGATTATCTATACTGCAAATGCCCCTAAAGAAATTTGTAACATGATATCTTTGTTGTGAAATTACTTAATAAGTTGAGAAATGAGAGAAACACCAGCTAAAACTAAGTAGCTTGTTTGGAAAAAAAATTTCTTTCACTTATAAGTTATATCTGTTTAATTTCATTATGGCTGTATATCGCGAATCTGAAAGAGAAAATTCAAGTCTAAAATCAAAAAACTACACTGTTCAACTTTTTATGTGCCACTTGAATAAGAGAACACTTTCTTCTTATGCCCCCAAAAGATCCATGTTTGGCTTGACATGTAGTTCAATAAAACTTTTGATTTTAATGATCAAAATCTCAAATACTAAACATATTCCTAACAAGACAGAATTGATAAAGCTTTTGGACCACAATTAATCTCACCAATATCCTCTGCCTGTAATATTTGTTGTGGGCAAATAAGTAAATATGAAAAAAGGAATTATTTTAAAATATGTAAATTTCACCACAAATATAAATTGTTTGTATTAGGTGAAGGAGTATTGGCAATACTTAGAAAGCAAGAATGTTATGAAGATATAACACAGCTAAAGCTTCTTTTGCTATTGTGTTATTTAATTAATTGGTTGGTAAACTTCCCAAATGTTTCCTAATGCATTATTGGATGACTAAAAAGGTATATATTATTCAGGTCGGTAAAAATGCAGAGCTATGCAGATCAATAGATGAGTTACTTGAGAAAGATGGCGGTGGAGTACAACAAGAAACTCTAAGGCAACTGACACAGAAGGTGATAGACAGTCAACTTTATGGTCTTACTATCGAGTCTTGGTCATTCATGATAAATTTGTATGTCATCTTTTTATTTCAGTTTCTACATTCTTCATACATTAAAATTTCCTCCATAAAATTTACTTTCTGAAATCATGCAAAGCTTTTCATTATTGGAGAAACGTTTTTGCTTTTATTTTCTCATCGAGTATAGTGTTTGACTGGTGGGACAGTTATGATATCACAAAATTTACATAAATTTGCTGGGTGGCAGCGTGTTATATCTAATTGTGGTATAATGTTTTAGCGTAGTTTTGAGTTGTTTTTTCCTATGATTATTCCTCAATGTGTTTGTGCTAAATGCCTTCTTGTCATCATTTTTGGCTATTGTGGTGCATAACGGTTCTTATACTTGTACCAAATAATTAGAAAAAAGATTTTTTAAACCTTTCAGCTAATAGTTTCTGGCCTTGTGTGCTTCCTAGTTTCTTTATTAATCAGTTCCAGTAAAGAGAATGAGTTTTTTGATAATTTTTATTCCACATGCAGACAGGCTTCAGTACAGGAGATATTTTGCGTAAATACATCCGATATTCCTTGAATGAGAAGCCATTCAACCCAACACTGGTTGCAGCATTGATTCAACTCAGGAAAGCAACGATGTTGGATGATTCTCAAGTTGCTGAAATTCTGAATGAAATTTCAAGGCGAATTGTTAAAGATTATGGTAAAAATCTGCTTATATATTATGCAAAATTTAATTGAAGTCTTAGTTTTTATTTTATCCTTTAGTAGCAAAAACAAACTACACATGATATGAAATGGTAAACATATGTCAAATGTAACTTTAAAGTATATTTTATATAATTCTTTATAAAATGGTAAATGTATCATCTAGATCTCAAATTAGAGTATAATTGGTTTCTCATAATGGTTCTTCCTTGTTGCAGGTCCAGTTGTCATGGATACATCTGGATATTCTGAAAAGGGCTTAAGGAGAAAGCTTGCTGTCCAAGCTCTCTTTGGAAAGATTTATTATCTTTCAGAGGTAAGATTAATTGAAGGGATCTATCCCTACTTGTGGTTGTGTCATTTTTAAGTGAGTTTACACTTTACTGTTCAGAGAAGTTAAACATCCTCCTATGTCCAAAGATGTCATCCTACTCCTGTGCAATTTTTATTACATATGTATATTCTTCTAGTTATACGGATCATACATCATATTTGTTCAACTTAATTACATTTTTAACGTGAATTGTCAAACAATTTAATTCTAATTCATACTTATGTTGATCTCTTGATACTGTGTTACCAGCTGCCCGAGTTCTGTGCAAGAGACAGCTCCTTGATTGTGAAAGAAATATTTGGTGCTGCAGAGTAAGCATCTTTCTTTTTACTTTTTTAGAGTAAATTACTTTTTTATCCTTCATATTTGGAATCTTCCCAGAAACACATTGAACTCTCAAGACTCAAATTTTGCCAAGTTTGAAATGTTTGATTTGCATGTATCCAAGGTTTTACCTTTTTTTTGTGTGGGGTGGTAACTTTTTCAACTATTATGGTTTTTAATACAAATCATCGAGTATAAGGGTTGCCAAATGTGCAGGGTGGATAACAGTAAACTAGGTTCGGGTAAAATGGGTTGGTGTGGGCTGGGCCAGCCAACAATCCATTTTTCCATACATTTTCTCGAAATTAATAAAAAAATATAGTGGGTGCAAAACATGATTGCAAAACAATTCTTTTATAAAGCAATAAGAAGGTTTCGATGTATTTAAACATAATTTGGACAACTTTGACTGTTAAGTCCTTTAGTTTAACTTATTTGACTCATTGTGGAATTAACAAGTGTTGTTTTGATACGTTATTTAACCACTTGGTTAATAAACTTTGGCAGTGAGGACGCTGAAAAGCTTCGGTTGCATACAGTTGCAGAAGCCGGTGATATGGGTTCACTAGAAAAGATGGTTGATGGTTCAAATTCAGAGGATTCCGGTGAAGGCTCTGAATGACGTTTTGGTCTTCCATGATTTTTGTAAGACTATTGAGAGATATAGCGGCTCCAGAATTTTTTAATGTAATAATTTCATTAACAAAGTCCATTTGTGCAAAAGTTTGAATTGAATTTTCTTTTTTATTTTTGGGCCAAAAGTATCATAAAACTAAAATTAAGTGTGAAGACTGAACTGCTGAAGCCATGAAGGTCTCCATCAATCACTTTGAAAGTTGAAACTGGTTGATAATATTTGAGGTCAGTAAATCAATATCTCCTACAATAGTACAATGTATTTGAGGCTACATTATGAAGACACTTGTATAACGTTTTTTGAATTGTAACCTGCCCTATTTATCATACTATATTTACCAAGTTTCTACAGTTAGAGAGATTCCACTGTTCACCTACAGTACCCGTTCCAAATTTTTTTTGGAATGCGTGCGGGTTGTACCGTACAACACAACACACAACACAGCTGTTCTGTTCTTCTCTTTCTTTTTTTCTCTGCTCAACGTTGCACCACCACGAAATCCTACCTTTAGTTTAGCGCCAGCCACCGCCTTAACAACTGCATGTCGTCATCACACGTACTGCTTTAGCATACCGCCCCTGTCACGGTCATCACCCGCTATAGCATAACTTCACCATCCGGGGGAGAGAGAGGAGACAAATGGGCAAAGAAGAGACACCGATCGAAACCGAGAGGAAAGTGAAAGAAATCACCGCTACCGTTGCGTACAACCAAGTTAGCGCAGGGTACAACATACAGATGCACAGGAGAAAAAGGAATTCAAAGAGACATACGATAGTAGTCGCTCCCGGCAGTCTTCCTCACCGCGCCGCCATCAACACCGACTACCACCACTAATGTCTTCCACATTCAGCAAAAAAACACCACCCACTGCGGCATCGGTTGATGGCCGAAGAAATTAAGAACCACAGGTTCTAGAAAGTATAGGAGAAAGTGAGAGTTGTGATAGTGGCGACGTGGAGCTGTTTGTGATGAGGGAGTGGGTATTTGCTTGAAGCAGACAGTGGAAAGAATAACATAGTTTCACCTATGAAATGCTCAACTCAACTCCCATAAAGCTTCACGTGATCATCTGACAAAATTATTGCACCTTTCAATTAAAAAAAAAGCATATGTAATTATGCACACTAAAAGGCACACTAAAAACTAAAATAGTTCCAGTTTACTTATTTTAATACACTATTTTACAAAAGTAACTGGAAAAATAACAATGGTTACAATTCGTAAATTAATCGTTGATGTAGGTCCAACTAAAGACCGGTCACCCTGACTATCACCCGAAGACCAACTATGGTAAAATCTCTGGCTTAACCTAAAATAAATTTGTTCTACGTGAGACTTCAACCCATAACTTCCACATTGAGAGAGGCATGGGCGAAGGATAGTGAGGGCCAGGGGGTGCCCTGCCCCCACCGATTTTTGGCACAGTGGTAGAATTTTACTATTTTCATAGGTAAATTGAGTTCGGGTTGAGTTCGGCCCCCACCGTTTTAAAATCCAAGCTTCGCCACTGGAGATAGGTTTAGAAATTTCAACTTTTTAGCGATTTTAGTATTGATACCGATTCATCACATCACCGGTGTTTCCCTCATTATTCATGCTATCTTTCTAAGAATCATGACATTTATGATGCGTTTCCATTTTCTAAGCCATTATTTTTGTGAGCTATGAGGCAAACCGTCTTATTACTTTTACAAATGTCAACCCGTTGCTTGACACTGGGTTTGACCAAGGATACAAGGGGGGTTATGTGGTATTTTCTTTTGATACTTCTCATTGCATTCAACTTTCAAGAATGGAGACCATGCTAGAACTACACTAAAGAAAATTTTCGCTTTAGTCATTCACACAAGCTTTTCATGAACATTTTACCAAAACCAGAAGGTTATATTTTTGTTATTACTTATGCTTTATAGGTTCTGCTTGGAATATGCATATCAATTATTTTGTTTTGCATTAAAAGATTAGAGTGAACTCTATCACAATAGTTACAAGATTTCTTTCTCTATCACAATGATAAATCACAATAGTCACATGATCCCTTCGTATTTGATTGCGTCGCGGGGCAACGCCCGCGGGCAATATACTAGTTTTTTATTAACTATCAAGTTAAAAGATAAAAAATGTACCAAAATAATTAGATTTATATATTAAAGGAGTAATAGAAATAAATAATTCCAACTATTGACTATTGGCCAATAATAGTCCCAGCTACAAAAATAACAACTAGCGGTCCTATCTTTCGACATATTGGCCACCAATGGTTCCAGTTAGTCTGATTACTAACGCCGTTAGTGGGTTGCTGATGTGGGCGGTTCATCGGTCCGACCAGTCTAACGAACCGGGCCAAAAATGCTTTGAAACCTCAAAAAAAAAACGGTCCAAGGCCGGTTCACTTGCATACCAGTCCAAACTGAACCAGTCCAGGTCTCAAAACCCGGTCCGGTTTTCAAAACATTGGTTATATAGATAGGATGTTCATACCCATCTTATTGTCATAATGCCATCCTTTTTATTGTATTACCATTTGTTTGCACGCCTCATGCCAATACTTTTCATGAGGTAGTATAAAATGTTTACCTTTTATTTTACTTGATATTAAAAGAATATTAGTTTTAAAATCATCTATCATATAATTAAACTATGCTCAATAATTTTAAATAGGAACATCCCTATCTCAATGAACACCACAAAACAAAAGGCATTAAAATGCAGATTATAACATCCAAGAACAGTTACGAGTTACGACCGTTACAAGGTTCTAACTTCTAACGAACGAAACCAGGAGCGCTGAAAAAACATGCCTCCCCTTTCAACTCCCACCAGTGTACCCCTCTAACATCTGTCTGTACACAAAGAGTCATCCTGCTAGTTAAAATTTTACTACACAACATAAACCAACTTCATTTCTGTTCATGTTTAGTTTATTTCCATCATTAACCATCACCACCTGCATTCGCCACCAAAAAGTAACCACATTCCATGCAGGACCAACACGAAACAAACAAAGCATAGCACATAAAAGAAGCCATTGCACAATGTTTTCCATAACATCCAACTCATCATCTAACCGACTCAGGTTTCACTTGACCACCGGCCTCGCCATGACCAGCAACCTGCATGGACCGTTGCGAGAAATTAACCAACATCTTCCTTTGATTATTATCCGTGTGTGGAAGACTAGCTCGCAGAAGTTCAACTGGCATTTCTCTACTGATGGCTCCGGCAGCTTCTGAAACAGTCATTTCTGTGCTCGGTGGAGTTTGAATACACATGGCTTGCACTAAGCTGTCGTACTTGCTTAGACAGTATTTTGTAAGGAGCCCAAAAAATGCATCGAATGAAGCCTGCCAAAGCTTTGGGTTTTGCAACCCGGGGTCGGCCAAACCTTGGGGATTGCTTAACAATTGAGTGGCCCGATCCAAAACCGCTTTGAGAATAACTGAAGCCCCGTCACCAGAAGGGCTCCCGAGTGGCCTAAGTGGCGGCTGCTCGGAAGAACACACTACTGCTGCTAAACAAGCACTCAGAGAATTAAGATCCATGGACCCGATACAAGTGGAAACTGTTTTGGCTAGACCAGAAACAGCCAATGAAGCTTCATGGTCAGAAGGAAGACCGCCAAATAGATACCTTAAATGACGGAATATTGTCATGCATACTATACGTGCCAGCTCACTCTTTGGTGACAGAAGTTGGAGATATTTCGATATGAGCTTCTGACCCTTGGGAAGAGATGCTATTCGCAAAAACACAATATCATCCTTAGGAGTCAACTTGACCGAGATTGACTTTTTCCCGAGCGGGTCAACGAGCTGAAGTGATGTGGCCAACCCTTCAAGAAGAATCTTCCTTTTTTGTCTAATCTGAATACCATTATCTTGAGGCGGGTTAAATTGCAGGAGACGATCAATGTCATCTACATCAAGAAGAAGACAAAGGCAGTCCTCGATGGTAATTCTGGCAGCAAACATCGGTTCTTGTTCTAATGATCTCACAGATGATTTTCCTTCTGTGCCAGCTGGCGGGTCAACTTCAAGAAGCGGTTGGGGCCTACGGATGAAGGGGAGAGATATCCTACCATGAGCATCAATGTTAAAACTATTTTTAGGTTCTGAACTATTGCGTGATGATTTAGAAGGAGAATCTTTAAGATGAGCTGGACAGAAACGGGTTTTTGATTTTGAATCAGAACCTTTAGCAACTCGGGCTTGATGATAATAATCGTCTATATAAGGGTCATTGCTATGAGTTGCAGCATGCTGAACCTTAAGAATGGATTCAATCTCTTCAGAATTCATATATTTGGAACTAAATTGTACCCGAAATTTATCACTTTTCTTATTACTGCCATCAGATCCCTGGCGAGAAAGACGTCCACTACCATGCCGTCCGCTACCTTTTTGTGCCGTTTTGGTTTTGTGATTACTTAAATGTAGCGGACGAGAAGGGAGCGGATACAGCTGGAGCGGAGAGAATGGACCAACTGAGTGATGGTGTGGCGACATAAAATGCGGCGGTAGTGACCCGTTGTGAAGCAATTTCTGCTGGAAAGTGTTGCTTAATAAACCCGCATGGTCAACATGTAGCATCTGATTAGCCCAGTTGTTAGCTGGCTGGGAGTAACGCGAAAGGCCAGGAGGAATTAGGTGGGACCCGCTTCCACTATAGCCCCGGGATCTATGAAGGCCCCCGCTTAAATGCATAGCACCGTTATTCTCTAGAAAGGGTAACTGAGAGTTAGTGATGGTGGGAGGAAGATTCAGAAGATGCGAATGCTGACGTGGCGAGGAGATATCAGATTGGCTGATAGAAGGGAACGAAGGGAATGACGGGTCAGGTACTAAAAAGGGTTCGCTGAAGAACTGATGTTGTTCTTCAGGGTACGATGTAGCTCTGTACAATGGCTTTGAGTCAGAGTGAAGATGTGGTTGTGAAGACCATCTTCGGTTTCCTTGGTAGTTATCAGTGTTAGAGATATGTTGATCCATCCAATCACTTAATTCTCTTTCTTGTAGCCATTCAGAGGCAGATGAACCTGCAATGAGTTTATTAGTTAATTAACCATACAAACGCCGGTCGACAAACATACGAAAAATGGCAAAAGAGGGTAACATTGGTGGAACTTTTGTTTTACTATGCAGCTAACTATTTGCTATTTTTAGGCCACAAACAACCATTGAAGTTAAAAAATAACTATTTTTAGGCAGTAACTTTTTTAGGTTAACCAGTTTTCAGGTGTCATGTCTGGAAAGGTCAACAGATCAAAGTTACTGCCACATCAACATTTTGACCAGGTTAACGTGCATGGTTACCTTAAATCAAAATTTTAAAAATTGTTAGTTTTTATCAGAAATTATGGAAGACTGTCAGAAATTTGACCAAAGTTGAGTAATCTTTTATGCAATTAGCCAGTTATGATAATTTTTGGTCACCAATAATTCCTCAAACTTTTATCATAAAATCAACGCATGTACTCACTTTCTCTTGAAATAGATCCAGATCCTGATCCTCGGTCGCCAATAACTCCTGGATGCCTAGGTCCACTAACTGTTCTGTTTAACTGCAAAAAAGATAACATATTTAACATACGACATTTACTTGTTTTTCCACAAATTAAGGAAAATAAAATAAAAAAGAACCAGCATCAGAACTTTGAATTTGAGAAAGCTAAAAAATCAAGGTAAAATCGGAAGTCATAAAGAATTCAAGCATTTAGTTTTTGCACCGGTAGGTATATCATCCATCTTATAGGTCAAATATAAGTTCTGTTTCATACTTTCGTTAACCTAATTTAGGCGTGTCAGTTTGTCAAATATAAAGTATACAAACTAAAAAGAAAACATTAGAAGAGAAAGCAGTAAAAGAGATTGCTGTGAACAAGATAGTTCAACAACTGTCATAGTGTCATCCAATGTTTAAATCGTCTACAGTGATTAGAAACAGAGCAAAACTACTTAAAGAACATTCATTTGCATATCTATAAAGAAAACCATATCCACTAGAGATGGCAATTTAGACCCATTTGCCTGAAAAGGAGTTGATTTAGGTTGTCTTTTATCTGCAACATGTCAAAAAGAAGGAAAAAGAATCCTACCTAATGTAGAAAACTAGAAATGAACCATAATGCTCAAACAACAGATTAATAACCACCCAAAGCGTTTTCTTTAGCGTTATTAAAAAATATATAATATTTTAACAATATAGTTTTGAAAAATTGATTTAACTGTTAACACATAAATTATTTATTAACTTCACTAAGGATGAACAGAAAAATATTGATGGGGGACTTATGGGCCGGTCCAACCTGACCCATTTGGACTCCCATCATAAGTAAGTCATATAGTTCAGTATCCATCTATACATGCCACCACAAAAATTGGTTGTGTTTTCTAAACCAAGTACATACATAACCTGAAGTTTATACGGTTAGAGTTGGCAACAATTTTATTAAAAAATTAAGAACAAAAACGAGTGAATAAAACTCAACACAAAGAAATATGTGGTTGAAGAAATATGACCTTCGAAAATATAGTAGACAAATCATCCATCTCTGATAGAGACCCAACCCCTGATTCCTGGTGATAGAAAGTCAAAATAGAACCATTAACCATTAAGCCGATATACAAGATAGATAAACATGTAAAACTATTTAATAAAGCAACTTCAAAAGTCAATATGACATCGCCGGCCTAAATAAACAAAAACAAAGAGATGACAAGTAACACCAACTGAACTATTTAGTACAGAAATCATCAAACCGCGCGACTATAAACCATGGGATTTCATTCCCGGATGCATAAATAACACGCAAAACAAGTTAACAGAATATCATAAGTTACAAAATAAAGAAAAAATAGGTCAGTAAGTACTTAACCAGGAAAAATCATCACAAACATACCTCATCTCTATCGAACAAACGGTATTCATCATCACCAACTCCATTCAAAGGCTTATCCTCTTCTTCAACTTCCAAACAACCGAAATCAGCCTTATCCAAACTATCTTGACCGAAAAAAGCATATTGCGATGCATCAAAGAGCTTATCACCTACATTACAATTCAAAACAAACCCGGTTCAAAAACAACTCTTACAGTAGCCATTCAACACACATAAACACAAACAAAAGAATAGCCATTTTATTAATTTCAAGATTTTTTATTTTTTAAAATAAACTACTGTTGCCTGTTGGGTACAAAAATCTTTAGGTTAAAAGTTAAAACCCGACCCGTATGACAGCCAAAAGACTGAACCCACATAATAATTATTCAAGATCTATTTACTATTTACACAAAAATTCAAGAATACAATATGCTGACTGTATTTAAACAAACACCCATCAAAAACCAAGTGATGAATCAATAACCATACAATATATAAAATAAAATAAAATAAAAAACCCTAAAGAAAAAGATAATTAATAATTTAAAGGGAAAGAAAGAAAGGAGGTTACTGGATAAAGAAGGGTCAAGGATGGTGTTACTGTTGGTGACAGATCTCTCCATAGGCGGCAACTGGGTAGGAAAAAATTAGGGTTTTGAAGGGAATGGATGGAAGATGGAGATGGTGATGGAGTTAAAGAGTGTTGTTGATATACTGCTACGCAAAGGCTATATTAAGAAGCTAAAAGGGAAAGGAAGTACCCATTACACTTTCTTTCTTTCTTTCTTTCTTTTGTTTTTGATGCTTCTATAATACGATTTGTTGGATCTAAAATAAAAATATGTTTGTTTTATATAAGATAGTCAACACGTCTGGTAAACATTTAAGTGTGTCATTAAATGATCATTATGTTTTTCGATTAATTTTCAAATTTATATATCTTTAAATATAATAATAGAGTAGGGTTTTTTTTTTTAAACTTAAACTTCGTTAAACAACGGCTAAGCCCAAGAAAACAAGGGCCGCCAAAAACAAACTATTACAACATATATAACGGGTATCTACACCAATCCTTCCAATTAACATCTAGACTCTTGGTTCTACTACGATACCAAAGATATGAAGACGATTTAATACAAGCAATCGTATCACAAACCCTTGGCTCAACGTGTTCAAAAACAACCTTATTACGGGTCTTCCAAATCACCCAACATGCCGTCATTACAATTCCTCTAAGTATACTCTTCTTTCTCTTGCAGCCATGAATCAAATTCGGAAGTTTGAAAACATCTCTAATCTCCAACAAAAAGATCGGCTCCATGTGACACCAACCTTCGATAAACTTCCAAACGGCACAAGAAAGCACGCAGCCCGTAAACAAGTGAAGCGCCGTTTCCTCAGCAGAATGGCAGAAAACACAGCTGTCCTCTTCGACGTTAATATTCCGTTTTATGAGCGCTATTCTGGTTGGTAACCGGTCCATCTCAAGCCTCCATACATGTATGTTAACTTTAAGAGGGATCCATCCCGTCCAGACCATATCCGATTCTCTAGAACTATCCCGATCTTTGCGCAGAATCTGCTTCACATTCTTGACCGAGAAACTGGAGCTGTTCCCTGATTCCCATCTCCAAGAGTCTTTAGTTTCCGATAATGTGCACTTCAGAACCAGTTCCACAAGATCTCTGTCACGCCCTCAAATTACCACATGCGGAGTTCCACCGCGAGGCGTGTGACACACCAGGATCCAAGTCAACGGTCACAATAAACAACACTATATGATAAGATACGTAAAATAAAAACATAAATCCAAACCATTTAAAATAACAGCGGAAGCATTGTTTTACAAAACTAAATCCCAAAAGTTTCCAAACTTGTTTAACAACAAAACCATGAACCTAAACTAGACGCCGTGCAGACGCGTGCGCCTAAGCCCTGAGATGCTGCTACCTTAGCGACCTGAGAAACCATGCCAAAAACGGGTCAACATATAATGCTGGTGAGTTCACAGGTTTAAGTTTACAATAAGTTTCCGTGTGTTGCGCGTTGATCACAAAATACCATGTCATAAGATACGTTAAACGAATAAACAAACGAACAAACAAGCGTTTCCTACTACTACCACGACTGTGATGCTGAAACCATTACTGACAGCGTTGCTTGAGTTGCTGCCCGTGTTTGAGTTGCTTGTGTTGCTAAACTAGAGACAATATGCACCCGCCCGGCTCCTAGCCGACGGGTGGGGTTGGTCAGTCCCAATAGATCTATCCACATTTCCCCGTTGTGCTACCCCGCACATTCATGGTTTCCCCCGGGACTCCTTGTTTCGTCGTGTAGTAAACAAAAGTGTTGCAAATCAAGAGTTGTGTTTCAAAAGCGTTGCATTCAAAAGTGTTGCTTTCCCAAAAGTGTTGCTTCCCAAAAGTGTTTCAAAAGCGTAGCGTGTTTACAACAAGTCACTTCCCAAAGACAGTTACGTATTCAAAATGAGTAAAGCGTTTCCAAAAGAGTTACATGTTTATACGAAAGCATTGAGTTTGTTAAATTGCGTGGCATGTTTCTCCCCCGAAAGAAAACGTATAAAAGAGGGGCCGTGAACTCACCTTGGGTTGCGTTACTTCGAAAGTGATTTAAACCAACAAGCTATGCTAGCCCCGTAAAGCGGCGACCTAACATATGACAGTTACAAGTACTTAGACTAATAACCCGTAGGTTAGTTAGTCCCTAGATGCCCAGACCATAACCAGGTTCGTTTGAAAATGCGTTGACTGTTAAACTGACCAAATGTACAAGACTCGACATCCCATTGGTGAACCGAGACCCCACGTGTTCATCTCATACTCAAACATACACAAATCATGCAACTTAGTCCTTAACATGCGTTAAAGTTCAATGATTCTAACACATAGGTCAAATAACGTACGAACAAGTCCGAACACGTGTTACTATGTTGCTAGGCATGTCACGGGGTTCCTATCATGTTCCTAGGTGTCGAATCGGGTTTCGGGATGTTAAAATACACTTATAACAGCATTACACGCGATTAGGGACTTAGCATGCAATTAGGAAAGTCAACACGTGATTAGGGATGGTCAACAGGCAATTAGCAGGGCTAATCGCCACCTATGTTAGGTGATTAGGGCTAATCACATGCATATCAGGCGATTATGGTCATGTGGTATGCAATTCAGGGCTTAACTAGTGATTAGGGTCACAATTGCATGACATGAAGGCAATTAGGATCACAATTGCATGGACTGCTAGCAATTATGATGCTAATCGCCACCCCTAGCACACGAGTAGCCTTTTTCTTAGGCGATTATGCCCCTAATCGCCTACAACATAGGCGATTAGGATTGCTAATCGCCTATAGTGCAGCAAATGTGGTTTTTCGCGCGTTTAACCCTCCAAATCAGATCCGAAACGTGCGCAAACACCCAATAATCATTCTAACATATTAACAAACATATTTCAAGCAAAACCCCTAAGTTTTCATCATTCTAACAGTCCCGAATGCGAGCGTTTTCCCAAAATAGCAATTTAACATGAAAACATCACATCAACATGCAATAACTTGCCCTAAATAGCAAATATCCAGATCTAATCACATAATCACGTTGTCCGAAAGCATCCTACTGTTCTAACATCATCCTAGAGCAAACCCTAACATCAAACAATCAACAACACACCTCATATCATCCTAAATCATCCAAAATCCTTCAAACGGGTCAAAACATCAAGTATCCATAATACACGACCAAAACCATCCAAACTCCTAGGACATCATCATACTAACTTGTAACAGCTATAAACATCATAATAACACAAAAACAATCATGATTAGATCCCAAAAACTCTATCTTTAATCACATATAACACATATAACACATGTAAAGGTGTGGGTTTGTTTAGAAACGGCTTTAAATGGATTTTCAAAGACAAAAACCTTTATAACTCAGGTCTGGACATTTAGGGAGTAAAACATAATCATTTAAAGGTTCGGGTTTGAAGAACACACCTTGTATTTAAGAGTAGATGATGGAATAAGCTTGGAAATGGTTGTTTGTGTGTAAAAATGGGTTCCAGAGGGTGTTTGTGGGTTGAGATATGTTATGGGACGGCTAGGGTTGTGTAAATAATGTTTTGGAGGTCAAGGGTGGTATTTACAGGTGTTTTTAGTCGTCAGACATGTTGCAGGCGATTATGGAGTTCTATCAGGCGATTAGGGCTGCTAATCGCCACCTTGAAGGCAATTAGCCAGGCTAATCGCCACCTTGAAGGCAATTAGCCAGGCTAATCGCCACCTTGAAGGCAATTAGCCAGGCTAATCGCCACCTTGAAAGCAATTAGCCAGGCTAATCGCCTACAGGGTCCATTGTGGTGTATTTGGCGCGTTAAACTCCGTTTTAACATA
The DNA here is from genome assembly GCA_032199755.1 of Ambrosia artemisiifolia. Lineage (NCBI taxonomy): Eukaryota > Viridiplantae > Streptophyta > Magnoliopsida > Asterales > Asteraceae > Ambrosia > Ambrosia artemisiifolia. The sequence goes on along the minus strand of CM063516.1, from coordinate 48,639,281 downwards.
TGTTAACACATTTTCACATACCGACAAGTCACATAATGATTATAAACACATAATACATGAAAGTAAACACGTTCACACTCGTTCACCAATCCCCGGGACTCGAGACTTGCGTATGTTAAAACTCTAATGACGTGCGACTCGACTCGACCGACCGTGTTTTGTGTAACGTATGCGTGACTCGCTAAGGTAGACTTGCTAAGTTTTCAAAAGTTAGTTACCGGAAGTTGCCGGGTGTCACAATCTCTAAACTCGGAAATCTCCTCAAAAGAACTCAAACCCACATTCCATTTGCCAGCAAAGCAAGGAACACCATTCTTCATAACAATTCTATCCTTAACAGCACATCTTTTATGTTTTTCTAATATATACAGATTCGGCCAGCGCTGTCGCAAAATGGAATCACCATACCACAAATCGGACCAAAAAGAAATGTCTTCGCCATTACCAACTTTACCTCTAATGAGATTATTAACGCTTTTACCTTCGAGCTTCAGTCTCTCCACCAGCATAACAATATTTTTCCAACATCCAACAAGCCCACTGTTCACCGGAAGATAGTACCAATTACCTCTGCCCCCATGAATGGCCTCGATAATACTACGCCAGCTGCTCTTCGGGTCCGTCTTAAATCTCCAAGCCCACTTTGTAATTAAAGATTTGTTGACATCCATTAACTTCGACACGCCCAATCCCCCGTCCGCTTTAGAAGTGGTGACCACATCCCAAGCCACCCAATGCATCTTTTTAATACCGTTGGATCCTCCCCACAGAAATTCTTCATAATGCTCTCTATCTGCTCCACAACCTGGACAGGAACTTTATACATGGACAAATAATATATAGGAAGGTTAGATAAAACCGATTTAATAAGAGTTAAGCGCCCTCCCATAGAAAGAGAGTTAGCTTTCCACATCGACAATTGAGAGCGAACCGTATCCACAACCGTATCCCAATGACACAAACGGTTCATATTGGCGCCAACTTTAATACCCAAATACTCGAATGGGAAATCTCCAATCCGACAGCCAAGAATACCACTCAGCCAATAATATAGTAGGTTAGCTTGATATATTATGCGGGTTGAATAAATTTATTAATATTATATGTAAGATATTAAAAAAGACTCGTATCATATGGATTGAATAAACTATCGCTGTGTGGGATTCAGAATTTTTTTCTAGTGGGTTCACCGTTTTTAGATACTCCAATTTAATATAAATGGAAATAAAAATTTTTGTGTTGGTTTCATGGTTTGGGTCGGATAACATTTATCATATAACGAAAAATACGATACAATTATAAAAAATATATATAATAAACATGGGCATTAGAAATTGAAAAGCACAAATGCACAATCATTCAAGTTTCAACAATTTAACAAGTTAACATCATTAATTATCTAATTTAATTTCACATAATCACTTAAGTTTCAACACGTTTTATAAATTTAAAACCCACTGTGTGATATTAAGATTAAGACTGTTAGGATAGGTTCATATGAGTTTTTAGATGTGTCATAGGAAATTAGATTCTCACACACCTTTCTTGCTGGACTTTACATGTGCTTGTCTCCTTGTGCTTTATAGGTTGTTTCTAGTTGTATATCTTTTTTCCATTTTATCATTTACTCTTCACATCATCTCTGTGATACGATTAGTTTAAATCTCATGTTCTAGTATATTTTTTTGTTTTGTTGTGGGCTTTAGAGCTGAGGGTCTCTTTGGAAGCAGCCTCTCTATTCTCAGGAATAGAGGTAAGGTCTGTCTACATCCCATCCTCCCCAGACCCTACCAATAGTTACGCTATTGTGGGATTTACTGGGTATAGTTGTTGTTGTTATGTGATATTAACTTGTTAAATTGTTGAAACTTGAAAGATAGTAAGTTTCAACATTTTTTTATAAATTTAAAACCTACTACGTGAAACTTGCATTTTAATATATACCAACCAATCTACATACCCTTCTTATGTATAAGAAATAGACCCATATAACACATCCATTTATGATGACTCCAACCTGTTGCAATATAGATATTGCAAGCATCCAAAGCTTTAATGAACCTGTTGATCCAAAAGCATGATAAATCTATGCATTTGTACATGCGTTGCCTTCATGTTTCCACCATTGTTAGCAAAGGTGAAGAAAACTTTAAAATTTAAATTATGGGTTCTCGATGTCACTCCATATCATCTCGAAGGAAGGTTTTCATATTAATCTCTAACTTATTTGTATCCAACAATGTAGCTTATAGGCAATCAATTAGACTCCCTGTTAGCGGTAATGAATCCACCAAATTCACTCACACCGGTGTTTGCATTTAAAATAAAAAGAAATGTAAGACGGTGGGATCAAACCAGTGACCCATAATTTGAAATTACATCGCTCTTAACGATCAGAACAGTTGTTTATTTTAATCTATAGGTTCACTCAGTTTTTATTAATTGGTTCTCTCTAGTGTTTTTGCATAGCCGTTCTATTAAAAATGCGAAACCCATTGGGTTCATGTGAACCAGGACCTACATGTGGGTTTGCCCCTGTGTATCAGCATCACTCAAAGCTATCGATGTGTATCACCAAGGAAGTCTCATGTCACCGTCGATTTTGGTCGCAAAGAACCATTACACACATGTTCTTTTGTTTCTTTTCCAAAGCCACATAAAAACTTGTGTTTCAATAGTCGCCTTCAGGTAATAAAATGGAACATCTCCTATAAGTACATCAAAACAAAAATTTAGATCATATGGTAAACTTTGGGAGAATAAGGTGTTGTGTTTGGGGATGGAATCGATGCATTCTAAAACCTAAATGGAGAAGATACGGTGTAGCCACCATTTACTTTTGTAGATGGAAATTCTTGTTTCAGTGAAATTGTTATTGCTACTTTCATATTGATAATGTGATTATATATACAAGGTCATGGACTTTTCAATATTTATTTTAGTTGTTAAATAATCCTACATTCTAATAATGATTATAAGACTGGGAAATTAAAAATGGATTTTTATTGGGATTAAAGAATCAAGGATTCTTGTGGTATTGGAGTTTCAAGAGATTTAATTTTTGGAGTTTTTTTGGAAAGAGATGATGAAATTGAAGATAGAAAAATGAAGAATTATGCCTGAATGAAGGTGTAAATTTAATATGGGGTTGTTTGATAGCCTCCAATGGTTATTAAAAGGCCACCTTTTAATATAGTTCACATCCTTTTAATGGCTAAGAGGTAAATGGTTAAGATGTAACATCTTAGCCATTCAAACTTAACACTTAAGGTTACTTCTTAACCAATAATCTATACTATATTATAAAATTATAAAACATTTGACTTTTTAAATTTTAATAGGTATAAATTTAGTTGCTTATGCGGCACACGGTATAGGTTCCTGTACAAAGTATATTTTTCGTACAAAGTGTGAGAAGTCTATATAGTCACTGTGTTTTAAAGTTTGGCTATGATGTTTTTTATTCCTTTTGCCTTGATTTATATAGAAAAGCACCAAACGTTACAATTTAAAACATAATCAAATGTATTCTAGACATTTAATTTAAAACACTCTGATTACTTTCTTCGTAGGGTGTTTTAGATTGCATGTTGAGAATACATTAATTAGTGTTTTAAATTATTATTTTTTGTGTTTTTCTATATAATACTATGCCAAAGGAACATAAAACAACATGCCTAAAATTTAAAACACAATGCCTATATAGACTTCTCACACTTTGTACGAAAAATGCACTTTGTACAGGAACCCCACCCTGCGGCACACAATGCATATAGCCGAATAGAATTATTCCATACAATCCTCTAAATGTACATTTTTGGGTTATGGATCGTATAAGCGTATCCATCTAACCATAAAAGGTGGGCTATTGGGCCTTATGAGATGACCCGCTAATAATGGATCATTTACATTTAGGCTTTTAGCCCAATCTCAATTGAGCTTAATTGAATCACCCGCTAATTTTAAGAAGCTTTACTTTTTAGTCAATTTAATAAAAACAATTAAATATAGTGAAGAAACAAAAGTCTAACATTGGATCCAGTAGATTAGATTTGTACCGTTAGTCTGACGTGGCTTCCGACAACTGGCTGCAGGCCAGGTGAAATATGATTGGGCGTCGAGTGTACTATTGTCCCCTCTGAGAGTATACGTTAGTGGAGATCTTTGTTAAGGTGGTCCCATGGGCTTCAATTGGCTGACGCGTGCAAGGAACATACTATTTGTCCCTTGCGGCTGCTATCCAAGACACGTGTGATCCTCTCGTTGGCAAGTTGTGCAGCATGCTCCATGCCACACGTCCCTGAGCGTTGGTTGGTTCGTACCATCTTGTACGAGTGTATCAGCATTCGTCACGTGTCTTTTGCCAGCCGTGCTCGGAGCACCTAGCGGATGTTGTTATTAGCGTACTAGTAGACGCACGGTTTACCCGCTGTGACAGTCTTGTCCGCCGCGATGAACCCGCGAATCATGATTCCGCCGGTTTGTTCAGGCCTTTAGGCTTGAATACTGGGTATGGGTCCATGTTTCCTTTGGTAACTTTGGGCCCATATCCTTCATATAGTATTAGACAATATAAGTTTTTAATACATACAAGATAAACATCGCATACTTTTTAACAACAATTTTTTTAACACCCTTAATTCCACATTTATCCTATGCTTGCAAGGATTTGAGCCAACAATCTCATATTTGTAAGGAATAATACCATACCAATAGATCACGGGTAAACGTAGCATACTTAGTTATATACCAGTTCCTACTCTTTACAAATAAAATAAAAATATGAGTTTTACTCCAACAAGTACTTAAACACTCCCAAAGCCACGTCGCCACCTCATCACCGGGGAGAGAGTAGCTCGGGAGAAGAGGGGGAAGTTTTCCCGTTTGCACTTAAATTTCATGGGTGCGGTGTTTCCCGACGGGAGAGGTGCCACATAGGCTTACCGAAACCCTCTCTGTCTCCCACAACCCTCGATCTTATACACATATAATCGTCTCAGCTACTAGTATAAAAAAGCTCCACCGACCAATTAGGTGTTCATGCTTAGGATCGAGCTATAGGATAATCTGCCAAGCATATTAAGTTATTATCTATATATATATATAAAAGAAAAGACTTTTGCTGACGTGGCGGCCATTGGTTCCTCCATGAAACTGCCACGTGGCATTATAATTGAAAGATTTTAGTGATTTTGAATTATTTTGATTTTTTAATAAAAAAAAGAAAAAGATAAAACCCTAAAAAAGATTGAGTTATTTTAGGAAAAAGAATTTAAAAACAAATTTAAATTTTTCTCTCTCATATTTCCTCCCATAATTTTTAAACGTTAATATCTTTTATATACGAGATTTTTTAAAGAAAAAAATTACACCAGATTAACGAGCGTTTTATTATCTTTCCAACGAGTACCATAGTGCTATATAAAAAACGGAGAAAAAAAACAACTATTTTTTGTGGAGTTTCGTTAATACAGGAAACAAAAAAAAACACAAAGTGTTCAGGTTATTCATTAATCTTGTTTTTTCTTTTAAACCAGCTTCTTATCTACGATGTTGAAATTCAGCCCAATCGTCATGCTATCATTGGAATTTTACTCTTCTAAAGATGGATAGGTATACTTCATCAAGAGAAGCTACGAGAAAGAATCGTGCAACACTGCAACACATGGTGTCACCTTATAGCAAGATTATTTTTTTTTATTTAATTACAAGAGTAATAATTACTATTAGTATTAGTATTATTAGAATGGTTATATTTTTCAACCCCGGGATCCTCCCGGGATAATCAGCTAGTATACATATAAAAAGCACAAATAACATTAAACAAACATAATTAGACGTAATTTTAACTTTTATATTCTTCTTATTACTTTGAATAAAATACTAAAAAAATATATTCCATAATCACCCATTACGTTTTTCTTGAGAAACACGGTTATCCAGCACAAAGGAGCATTCACAGTAGAGCCTCTATATTTGTGTGAGGGGGGCCTCCATATTATATAGAGTGTGTATAAGTGGTTGTGAGTAGAGGAGAGAGAAAATATATAGATGAGACACTGTTCATCAGTAAATTTGGAGGGCACACTGTTCACCCTCCATAATTTTTTAATATTTTTAGAAGTGGTTGTGAGTAGAGGAGAGAGAAAATGTAATGATAAAAGTATAGAATAAGTATTATTAAATAGAAAAGGAGAGAGAATGGTAGTGATTTTTAGTGTAATTATAGAGATGGAGAAGGAGGATCTAGTGTGAATGCTCTTAAATCTCCCTTTTCAAAATTTTAACAAGATTAATTTTTTAATAAATATGTCCAGATCATCACATCTCTTTCACCATTCTTTATCATTTTACATATATAATCACGGTGAAGAAATCAAGAATATGGCAGACAAGTCAAACCTCACGTAACATTTTTTTTTCTTAAATAAAGCATCGATTTAAAACGAAGGGTTTTGACTTTTGAGAATATAAATTTAGAATGGATGTTAATAAATCCCTCCTTTCTTATGTCTTCATGTGTATGTGTGTGAGACCGGTGGTTTAAACAATAAACTGACCATGTTGGTGATTGTTTCTTGTGCGCTAATTAATCTTTTAGGTAATTTAATACATGTTAGTGCACCTGTTTTTCTATTATTTTCCGTGTTCGTAACCCTTGGTCGTTGCGCAGACTGGTTGGTTCAAATCATTGTGCAACCTAGAACTACCTCATTACATTGGCCTGACCTCACACTAATATGGGATGATGGCCCTTCATGTACATGAGATAAATTTAATAGGTAATTTGAAATACTATTTTGCTGAAATTAACAAATGTTATATGATAACTAATAAATTTATAAAACAGGAATTACATTTCAATGTCTTGAGGTATACTTTAACACTCCTTAATTCCACCTAGACGACACATCATCTATTTTCCCCTATTTCACTCCACCTTAACATAAGAAGATGGTTTAATCCTATTAACTTATTACAACAATTGAAAACTCTAATTATAACTTCAAAGGTAAAATTTGTACTCGATTACACAATTAGTCCGTTGAATACCTTTAAACCGTCTTTGTTTGGGCAAATGGTTATTGCTCCGACAGAATTGAGCCAGAGAATTAGTAGTTATTAGATACTGAAGAAACAATAAGTATCTCGGAGATTATCGCTGATCATCGAGGGGTTTATACTTATGTAACTACAAATACTATCCTTTACCCAAACCTTTGTCAAACCTGAGAGAGTAAAGACATGAGTGAATGTGTGTGGGGTAAAAGTAAGAACACGAGATGTAAGTGGTTCGGTCGAGTAATGACCTACGTCCACTGTGAAGAGCCGGTTAATATTATTACTTTGGAGTGTACAAAGTATTACAAGTAAACCTAGCTCTCTATTATAAGTAAGTAATTTCGGATCCTTTGCAAAGGAGATGAAGTCATCTATTTATAGGAGAGCTCGTGGGCTTAGTCGAGGAGCCCACGAGTAGCAGATCTGGTTCGGGCCCATCCAGAAGCCCAAAACAAGGGTTCCCAGAAAATGGCGGGAAAACCCTAATCCTGTAGATGACGTCAGATTATTGTTCAGCCGTCATCCGAGGCGGACATGTGGCGACTCCTGATTAGCGGTCGGCGGTATTCGTCTTGCTACAGTAGTTGACCTACCTGCTGTCGTCTGATGTGACGTCTGACAGCAGCAGGGGTATGTCTGCCTGTTACTGTTGACGACAGCATGGAGAAAGCATGGAAGGAGTCACGTCGCCGTTCCTGTCAGTGGTTGTTGTACCGCCCCTGCCACGTGTCGCCATCCTGTAGGTGTATGCTCTGTCCAGGATCTTGCCGAATCTTCTTTTTGTTATCTTCCGTACCTCGTACCAAAAGTGGCTTAAGGACATTCCGCACGTGGGCGCACGCGCGGATGTCTTGTTGAGCGCTAATGTGGCTTGCAACATGTGCACGTTGGCCTGTGGACTGTCCTCTGCCAAATTGGTTCCGCGGGAGGCGGGACCATTGACGTCTGGGTTGTAGAGTAGAGGGATAGGGACGCCGCCTCCGTCGGCTCCCTATCCTTTCAAATACTAATCTGGCTATATAGCGTTGCTATAAACAGAAGATAATTATAACATATGAATAATATAAATCATGTGTTTTTCAACAACATACATCACGTATAATATTGACATAGACATTTTGACCGGTCAGTTTTGGTATGTAACCTAATTGGTCAACTTTTTCATGTATCTCTAAATTAAATATTCAAACTGGCTAATGGTTATCGCAATATAATGTGTGTAATTACAATTAAACTAGTTTTGTAATATTCTAATATCAAGATATTATTGTGATTATATATTATATAACAGCATATTAGATATGTGTCTTAATCAATATTAGTAGTAAGTAGTGACCTTTTATATATTAAGACTACGTCTAAATTTTAGGACTTGGTGGTTGGTGTTGTTTTCCTTATCATTTACAAATAACTAGTAGGAAACCCGCGCGATGCGGCGGGCGACACTTTGCATTGTGGTACTCGTTTCTATTTCTTATAATATTTGTTGTAGCATATCGTGGTGATGGATATACATCATAAGCGTTATATATGCCTAGTAACTAATTAATTTAGCATTTTGGGTTTATGGTTTAGAGTTTTAGTATTTTAAGGATGTATATCAAATATCAAATCGTTTATAAAGAACTCATGTATAATCTTTTCTAAAAAAATAATAATTTAAAGATTCAAAACAAATAAATTGCTTTATCAAACATAACAATTTGTATCCGATTATTCAAACAGATTCAAGTTGCATGGATGTTGCGAATCAGGATTCTAGAAATCCCAACAACTGTTTTGTATTATTATTTTACAACTATCGATCGATTTGTTAAAATTTAAAAATAGCCATATATATATATATATATATATATATATATATAAATAAAGGGATCATTAATTGTTAACAAACTACATATATAAGATTACTATGAGAAAAAAAAACAAATAAGAACTAATTAAATCATTTCTTATAATTACCGTAAAATTATTACATAAAACTCAAGCTTGTTTATTTTATTTAATATATACTAATTAGATAGCCATAAATCAATAAGTAGATCCAAGAAACATGATCTAATTATTAATATGATTGTTCATTGGATTATGTTGATAATACTAAATGATGTCAATTTTAATTTTATCAAACTTCATCCAAGTATGCTCACTATTCGATCTTACCGGGGTTAATCAAGAAAACATTTGTCCAAGTGAATGCAAGTGTTGATTAGATTTAAAACAAACATAGTTAGAATTGATGTTATAATTTTGGTTTCTAAATCAATCAGAATCTTCACCCCACTTTGCTTCCATCTTAAGCTTACTAAATTTTCTTGACAACATGTCAATACACTACAATTCAACTATATTTGCAGAGTGTACAAACAATAACCAGTGAATGCATATGCTATGAGGTCTGCTAATTACCGGAACTTTTCCCGTGGCTCCATCACCCTACACACATGTGATTCAAGATCGATAAAACGCACTACAAGTTCATCAACAGCCAGGAAGTTTCAGTTAGAACTAAATACTTTTTCCAGAAGTCAGAACATCTCTGTTGAGAGATCAAACATGTCACATTATCAGATGCATCTTTTGAGTGACCACCAAGTAAGAGGACTTTGTTTCCCTAGAATCCCCACTTAACCTACATTTAGAGGAGTATTAAATAGCATAGTTAGTAACAACAGGGATGAATGGAAGTTAAAGAATATGCCACAAGCCCACAAGGATAGCTCACCATACTGTGACCAGATATAGCTCGAAAAACTTCTGTTAGTGTACTATCATTAACATTTTCAGCATCCAACTTTGTACTTAATGAAAATGTTGACCAGCTTAAAGTCTTCAAATCAAATGCATGTCACCATAACCAAGTATTAGTAAACGTCAAATGAAAATAGGATTACCTGTGATATTTGAAATAGTATGAGATTTTAGAATACTAATCTTAGATGGTTAGATTTCAAATTGTAAAAATATATTTATTAAATTTGAAATATTCTTTTAAATCTCATTTTACACATATACACACATAAACATGCACACACAATATAAACATAAAACACATACGTAGTTAACACTAAACCTTCTGGCTCACAAACAATACACCACACACACGATACCCGCACATAAATCAAACATACACATTACTTTCATACATACACCATTGGAACACACGCAGGACACGGACACATCACAACTCACACAAACATACATGGTACACACCATCAAATAAAAAAACACACCTATACACACAAGATGACGCATACATCGAATTTAGACACATTCACGCTTCCATACACACACACTTAATCAGGTTTTTGTCGCCAGAATGCCACCTAACAATCCCGTCAATGACAGCGATCTGAAAATAGAAAACGACATGAACGACTGTCGGACGTACCGGAGAAAGGTCGGTTCATGAGAGACGGTGGTGATAACAGGTAACCCGACCGAAGAAAACAACTACAAACCTGCATAATCGGAAGAACAATAATTGGAACGAAGTACAAAATGCCAGTGGAGTTCGTACATTACCTAATTAGTCGGCAAATCAGAAGACGATTGTGATCAGGTGGTGTAGCTATAGAGCAGATGGCAAACCAGAAGGCGATGTGAGGGTTCAATCGCAAGGTTAAAGGCTTTAAATGAAGGAGTGGTGTTCGAGAATTCAGTATTCATATTTCAAAATCTTCGGCCTAGTTCAAAACCAGTGCAACTACTTTGACCTATTAATAAGTAGATATATAACAAAAAAAACGAATTAAAAGGACATGAGGCTTCATCGTCCCTTAGAGTACGGTAATTGAGCTCTAAACATTATCATCATTATTATAAGGGAATATTTATTTGTTCGTATTAAAAGTCTATTAAAACTCCTTAACCTTTGTTTCTAGAAGCAACTTTTTAGTTTAAGTTGTTATGAAAGGCTAAAAGACATATTTACCCCTAAAAAGTCTTTGTTATGTGCATTAAGTGTTGTATCTTGAGCAATTATATTTGTATTGTTTAAAATTAAAGAAGTCATTGGCTCATGCATTATAATATAGTATAGATATAAAATTTTTATAGTAGAAAATTTCAAATATGCTTAGATGGGCGGGACATTAATGTGAAAGGTAAAACATAAATTCAATGTACACTAAAAATGTTAATAATTGCAGATAATATATTTTTTTTGAACGACCAATAAATTGGAATCACTCACGGAACACTGGAGTATCATCGTGCCACGCGATCATATTCTACCACTAAGTCACCAATTCAGGAGGAAACTCATAATTATGAGAAAACCCCCTTTGTGAGATTCGAACCCAGGACCTTATGGCCCATAAGTCTTATCTTACCACCAAGATGCCACTAGGCTATAATGTCTTGGGCATTGCAGATAATATTATTCATACGTCAAAAACATCTCATTCATAATTCATTACTCGTTTTGTTTCGTAAGATGTTATATATCGTCTTCTTTAATTTGGTGAGAATGCACATATTATACCAGACGTCACAACAAGCAAAACTAGTAGTACGTAATTTCAAAACAAGTACATATAGGCATATTCTATGTATATATTTTTTTTCGAGATGGTAAGGTCTGATCAAATTCTCTGAAAATAATTAATCTTTTAACCTAATGTGCATATGTAGAGTTCTGGTTCAAAAATTATATCATATGAATATCGTATTGTGTTTTTTAAATCATATGATATATTTTTTATGTGTCGTGAAGCTGGAAGATTTAATCATGAAAACATTTATTTGTAGTAAAATAATCATTAAAACATGTATTATAATGAACTAGCTATATATCTAGTATATATCTAGTATATATATATAGGGTTAGGATCATGTGAGAACCTTAATGAGTTGTGAGAACTAGAGAACCATTGTGGACCTTAGATCTTCATGATCAAATGGTTGAGATCAAAAGTTGGGATTTTTGTCTTCACTTGATTATTAAGTATTTTTTTATTATCTTAAAGTACAATTAAGGGCATTTAAGTAAAAAGCCATGGGAGAGAAGATATAATATAATACTATGTTATTTTTTAATTAAAGTTTATTTTATTATTTTAATTAAAATAATATAATCTGATTTAATTTTTTTAAACTTTATTTTATTTTTTAATTAATTTAATTTTTTAAAACAAAAAATCAGATTTAACATTCTTTAGTATCACTTTTGTTTTTTAAAGTTTATTTTATTATTTTAATTAAAATAATTTACTTTTTTTTTTTAAAAATATTTAAAAAAACGTGCATTTTTTGTCATCTCCCCCTCGCTTTTACACTGGTGTAAAATTTACATCAGTGTTTTAGTTACATCTATAAAACATCCATCCATAAAATCTGTATGATTTACACTGGTGTAATTATTTACACCGGTGTAAATCTGCCATACACATAATTTTACAAAAAAACGATGAGGATGATTTACATTGGTGTAGTTATTTACACTAGTGTAAAAACCCAAAACAAACATATAACGAGGATCATTTACACTAGTGTAATTGTTTACACCAGTGTAAATCTACCATACACAACCTACTACAACAAAAACACATAGTGTTAAAACCAAAAACAAACATCTTTACAATCGTATTACACCACGGTAAAAAAATGCCCCAATAATATCATTTTTGTGTATTACATCAAATGTAAAAACAAAAACAAAACATTTAAAAAAAATCATACTATACATTATTGTAAAGAAAAAAAACCCGCTGCTACATCTGCAAAAAACCAAAACAAACATATTATAAGGATGATTTACACTGGTGTAATTATTTACACCAGTGTAATTACACTGGTGTAAAATCTACCATACACAACCTACTACACCAAAAAACGCTTAGAGTTAAACCAAAACAACCTACTACACCAAAACAAACATCTATACAAATCATATTACGCCAACGGTAAAAAAATACCCCCAAAAATATCAACATGTGTGTTACGTCAAATGTAAAACAAAACCAAATAATAATAATAATAATAATAATAATTATTATTATTATTATAACAGAAAAAAATAATAATAATAACAAAAAAAAATAATAACAGAAAAAAATAATATTAATAACAAAAAATAATAATAACAAAAAAAATAATAATAATAACAAAAAAATAAAAAAAATAATAACAGAATTAATAATAATAATAATAATAATAAAAATAATAACAGAAAATAATAATAATAATAATAATAATAATAACAGATAAAAAATAATATATTAATAATAATAACCGAAAAAATAATAAAAATAATAGAAAAAAATAATAATAATAACAAAAAAATAATAATAACCGAAAAAAAAACAAACCTCCCGTCGTGTCACCGTCGTCCTCCGTCGTCTTCCTCCTTCTGCCGCCCGTCGTCTTCCTCCGTCTCCCACCCCCAACACCCCCACCGGCGATCAAAACCCCAAAAACAAACCCCCACCTACAACCTAGATGCTTCAAAAATAATAATAATAATAATAACAACCTCCGGCGAACCACCCTCTCCCCTCAACCACCGGCGAGCCACCACTGCAGATCCACCACCCTCTGCCCTCAAACACCGGCGAACCACCCCCAAAAACAACCTCAGCCACCACCACCGTCTCCCACCGTCGTCTCGCTGCCATTCGTCTTCAACCCGTCCTCAGCCCCGTCGCCACCACCACCCTCATCTTCAAACCTCTCAGATCTATGTGTTTTTTAGAGAGAGGTAGAGAGAGAACGAGAGTTAGAGAGAGGGGTAGAGAGAGAGTGAGCTGGTGTGTGTGAGAGAGAGGGTGTGAGAGATTATGATATTTAAAAAGAGAGAGAGAGAGAGTTGATCTGATGTATATGGGTGGGGGTGGGGTGGGGGTGGGGTGTTATTACTAAACTATCCCTAATTTTTGTGGGCAAAAGACTTAATTGCCCTTAATTTAAAAAATACAAAAAACTATAAAGCTGGTGAGGTGTCACTCTCTTAATGGTCCAATGTAGTTCTCTAGTTCTCACAACTGGAGGGAGTTCTCACATGATCCGGATCCTATATATATATATATATATATATATATATATATAACTTATAATAAAAGAATTGAGTTTGTATGAGGTGGCATTCAATTGAGACCTCAACCCCCCATTGAATGTGCCATGTGGCACCTTGAGATGATAGTATTAAATTTATTATTAAAAAAAATATACCATGTGGCAAATTAAAAAAAAACAAATAATAATATAAAACCTAATCTACTAAAATTAAATTGAGTTATTTTAGGAAAAAAAAATTTAAAACCAAATTTAAATTTTTCTTTTTTATGTTTCCTCCCATAATTTTTAAACGTTAATATCTTTTATATACGGGAGTTTCTAATGAAAAAAATTACACAAAATTAACGAGCGTTTTATTATCTTTCCAACGAGTACCATAGTGCTATATAAAAAACGGAGAAAAAACGACTATTTTTTGTGGGGTTTCGTTTATACAGGAAAAAAAATACAAAGTGTTCTGGTTATTCATTAATCATGTTTTTTATTTTAAACCAGGTTCTTATCTACGATGTTGAAATTCAGCTCAATCGTCATGCTATCATTGGAATTTTACTCTTTAAAGATGCATAGTTATACTTCATCTAGAGAAGCTAGGAGAAAGAATCGCGTAACACTGCAACACATGGTGTCACCTTATAGCAAGGTTATTTTTTTATTTATTTAATTACAAGAGTAATAATTATAACTATTAGTATTAGTATTATTAGAATTGTTATATTTTTCAACCCCGGGACGCTCCCGGGATAAAAGCTAGTATATATATATATTGCAAAGCTAATAATCCTACATGTCATAATATTATGCAATCTCTCCTTTGAGAGATGCCACATAGGATGTGATGTGGCAACTAGGGATGAGCATCCGGTCCCGAATACCGATCCCGAACCGAAAAAATACCGATCCCGTACCGAACCGATACCGAACCGAGGGTGTTCGGTATCGGTATCGGTACCCATATTTTGGGATTTTCGGTTTCGGTATTATCGGTATCGGTACGGGATCGGTATCGGTTCGGTATTTTAAGGTAAAATACCGATACCACACCGGTACCGTACCGATACCGAACCGATACCGATACCGTACCGGTATAATCGGTATCGGTATCGGTATTGGGTTTTTGGGATTTTCGGGATCGGTATTGTCGGGATCGGTATCGGTTCGGTACCGATCCCGTACCGAGCTCATCCCTAGTGGCAACTCTAGACCATTTAAAAAAAAGAATAAATATGGTTTAAAGTTAATAATCCTACATGTAATAATATTATGCAATATATATATATTGCAAAGCTAATAATCCTACATGTCATAATATTATGCAATCTCTCCTTTGAGAGATGCCACATAGGATGTGATGTGGCAACTCTAGACCAATTAAAAAAAAGAATAAATATGGTTTAAAGTTAATAATCCTACATGTAATAATATTATGCAATCTCTCATTTGAGAGATGCCACATAGGATGTGATATGACAACTCTAGACAAATTAAAAAAAAGGAATAAATATGGTTTAACCTAATATATTAAATACATAATCTACTAAATGTAAATATTAAACCTTTATTATTTTCCCTCTCATGTTTCCTCCCATAATTTTTAAATGTTAATATCTTTTATATACGAGATTTTTTAAAGAAAAAAATTACACCATATTAACGAGCGTTTTATTATCTTTCCAACGAGTACCATAGTGCTAGATAAAAAACGGAGAAAACAAACGACTATTTTTTGTAACCCGACAGGTATTGTGTCAGGTTTGGGATTAGTTTAAAAAAAATTGTGGGTTTGGGTCGGGCCTGGGATTAGGTGATACCCGACCCAATTACCCGAAACTACATACCCAAATACCCGAACTATATACCCGATCATATACCCATGATTTTTTAACGCATCACATAACCCTTAGACTAATGTGTTCGATATTTCAATAAATAACTTTTTTTCCTTATTTCATGTTAGTTCTTTTTAGAATGATCGATTACAAACTTCCGAATTCATTTGACATTATATAATATTTTGTAATGGCACTAGATTTATACCCCGGCGCAGAGATTCGTTTTTTTTTATATTGGAATATGATAACTTATGGCAGAGATTTGTTTAAAATAAATAATAATAATAATAATAATAATAATATTCATTAATCATATATTGGTAAGTCATTAATTATATTGTCATAGTATTAGATACTAGCTTTTATCCCGGGAGTGTCCCGGGGTTGAAATATCTAATATAACATAATAAAATATCTAATATGTCAACATAATTAATGATTTGCCAATACATGATTAATGAATAATATTATTATTATTATTATTTATTTTAAACGAATTTCTGCTATAAGTTATCATATTCAAATATAAAAAAAAATGAATCTCTGCATATAAAGTTATGTTTATCGTTTGTGATTTATTAGTAGAGTAAAATATATTTGAAAACAAAACCCCACAAAAATAGTTGTTTTTTTTCTCCGTTTTTTATATAGCACTATGGTACTCGTTGGAAAGATAATAAAACGCTCGTTAATTTGGTGTAATTTTTTTCTTTAAAAATCTTGTATATAAAAGATATTAACGTTTAAAAGTTATGGGATGAAACATTAGAAAGAAAATTTAATTTTGTTTTTCAATTGTTATCTTTTCCTAAAATAATTATATTATAATAATATATATAGATTTATTAAAAAAACTCAAAAATTAAAAAAACCTACATGATGCCACGTGGCACATTCAATGAGGGGTTGAGGCCTCCATTGAATGCCACATCATCAAAGTTCAATTCTTTTATTATAAGTTATAGATTATAGATTTTATTATGTCATATTAGATATTTCAACCCGGGACGCTCCCGGGATAAAAACTAGTGTGTCATAATTTTTATGGGCTAATTAAACTCTAATTTAATTAATTTTAAATGATGAAATAAAATTCTGCTAATTAACCTGGCATATATACCTATCGGCTATCCACCCATAATTTATTGATATAAACACGCTTATTTTAGACATGTACAAAACAAACTACATAAATTTAACTTACAGTATATCTAACTTTTTTATATTATCCTTTTACATAATATGAAATTCGTATATGGGAATATATATCACCTGCACGATTAAGTTATGGACAAATAACTTCATTTGGATATATAATAGTAACGAGAATAAAAACTAAAAAAATATTAAAATACAAATGGTATTTTAACTTATTATATTATCTTTAACCTAATATATATAATATAAACACTTTGTCTTGTACAAGTTAGCCATCAAGATTTAAGACACAAGAGTCTGCCATATCGGACTACGTATGTTCTCCATGCCACCATCAATAATCGATCTCTTTGACCCATTTCGATGACCAAACATACCACCACCCGAAGCAGCTGCTTTCTCGGTTGTTTTGGTTGTTTAGGCAAGAAGACGCAGCCCACAGATGAAGTCAACTCAGGCAGACGTAAGTGGAGTTTATTCAAGAAATCCCCAAAGAAAACAGTTCCCGTTGACCTTACCACCGTAGGTAACGATGCTCCGACGACATCGGATACATCGTGGGAGATTCAGGTGATGGAAGAAAATGCAACCTCGACCAAAAAACATGTGACATCAAGTGAACAAAAAACCGGTAGGAAGAAAAGAAAAATGGCGGTCAACCGCCATAAAGAAATGAAACCGGCCGCCACATCAGTTGCCGGTCCCATCCTAGTCTCAAAAGAGGAAAAAACTATGGCGATTGTTCGCCATTCAGTTTCTTCCCCTTTGAGACCCTTGGGGGTTTCAAAATTTGTGCTGCCGCCTAAGCAGCAGAAACCATCTCAACATGTTTCTACTGCTACCGTAGGCGGCAGAGTTGATGGTGGGGTTTTGCAGAAAACCCCACCGTCATATGGAGAGTTTGACTCTATTATTGGCATGTCAATAATACTAGTGATACTAGTTATATTGGTTTTATGGGGTAAGTTATGTGCTATTCTTTGTACTTCTGCGTGGTTCTTTATTGCCCCTCGGCTGGTAGCTATCGGGGAACACTCAATCGCTGATAAACTACAACAGGAATCCGGTGAAAATTTGGATTTGGAATCGGTAGAGTACAAGAAAAAGGTGGTTTTGGAAGGACTTCTTCAAAGAGACCACAGGAAAGTTGTTGGTCGATTGTAGGTGATTATAAATTGTAATTATTTGTTTTTTTTCCATGTTTCATTATACTTTGTAGAATTTTTCTATGGTTCAAGAAGATCGAGGTTTTAAAAGTTTGTACTAAAAATGGTTTTGGAAGTCAACACGTTAACGTGCACGGTCATACTGATGTATAGTTTTACATATAATTAATTAAATTATTATGAATATATATAATTATGATTATGATATGTACGTACATGTGATCTAAAATTCAAGACAAAGAAAAGTAAAGTGGTCATTGAATTGTTTTGCTTTTACCTCGTACTTTCGCTTTTGCCTCGTATATGAGTTTACGTGTGTTCACAAAACAACCTCACATCACCTTTGACAAAACAACCTCACATCACCTTTGTACGTACTTGACAATGAAAAGGTAGTGTTATGCGTATATTTAACAGACAAGGTTAACAGACATACAGGATGATCTTGACGTGATCAATAATTTGAAGGGGTGCTCCTATGGTTTGGACCCATCTCAAGTGATGGAGTAACCACCAACTTAACATAAGAATGCGTGAAATGGTCCACATGGTCGAACCCATGCGGACACTTTGATAGTCGAGTACTTAGTCATGTATACAATAAATATGTGACTTCATCACATGTATGTAGGAACATTGAATCGTGTAATATGTATATGGGAGATATCTCCATGTAGAAGGTTTTAATGAAGAGGAGAGGTCGAGGGAAATAGGGAGAAGAAAAACCATTTAGTTGGTGGGTTTTGTCTAACTATATAGGAAACTAGGTTTGAACCCGTGTTATACACATATAGCTCTAAAAATGAGATAAATAAAAAAGCTTCAAACAATTTAATGATTTTGCACATATATTTAAAAAAGTTTGGTTCTAAATGTTGTAAAAAATAGAAGTGTGAAAAAGAACGTTTGGTTCAAAAATCATAATGTCTTATGTAGTTGTTGGAAGGGTCCAGTGTGAAGTAAACGTCTGAAGAGCGTTTGTTGTGCCATGTTGGATGTATAAAAAGTGTTCGGTGTGAAATCGACACATCCAATGGCATGCAGCTAGAGAACCCTAGCGAGTGGTGTTAGGTGCGCAACAATCAAAATGTTTGTAAAGTGTTCAAAATGTTCGTTTGTGCCGAGAAGTACCAATACGTTAGGCTTATTTTGAAGCGCTCGTCCTTTATATTCGAATTTATGAGGCACCCAACATAGACATCATAAGGAGCACTTGGTTGTAGCAATAGTCGGACGTCCGAGTAATACATCGGGTGTATTATGAGGCGCTCAACTATATATCGTTATTTTTGGAACTTAAAGTAAAGTGCCAAACACTTTTAGTAGTATGAGATGAATACATAAAAGTTGTATCGAACTAGTGTCTTTGAATAAGGAGCTTTTGTTGTGTCTACCGGGATGTTTCCTTGAGTGGCATTGGATAGTTAAATAGAAGAAATTGATAGGAGCAAGGGCAAAACATTGGTTAAAAGAAATCAAAACGATAAATACGCAATGCCTCTTCATATTGAAACAATAGCCAAGACTTAAAAGGCAACTTCAAAGATCGGATCATCTAAAACTAACCATTATAAAAGAAGTGACCAACACCTATATTGAATATTTTTTTTTACATCAATCACTCTTCAATCAACATTCATTCTTTTACAATTTTTCGACAAAGTATTTTTTTCTGACTTATGCACATACGTAGATTACAAAACTCTCATATTATGCATATGTATCGATAGCATGTACAGTTGATTCTTTACTTCTTGAGTACTATAGTTATAAACAAGTTATTGGATTTGGAAAAAAGTGATCTGAATACTTGCATAAAAAGCGACTACAACATGTTAAATTTATAAAGTTAGACATTGTTGTAATGAGTTAGTTGCCCTGTTATAAAGTTAGAGGCATTATAATATGTAAGACACATCGTTATTAACTTTGTTCGTCATAACACGCTACAACAATGTGTTTAAGCTACAAAGGTTGACAAACTACGGAACATGTTTAACGTGTCACTATAAACTTGTGTGTCAAGACCTGTTATACTACTTTAGTAATCTAGCAATGTTTCAAGCATTGTTCTCATGGTTTGGACGCATTGTCACATCACATATGCTTGACACACCAATGTAAACTTGCATATTAAAACCAACTAGGTTTTTTCATAGTCGCGCGTTGCGGCGACTTAATTTCGATTGTATTAAACAATGTGTTTGCACTTTCCATTAAAAATGTTTTCAAAAAAGTGCTTGATTTAGATACCTAGCAACAATGGGTAGCTCTTTTGGTCACTTCTAGTTACTGTCGCAAATATAAGGTATAAATTTCACCTACTTGACCCATTATGACATATAATACCAACTCACTTGTCGTAACATAAGTAGAAATTGCTCATAGTTCACAATTGTGGAATGTGGTATTATTAAATGTTTCCTAGATGAAATAAGCAACCACCACCATAATTCAACAATTTGAATCCTGTAATTTCCATCAACCAAAAGAAACAAATTTCAACATTACAGAAGGTAGCAGCATAGCCATAGATGATACACAAATAGAGTATGCATTTAAAGTCAACTGAATAACTTTTATACATGAAAGAAAAAACCTACCTAGGTAAATCAGCATCATCCAGGTGCCCACCACTCCCCTGATGCTTAATCACCACAAGTTTATCGGCTTGTCTTTTCCTCCATTTTGTACAGATTAAGAAAGCAGCTCAAAGTTGCCTATATAGTAACACGCCTAAATTATGAATCACCCAAATTATGAATCTAACCAATAAACCATCTAAATAGTAAATGCCTAAACATTAAATCGCCTAAACTATGAATCGTTTAAAAAATGCGTAAACAATAAATCGCCTAAACAGTTAAAGGTTGTGGGTTTCGACCATGACTTAATGATTGTGGGTATCCGAGATGGTTTCCGTTAACATAGAGGACGACTATCACATCGCGTGTACTGGTGACGGTGGTAATGTAGGCTGGTCGTGTTACCGGTGGCGGCGAGCTGTATAACATCCCATGTCTCAGGTAAAGAATCACCCCTAATTTTGTGCTTTCTTGCTAGGGTTTTGGAATGGAATAAATGAGTAGACAAATTTTGTCTCCCTAAAACGAAAACCAATTTACACGGCCGCGCATTGCAGCAGGTAAACTGGACCTCAATGTTTTTGTCCAGAATTTGGTATTTAAAATATAACCATAAAGGGGGAAAGTGAAACATCTTGTTATAAAATTCTTGCATGCAGTAGTGGTGAAATCGTTAACCTGTTTCTCTTATATATTATCACTTCTATAATAGGAGATAGCTAGGTACTTGGCAGGCTGGAAATATGATATAGCTTCAAAACTGAAACCATTTAGTGGTGAAATCGTTAACCTGTTTCTCTTAAATTTTCGTGCGCTTCGCGGCACACTATTATATCAACCCACATATAAAAGAGAACGCCACAAATGGGACTCAAATCAAATGAAACGCGCTATTATATCAACCCACATATAAAAGAGAATGCCACCAACCGGATATGTATAAAACTTTTTAACCAATTGTACCACAATTTAAATAATTTTGGAATTTCCATCGTCATTGTACTTCATGTGATCTTTTAATGTTCCATTTTGTCCTATGGAGAAACAAAAGTATGTATACTACCAAAGATTCATCGAGTTACAAAACTAAACTTGACATTAGCAAAAAACAATCAAGCAATACCCAAATTTTCATATGTTCAACACAAATGAGTACTGACTTGGTAATTTAATGAAAGTCATGGGTCATTGTTTAAGGACACATCATGTGTTGTGAATATTTATTTTTAGAGAATTTGTATTTTGAATACCAATACAACCACAACCATAGAGTTAAAAAGCAGAGATGATATTCAAATGAGACTATGATTTTTCCTACCTAATTTTTTTCATTCTTTATCTAAAAATCCTTGCCAACACAGGCTACCTCCACCACCACATGACCGCCACATCACCACTACAATATACCTTTCTCTCTCTAAAACAATAATTATTTTTTTCTTTCCCCTTATAAAAACCCAGCCACCTCCACACGATCACCGCCACAACCACCACGACAATATACCCTCTCTTTCTTTAAGAACCCAATTTTTTTCTCTGAAAAAACCACTCAGCCATCACCGCCTCTCTTTTGACAGCAATATTGGTATAGTATGGCGGCGGTATGACGATGGTGTTCTGATGGTGTCGATGGTTTCTCTCTTCCCCCTCTCTTGACGGTGGTGATGTTGTGTCGTTGGTCGTGTGATGGTGGCGGTCCCTCTCCCTTTCTGTCTCTACTATCTGTAAATAAAGCCTGCAAATGGAGGCATAAAAAGGCTTTCTCAAAAATCAGAAATCACTAATTTACACCTCTACTATTGATTGGATTTGTCTATTAGAGCTTTAGAGGTAGAAGAAAGCTTTAGATAAAGAAAGAACAAAACCTGATGGAGATGGATAGATGAGTACAACTATGGTATTAATAAAGATGAGAAGGTGAGTCACACTGATGAGTGATGACACGTATGGGACAACGTGGAGAATGAGGGTGGCAGCAAGGCTGTGTAGAAAAAACGTGGCATTGTTAATTATGCATCAATGCACCGTCCATTCTAGCCAATCAGATAAGCAAAATAAAAAATCACTATTTATTATAACTAAGCAGATGGTAAATACCAAAAAGGAATCACCATAAAGAAAAAAAATGGGCTCAGCAGGACTCGAACCCAGTACAAATGAACTGAAAACATGTGCACATACCACTGAGCTAACTAACAACATTGAATTATTACCAAAAATATACATATATAACCCATGAAAAATGGAGAGGAAATAAAAATTACTGTTCAAAGTGAGATGATTATTAATATAGTCTAATTAGAAAAGTTGAGTATGCCCTACGAGTGGGTTCAATAAGCAAATTATTGTGGCTTTGAAGTTGGTGTTACAATGTGATTTTAAGTATGCATACTCATGAAAAAACACAAAAAATATTTGCTACCATTCACAAAATATGTTCTATGTGATCAACATGAAATCCACACCTTATGTGATCACATGTTTCCAATGAAGAGAATGTGATTTATGAGTTTTAATTGCACGAGACATATTTTTCTATTTGTTATCTAGTAAATTTAAATGTCACAGGTTAGTTATGAAACACACACACGCCAATAAGGTAGTGGTGGAGTGGTTAGAGAAATACTTGGTGTTCATTGTGACCCAGGTTCGATTCCCACCCTCCTCATTATTTTATACGGCATCCGGGCAATGATGGTGACAAACGCACTGAAGAACGTTCGATCCTGAGCCGCATCCCGGTTTTCACCTGGCTGTTATTCTAGCGAGGAAACTCGTGTGGAGGCAGTACGGTTTCCAGGGGAATGCCGTAACCAAGTCTGATACACCATCGCCGGCTCGGTTAAGACAACGTAATCTAGGGCAGACCTTAGCCAGGGCTGCTGATTAGGCAGTGTGACATTGGGTCACTTAACAAACAGGATTACACATACTAAACACATATTAAATGACTCCAATTCACTAACTTTAGTAACTCAAAATCTCATCTTCTATCATCAATTGATATCTCATCAAGATAAACTAGACTTCATATCACAACTTGCAACCCATATGGTTTCCTAGTCAAAAGCTTCACGGAGAAACAACCCCGTGTGTTATGGATAAGCGATTTTAAATATGTACTTTCATAAATTAATAATTTTACAAATATAGAAATATAAATTTTTACATTTAGTACTTATTACTCGGTACATGAATTTGATAATGAATAAAAATACTAGGGATGAGCTTAGTATTGATCCTAAAAATCACAAAAAATGAGTATTGACACCGATTCTGAGAATATTCAGTAGTTTATGATATTTAAAGATAAATTAACC
Source organism: Ambrosia artemisiifolia (assembly GCA_032199755.1). Taxonomy (NCBI): domain Eukaryota; kingdom Viridiplantae; phylum Streptophyta; class Magnoliopsida; order Asterales; family Asteraceae; genus Ambrosia; species Ambrosia artemisiifolia. The sequence goes on along the minus strand of CM063516.1, from coordinate 48,615,141 downwards.
AAAAATACCAGTAACATACCAAACCAGTGCCAAATTGAAAATACTAATAACGTACCGAACTACTACTAAACCGAAAATTACAAACCCCAAAAATGTATAAATTGTTCAGTAATTGTTAGGTATGGTAAATTCGTTACCGTGATGCTTCTTATGAAATTCCATTGTAAAATACTGGTAAAAAACTACTCGTCAAGTCGTCATAACCACACCCCGTCTCATCCACCGCTCAACAACAACAACAACAACATCCCCCTGTCTTTGTGCCTACCGAATCTTCGAAAACACAGACGCAACATCGACCTTCATAACCGTCGCTGATCGTCCATCTCTTCATAGCCGTCCCCTAGGGTTTCTGTTTCGTATCTTATCCTATTCTATCCCATCCTATCCACTACTTAGGTCTCCGATCACTGATTCGATTAACGTTGCGTGATTATTGTTTCCGTTAGGGTTTTTTGTTTTTTTACGACAAAGACGATGCGTTATGGCTCCTGTTCGAAAACGTGGTGGCGCCAAAGGAGCCAAAGGAAATAATAAGTTGAATTTAGGCGATCTTGTCCTTGCTAAAGTCAAGGGTTTCCCTGCATGGCCGGCCAAGGTTAGATTTATAGTTATTGTTTAATTATTATATATACTGATGCGTTATGACCTAATTCCATTCAATTTCAACTATTCGTACTTGTATTTAGTTTTAGATAGAATTGAATCAATTGATTGCTTTTATTTGACTTAATTTTGTTGAATTTAACCTATTATTGAGAATTGATAATTTATAACTTGAATTGTTGTTTGTTTAATAATCTCGTAGGCTGCGGAGGGTGATTACTGATTAGTTAAGCATTGGTTCAGTTCAGCTATATGCCTTTTTGTGGATGGCTTCAATTACCCTAATTTGACTTTGGCCAGGCCACAGTATTATTAGCAGAGCTTTAAATGTGTTTCATTAGCTCCTAAGTCCTATACATACTTGATCTAGCCATCGGGTTGGTCATAACATGAGTGCAGTTTTTATTTAGGATCTTTAATTGATTTTATAAGCCATTTGAATCGGATTCCTCATTTAGACGTGCTGCCTGGGTGATGTTGTCATCGTTCAAAGTTGGATTCTGGATTTGTTTTGATGCTAGTCTAGCGGATTGTTCTGAGGACTCTTAATATTTCCACCGGCCTTGATTAATATATCATTTCATGATGAACGTGTGAGAAGGTTAACTCATTTTGTTGGAGCTTGTGATTCTTGCTGTCAGCTTACATTAATGTGTTAGTTGCAATTTCGTGAACGTTAAAGCTCTTTTGGTTGCTTGTTATCTGTATCTTTGTGCAGATTAGCAAACCTGAAGACTGGAAACGAACCCCTGATCCGAGGAAATATTTTGTACAATTCTTTGGTACAGAAGAAATGTAAGAGAACTTGCTACCTTGTTTAGTCTTTTATTAATTTTGTAAACTTACCTACCATCTTGTTTTGGCTACCATACCAGTTGGGAAAATTTAACTTTGTAGACGAGGTATGCCAAGATCCATCAAGACATGGTATTTTTAGGAACGAATAAATTTATAGAACATGTTGACAATGTGCAGTTAAAGTTTTCAAACAGCATAATTCATGATTTATAGAGTTTTCAATGTAAAAGAGCAATGTGTTAAGGAAGTAGGGAATGCCATAGAAATATAGAACTTAGTAGTGCGGGTTAGATAAATTTTGGAGAAACAGTTTAATCATTTATTTCATCTTACTTGCAAGTGTTTTTGTTTATCTCTGACATGTTTCACTGTTGCAGAGCTTTTGTAGCTCCAGTCGATATTCAGCCATTTACCAGTGAGTCAAAAGACAAATTGTTGACTAGATGTAAAGGAAAGACAGTCAAATACTTTTCTCAGGCCGTGAAAGAAATTTGTGACACATTTGAAGAGTCAGAGAATACGAGCTCAGATTCTTTAAAAGGTGGTGATAGTGGACAGACATCTCAGCCTAATGCTATCTTTATAGAGATGGTGGATGATGGGTTGGTTACTGATGGACCCAGCTGTGCAACATCTTCAAATGACATTGTAAATCATGGCCCTGGTTTAGAACACAGCTCGCATAGGGAAATGGGACATGAGGTTGTAAACCCTAATGTTTCATCTCTTGCTAATGATCATTCTTCGTCTCTTTCCAAAAAACAAGCTGAATTTTGCAATGATGCTATAACTTCACCTAAGGTGGAGAGTATATCTACTTCTGGTGCAGGTAAAACAAAAAACTTATTATTATTATTATTATTATTATTATTATTATTATTATGTTGTTGTTATTATTATTATTATTATTATTATTATTTTCCCTTTTGTTGTTGAAATAGGGATTTGGTATTTAAGACAAGTTAATCATGTAGATGCTTTCGTGCTTATAACAGTTGCTTATGTTCGGCTTGTATTGGATTATAATATATTATTAAATGGATATCTTCATTTTCTATGCTTTAGGTCATAATACCAGTTCAAAGATCAGAGTTAATATAGAAATTAATGGGAAGAAGTCCAAGAAGATGGCAAAAGCTCCAAAGGTTAATCATGGTGTTGTTGATGGACCAAACAAAATTCTTAGTCCTGCTGGTGTAGGTTCTGCATTTCAGACCAGTCGTATTGAATCCAGTGTAAATAAGAACTCAAAGGATGGAACACAAAGAAGTTTCTCACATGTGAGCAAGAAAGAAGTTACCGTGGGTGTGGAAAACCCAGAATCTGGGGATAATGTTAGAAAAACAAATAAAATATTGAAAGATAAAACACATGTTGGGTTGACTGATGATTTATTAAAGGGTGTTGAAGGTACTGGACAGGAGTTTCTGAAAGATAATGTTCCTAATAACCAAGTTTTGCACCCTGCCAAAAAGTCCAAGTACTCGGAGGATACCGTCAAGAAGTCCCAACTATTTAGGAAAAATGACGTGTCTAGCAAAGGAGGCAATGAAGAAGTAAAAAAGTTAACACCGAATCTGAAAACAAAAAATCGTCCAGTATCCAAGGGGCATGCAAATGGTTCTGGTTATGGATCTGGAGTTCTTGGTGATCAAGATGTTGTCCAACCTACAAAACGCCGTCGTCTGGTACTGGATGGCACGCCTGAAGATAGAACAACTGAAGGCTCTATTACACCCAACAAAGGGGAAAACACTGATTCTGTTAAATCTGGACCTCAAGTGCACATGAAGAGGAGAGCTGTTCGTATCCTTGATGAAGATGAAGATGAGCCCAAGACTCCTGTGCATGGAAAGTCATCTGAAGTAGTTAAGAAAGTCTCAGACACTTCAATGTCTGTTGAAAAACTTGCTGTAGTGACTGAAGCCATTCAAGATTCCCCTGATGTTAGTAAAAGCGTGTATGCAAAAGAATATGTGTCTAAATCTCAGCAAGATATTGCAGAAGTAGTTGAAGGGAAGTTGTCAAAGACTCCTGAGAAAGCAGAAGCTGAAAAGAAATCATCTGAAGAGATTCAAAAGGTGTTCGTCTCTCCTGTCAAGTCTCCTATCGATTCTCACAACCAAATGGTAGAACATCAACCTTCTAAAGTCAACAAGACTTTAGGCAAGGTTTCTGGTAATATATCACAAAAGAAGGGTCAATCGAGTTCCGTTAGGCCTTCAAGTGGGATGTATGATGGTGGGCATCGTTATCAGAATCAGAATCATGCAGTAAATGAGAGATTTGGGACCGTTTTTTCTGGGGAGAAGCAGAACAGTACTCCAAAAACTACTACAAAATCAAGTTCACGGGTTCTGGATTCTGCAGCGGTCTTGAGAAAACCGATTGATGACAACTTATTATCTAGTGAAAGGTGTGTTAGAATATGCCTTCATTATTGCTCTTACAAAAGTTAATACAAATCTTTTCTGGGGCTAATGCTATACTCTGGCTAACAGGTCAGAAATTCAACCGGTTCAAACAACTTCATTGTCTGGTTCAAGAAATGCAGATTCAAACAAGTCAATGAGGCATCTGATTGCAGTTGCCCAGGCAAAAAGAAAACAAGCTCAATCACACAACCTTGTGCATGAAAGTCTTAACTTTTCACACACTGAAGCAATTGGGAAAAGCCCCGCTTCTATTTCTGCTGTTCAACCAATCACAACGGGTCTTGGAATTGTGGCTCAAACAGATGATCAGCTTGATTCTGCGGAGTTTGAGGAGAGAAGAACCAGTTCAGGACATCGCCCTGCTTTAGGGTCACTTAGTGGTGGAACTGAGGCGGCTGTTGCTCGTGATGCTTTTGAAGGAATGATAGAAACTTTATCAAGAACAAAAGAAAGCATTGGGCGTGCTACACGGCATGCAATTGACTGTGCAAAGCATGGGATTGCCAACGAGGTAGGAAAAATCATGACATGTATATTTTGTGTTAATTCATGTGTTAGAAAACCTGACATATTTATCCAATGCTGTCTACTGCTAACAGTCTGTAGTTTTAGGTCTCTAGGTTGTTTAATATCTGAATAGTGGTAGGGGCCCACACGAAGACAAATGGCCTTTCTTGATGATAGGAAGCTGGGGATATAGCTAGTTGTCAGGCGTCAGCTGCATCTTTATTGTTTTTTTTTCCTGAGTATCTTTAGTGGTAACGAGTGGGAAGAAAGGCAATGGTTCAAAGAGGGCAAGGACCAAAATGTGAGAATATGGAGAAACATTTTATTGTGAGAAGCTAGGGTTTTTAGGCTGTTTTCTACTTATTATATATTTTTTGATAAAGAGAGTGAAGACCAAAATGTAAAACATTTCTTCATACCTCCATCTTCATATTAAAACTTCTAGGGCTGCAAGCGAACTCAACTTTCTGCGAACAGTTCATGAACCGTTCGGCGGGAAGCTCATTTGTGTCCGTTCGTTTAACAAATGAACGAACACGAACACAAAACTTTGTTCGTTTAGTTAAACTAACGAACATGAACAGAGGCTGCATTCGTTCGTTTATGTTCGTGAACGTACGTTCGGTAACATGTTCATTTATGTTCGTTTGTGTTGATAGTTTATTAGGGTTTTTAAGTTTTATATTTTTTTATGTTCTTATATATTTATATTTATTTTATCCAAATAAATAATATTCACATATGACTATATGAAATTAATAAACCTACTTTTAGTATCCAAGTTCATTATATTTCCACGTTTCAGTCTTGATGCCCTTCGCCTTCGACAGTTCGACGCCCTCTACCATCCACCTCCGACACATCCTCCATCCACCTCCAATGTGAACTTAGGTTTTTGAGACACTACTTTATTATGTTTACCAATATTATGTTAAGTACTAAGTATGTTTGGAATTTGGATAATTAGGTTATACTTTGGGTGGATATAGCTAATGTCTTGATGTGTGTGAATTTAATATATGTTCGTTTGTGTTTGTTTGTGTTCATGAACACTTGTTTGTGCTCATTAAAGTTCGTTTATGTTCGTGTGCGTTCATGAACAAAATTAACAAACGAACGCGAGTGTTTCTTAACAAACGAACACGAGTGTTTTCTTAACAAACGAACATGAACAGAAAATCCCGTTCGGTAAGTGTTCATGAATTGTTTGTGAACACTTAATTTTCCTAACAAACGAACACGAACAAGGCCTTGTCCGTGTTCGTTCGGTTCGTTTGCAGCCCTAAAAACTTCTTTTGAACTCGTCAAAGGAAATTACACAGTACCATCAGTGTGAGACTTTGAGCTGTGAAGCAAACGTTTTGGTACATGATTTTTTTATAACTGGCCCCATTCATAAAATAATAACCCAAAAACAAGAAGCACTCTTTGTAGACCATGTGATCCAATCTTAGTAAGGAACACACGTCTTTCTGTCATTTTCTTTCACGCTCCTTAGTATGCCGCCTTAAATTTTTTAAATCACATTCATGTATATTATTAGGGACTTCACTAAAGAGCATACCACACTTTTGGCAGTGGTCATTGACTCATTACGCTTTATCTAGATCAAGAAACACTACCGGAAAAGATTCTACATTTCTACTTAAGAATAGCCATTATTTTTTTATTTTACGGGCATGCAGTCCAACTTGTTTCACAACACTTTAAGCTATGTCCAACAACCTACTATTTTGGTCACATCGTGTGGCTTTGTAGGGTTGTGAATGCATGGTTGATGTGGTGACATGTTCTTATGTTAACATCTATATTGTGAGCTGCCTTCTTAAATTGCCAATGGAGTGCCCTCGTTCATTAATTGTTCTGTGTTGTGGCATAAATCATTTGATGCTTTGCGGCCATTACATTGTTGGTCCTAGGTCACACTGATTAAATAGTCTTTTGTTCATGGGAATCTATGTTTTCAGCATGTAGGAATGTGCATTCTATCTGGTAACTCTGTAATTCTGATTAATTAGTTGGGATATGTATTACTACAGGTTGGTATTCCATCAGTAGTGAATTTAAAATTTGTACATCAATTCACAGCCAACTAAAAAATAAGTGATTTACTGCATGGAAAGTAGAAGATAGTTTGATGATGCTTGTAGAGTTGTAGTGGTGTAAATCATTTTGTTGGGAATCATTACCAGGGACACTGATTTCCATTCTGTTAGCTTCCCTGTGCCGGACTATCTGATTGCTTAAGGCGGTCTTGGGTTGAACATGTTGCATTTACGGTTTCTATTATTATGATCTATTTCCAAAATCTCCGCTCATTGTTAACAATGTTGAAATGAACTGCTTTCCGTACCACACCAAATTCTGGTGATCTACTGGTATATTGGTGGTGATTTTATGCCTCCTATGGAAGACGTTTAATTGATTGGAGTTACATATTGTGGTTAGGTTGTGGAACTTCTTACAAGGAAGCTGGAAAATGAATCCAGTTTTCATCGGAGAGTGGATCTCTTCTTTCTGGTTGATTCTATTACACAGTGTTCTCATTCACAGAAAGGTTTAGACATGCTTTCTTTTGTGTTTACACTATTTTTTTTTGTGGCCGGTACTTTTGACTTATCATTTTTGAATCTGGAAAGTATAAAAGGTTCATGGTTTACAGGAATTGCTGGAGCCTCTTATATCCCTACTGTTCAAGCAGCATTGCCTCGTCTTTTAGGAGCTGCTGCTCCACCAGGTGCTAATGCTCGCGAGAATCGCCGTCAATGTTTAAAGGTGGTTTCTCTTTTCTTTCAACTTATAAGTTGGTTTGTCGATTTCTTGAACAGGATTTGAGTTGAAACATATTTTACAGGTTCTAAAGTTGTGGCTTGAGAGGAAAATTTTACCTGATACTTTACTTCGGAGCTATATAGAGGACATTGGATCTTCAAAAAATGATACTTCTGCTGTTTCTGTCTCCAAGCGCCCTTCCCGATCAGAAAGGGCTGTTGATGATCCTATCAGAGAAATGGAGGGCATGCTTGTTGATGAATATGGGAGGTGTGTAACTTGAATTCTCTACTATCTTTGTTAGTGAGAGGTTGATGTCATAACAATCTAGATGACTACATATGAGGTTCACACTTTATGGAAACAAAAATGTCCTTCGCACCACATGTGCCTTTAGAATTGAAACGTGTATAGAAATTTATATTATCTTGTTTTCCTGACATTTTTTTTCAGCAATGCGACATTTCAATTGCCTGGGCTTTTGTCATCTAATATCTTTGAAGAAGAAGAAGATGAAGATGATATTCTCAGCTTTTCACATCAATCAATTCTCAGCTTTTCACATAAAGAAGGCATATGTAAATCAACACCAGAGCTGAACATTGCCACAGGAGATCTTGAAACATGTTCAGTAGCTTCAAATGAGAGACGCCACTGCATCTTGGAGGATGTGGATGGCGAACTTGAAATGGAAGATGTGTCTGGACATCCAAAAGATGAAAAACTATTGGCAGGTAGTGGCTCCTTTAAGGCTGTTCAAGAGGAGGAAGGCTCCAATAGGACAATGGATACATCCTCTAATAATTCCAACGAGGTGTCCCCTTTTTGTCAGGGTTCACCGCCACTGCCCCCTGATTCTCCCCCTCCAACTCCCCCCTTGCCTTCTTCACCACCCCCACCTCTATCACCACTCATGGTTCCACCACCTCCCTCAACCCCATCACCTCCTCCACCACCTCCTCCTTCTCCACCCCTGCCTTCATCAAAAACATATTCTTTTCATGCAGGTCCACCTCAGGTGTTGTTCTCTCAACCATCAATGCCACCTATGCCATCCAATGTAAGACTCAACTATTGCATCCATGATATTGTTGTATCTGAAGACTTCACATTGAATTATAAAATATATAAATGAGAACCAATTTGTTCAGGTACCTTTGAACTCTCGTCTTGGAGCTCATGTTGATTCTGCAGTTAGGCCTGAAATGTTCCCTCAGCAACCATCATCCTTTCTGCCAGCTGTACCCATCAGTTCGCGTGAACCATCTGGATTTAGTTCTTCTAGGACTGTAGAATATGGACATGAAACATATACAAATCTTCAAGGTTCTCAATCAAAGCAGCAGTACCTAACTGGAAATGCACCTTTGCCTCCAAGAACATTTCAAACACTCATGCTGAATCAGACTGCTACTGGTCAATTTCATTATCCTAATCCTGTAGTGATGCAACATCCATACCCTTCTTTGTATGGATTGACTAAACCACCTGATGGCCCAAGGCGACATGGTGTTGATGAACAATGGCGGCCACCTTCAAAAGAGCTGGGCACTGACAGTCAGCGTGGTGCATGGATGGGTAATGGACGAACTTCACTATCTGCAGCCCCTCCTTTTGCCCAGGAAGGTATGTTACTTGTAACAGTGTCTTTGGAAATTAAGTATTTAAAATTCTTGAATTTTGTGTGGGTGCGCAATTGTTGCTCAATAATTTCTCAATGTACTCTACCCATGTTTTATCAATGTTCAGTATTGCATATGCTTAATGTCTTTGATCTGCTTTTGGTATATACTGCTATCTATGCTGCTTGCGAAAGAATGTGCATATCTTGTAACGGTTACTACTTTGTGTTTCCTTTTATGGAGCTAAAAGCTTAATGTGTGCAGGGGTATGATTACATGACTTAACCTTTTTGATGCATATATTTAAAAGAGGTCATAGTCAGTAGGCATTTACGGTGTTGCACATGGGTTCATTGGTTTTGCCCACTTTTCTTTTTAGTTTTTTTGTGTTTATGAGGTGTCAGAATTCACAAATATAGTAAAATGGTATAGAACACAGTTAAGGTGCTCATCAACTAAGCTAAATATTCAATAAACAGAGTAACACTAATGGGACTATAAGTAGCAAGTAAAAGGCTGAGTTGGACACTGTTGACAGAAAAAACAACCACCTTGTTTTCTAGATATGTAATTTTTTGTTCTAATGAACTGTATTGTTAGTTGGAAGGTTAAGTAAAGTTTAAGGCTTATAAAAATGGATCAATTATTATTAGATACAAATGTCAGAAGAAGGAAATATCATCTAGTTGTCTCACAGCCAATTTCTTTGTTTGTGTTGCAAATTCCTTGGGGTCAGAGTTATATAATGGCTTGTAAAAGGCATGGACCGAGAGAATGTTCCAACTGAATTGGACATGTGGCAGTTTGTACTGGGATATGTGAAAGCGCTAGATTCTTACACCAGTTTACATTTTTTATGTTTAAAGTTTATGAGAGTATGTGGCGGTGATTTTTGTTTTACGGGTCTCTTAGAAACATCGTGGATTAAGCAGTTACATATATGATTTTAGGCTTATGATCTATCCACCTAGGTTAAAAAAGGCTCGCTTTTTAAGCGCCTTGCACAGTTGCACCGGGCTAGGGCTATACACCTTGAGTGCTCGCTATGCGCCTTGACAGTTGACAACACCCTAAACTTGTAGTTATGTTAAAATTTAGGTGTTCAAGGATTAATATTATAGCAATGTTATTTAGATTTAAACTATAAATATCATATGAATTCGTGGCACCTCGAATAATTGATGTGTGCGCCTTCGCATAGGGTCTGGGACCCCTTCGCCTCGGTGCGCCTCATGCTTTCAAAACCAAGGTTCCAGGTCTAAACATTGAACAAAACAAATTATATTGATGATGGAGATGATAAAGAGATGAATTTTGGAGCCATCTTATGTTCATAGCTAGCGTGATTTTGTAATATTGATATAAGGAAATCTGGAAAATTGTGATTTTGAGTTTTCCATAGACTGGTAGACGGTGGCACTTGGTAGCACAATGTTGTGGTTTGATTGGATCTTCCATTGAGAAGGCTAGTGCTGGCGGTGTGAGAGATGGCCTGCTGGAGTTGATACATGAAAAATCATGAATTTTTCTGTCACTCCCGTACCATATGGATGGAGAATTTTTTTATGTATATTCGATAGTATGACCTCTATTCATAGTACAAAAGAGAGGAAGTAGAGGGAAGCCAGGGTCGACTGGAATCCCAAGGTATATTGATTTCGCTCAAGGGATAAAGTATTTGCTTGGACCCTTTTTATTGAGCAATACACTGTAGCCATTTTGTGTTATATTACTTGAAATTAACATCACAGTCTTTTAGTTTGAGCAAGATAGTCAAGCCACAATATTTTGTGCAGGAAGTTAGGGTTGTTGAGCAAAAGGTCATGACATAAAGAGGAACAGCTATTTATCGAGTTTTTTAGTACATTGACTGAAATTTATTTTCCTTGTTACTACTTACTAATAGCCAAAACATTTCTTTTTATGCTGGGTGGGCAAATATGTAGTACCTTTATAATCATCATTGTACTTAAAAATTCTGCATGAACTTTAGTTTTTGAGTCATGTATTTTTACCGTGACAGGTTACTTTCGACCACCTATGGAGAGACCCCCAGCAAATAGTGTCAGCTTTCGACCCATGGGCCAGAATATAGTTTCTGATGGAGCTCCAATTCCAGGTGATCCAAACTCTTAGCGGTGTTTATTTTCCTTTATCCTGCTAGAAATTTCTCAAGTCGTGACCCGTGAGCTTAATTTAACATCCTAATCATGCAATTTCAGGCCATAGTGGTTCGCTGATGATGCCATCCCTTAATTCTTGGAGACCATCTTAAGTAAGCTGTCAGCTAGGACTCCACTTTTTATTGAAGAAACTATATACACAGCCTACTCAGGCCCAGTATCTCTGATATTTTTTCTTTCCCTTTTTATTTATAGGTGGTGAAACAGGCTGATATATGTCATAGGACTTGGAAGATTTGATGTGTGTTTGTTCGCATATCTGGTAGCAGATGATGGAGTTGTGAAGGAAGCGTCTGTAGGATTGTATATTGTAGCTTTCTCTTGGCAAATGCTTCTTCTGAGACACATCTACAGAGTGTAAGCCCACATCACTCATTTTGTATATCATCTTTTAACTATAATGTAAACTAGACGGGTCATTTATCTTTTTAACAAACAAAGTGAGTTACTTATTTTCTTAGCCAAATTCTCACTTGGCTGAAATAGAAATCCAAAAAAATCTTCAATTTTCGTTTTCTTAATCCTTTCTTATATCCATGTTAATACACACACACACTTATTTACTTTTGTGTTGGCATATTCTCGTTTTTGTCTTCCCTTGACTTGCTTATTTCATCTTTTATACATGGACAAACGTGGCATTTCACATTTGGACAAGGAATATAATTACATTTTTCTACCTTGCACTGCTTTTATGGTTACTTGTTAAGACTTAAGACAAGTCATTATTTATCTTTAGTTTTTTTTATCTTCTAAATTTCATTTCAATTGGGTTTGATATATGCATCAATGTGAAGGTGTTTATTAGATCTCTACAATTTTTATTTTTAGAGATTATTTTATGTTGAACGTTTTTTAAATGTGTTTCTTTCACAAATCATAAAAGTTACATTAAGGAGAGAAAAAATCAAGATGAACACGAGATCTTTTTAACATAAAGAAAATATATCATGAACTTATGATGGTCACAAGATCCTTTTATAACCAGTGCTTTTGTTCCTTTCTTTTTTGCTTTTGGCCATTTATTGTTAAAAATGACAAGGTTTAAAACTTTTATTTGCTAGTAGCATGAATTCTTTTACTCGTTTTCTCCAAATATCGTCCCTCACATGTGCTTCTGAACAGTCTTGCTGTGAAAGCTTGCTACACAGTAGATGGTTATGACTCACGTTGTGTACTAGTTAGTTACACGACCCACAATATGTTTCTTTTCTCCTATAATGGTCCATACGCTGTCAACGGCGAGTTTCCTAGTCGACCGACAACTAGTCAGTCGGTCCTATTGTTCTTGGCTACCTGTGATGATGCTTATAAAATACAAAAGATGAGGTTGATGTGAAGATTGGCATATCGTGGAATACATTCTCAAAGACTGGAGTTTTTGATGTTATTGTGCACACTTTTGAACTAGTGTTTTCACTGCTCGCTGGTGTGACTGGTCTATGATGACCCAGCAAAGGCATTTCTAGTGTTCAGGTAAGACCTAAAGTCCTTTGTAGCACTTTTTTTCTAAGCAAGCCTGCTATTATATCATTATTAGTTCAGCACGGCTGTACGAGTCAGGTTCATTTTAGGCTTTGGAAGTTGGAAAGGACTCTTTTAGGGGTACTTACGGTCATTCATTTTAATTCCAAAATATTTGATATAAAACCCTAATGTTTAGAAGTTTCATTTAGTCATCTGGATCTCTGGTACTCAAGCATGACATGGATTTATGTCAACTGTTGAATGTATAGAAGTTAATGAGAATATAAGCAGTGGGATTAGTAGAATGCTATTTGGGGATAAAATATCGTAACTAGTAACTACAACTTTGTGTACACATACAACGGGGAAGACTTAAAAAAGACATCCTCAAAAAATTATACACTTCCATTATGCGGATCGCATTATAAAACCCCTTACACAAATTCGTCTAAGAGGAATATAGTATTTTAAAGGTCTAGGTGTAAGTTGGATTAGAGAACTTGACCAACCAAGAAGGTGGTTTAGTTCCAATAGATTATGATCAGAAATTAGCTATTGATATGGAGCTGTCCAGTCTCTTTAGAATATTTTTTTTCTTTTTACATATTCTATCTACTGTTATGACTGTAACAATGGTATTAGAGCCGTTTATTCCTCATCGAAGAGGGCTGTAATTTCAATCCATGACAACAATTGTCATGAGGATGATGAAAATACAGCATAAAATCATGAAGATTACAATGACTTAGTACAATACCGTGAACTTATAGATAGTGTTGACTCTTAAAACCAGCAGAGAGACAAATTGGATTAAATTTCAGGAGACAAACGACTCATCTAGATGTAGGAAGAGTAGAGAACCTTCAATGGGAGGTGCTGACGGGCATCCAAATTCTAGGTGTAGATGAGGGGGAGGGAGTGAGGAATAAAAGTTTGGAATTCCGAATGGAACGGATGAGGTAATGCAAGGGAAAGTCAAAGTGGCTGTGGATTAGGTGAGGTGGCATCTGGATATTTGATAGCGTTGTGGATGCTCCAAAGGGTCTAGTTAAAAATACCGTACAAAATCATGAAATGAGGTTACACGGATCTTCTCCTACTCCATATGCCTCATACGCCTTTGATCGTATCAAGTAAGCAACTTTGGATTTACGAATGTGAGGGACAAAAATGGGTAAGATAAAAAATTAACAACTAATCTTGTTTTTTTGAGAAATTATTATTTTTATTTAATTGACTCACAAACTTTAAAAGATAACATTTAATATGCTGGATGGCAACCGAACTGTGTAATTTTAACCACACCCTAAATTTGTTGACGTGAATCTATAACATTTAAAAAACACAATTTACCACACTATGTATGCTCATACCGTGTTACATTAGTAAGCATATATTTGAGATAATACGTTTGATCATTTTCTTTGTAAACTTTTAGCATAATAGCTTAAACAAAATGTAACGCAATGAACTTATTGAACAACTTTATTATTAAAAAATTGTAAAGTGTAAATAAAGATCGAATCTTCCTGAATCTTCCTGTTCCGTTTATAAATAAGAAACTTCAACTCATGAATAAACTTTTATATTTTTAATACAGCTTTTTGGATTGTATGGTTGGTTAAGTCAACATATTTTGTTTGTATTAGTAAAAAATATGATTATTTAACAATTTGCTTTTACTTTGAGTCTATCCAGGGAATGATTTAGATTATATATAATATAATTTCTTTAAAAACTTAAATAATACCATATTTATAACTAAAAGCATTCATATCAAGTATGAAATTTTATAGTTTTGAGTTAATCATTTATTTTTTTGACATTGCTTTTTTAATTATAAAAACTTAAAAGGTATATATCTCCGTATGTCGTCCAAACACTTATGTAAACAACAAACTGAAGAAACTTTACACGTCGAGACTCTACGAGTTGTACATTGTGCTGTAGTAGTTGTATATCGTCCTACCACGCAGCTGACCTTTCTAAACCCAGTATAAATAAACAATAAAAAAAATCCTTTTGACTATCTCCATACACACATATTTACATTCATCAATGACGGAGCTGCAACGCTAACGCTAAAGCTAATCTAATAATAATATTATCTTCCTCGTACATTCTTCTACAATCATCACACCAGATTCATCAATCGATCCTAATTGATTTCATTCATTATATCCTTTTCCCCTATTATCATCATCAATTAATCAATCAATCAATCGAAGGTGTATACCTTAGGTTTGTTTTTAAATGCTTTTAATAATTGATGAATGATGGAATTAACATCACATTCGAAGGTGTATTCTGATGTTTCTCCTTCGTATTGTGGCGGTGAGTCGAGTGTCGGTAACGGTGGTGTCGGTTGTATTGAACATACTGTCACAAAATTCGATACGCTTGCTGGTGTCGCCATTAAATATGGTGTTGAGGTACTTTTATTTTATTTATTTTTTATTATTGCTCATTTGATAGTTTGCTTGATGAATTTCTGAAGTTTATTATTTTTTTAATAGGATATGAATATAATGCATCAATTATTCATCCTCAAGTAGATAATAAATCTTAATAGAAACCATATTTATAGTACAAGTGAGTACCAGATTAATGACTTTAGGTAGGATAGGGTTCGCTATTCAAAAGAGGTTGCGGCGCAGCTTGTTTCCCGTTTGCCTCTCATCCTGCTGTAAAATTTATATCTATTATATTGATGCATAGTTATTTAGATAACAAGAAAATACTTGTATGTTATGTCCGATTGATGGATTGTTTTACTTGAATATTAGTTGTTTCTAGGAAGGATTGTAGTTAGTTAGGTCTGGATGTGTTATGAGGTTTTCTTTAAGGTGTGTTGGTAATGGTTTATATGGATTGTGATGATGTTTTATTTATTAATTATGATGTAATTTCGTGGTTGCATTTGGATTGTGATGATGATAATAGTTTGGTTTGTCTGTATGCCGATTTTGTCTTAGGTTGCCGACATCAAGAAGATGAATGGCTTAACAACGGATCTACAAATGTTTGCACTCAAGTCGCTTAAGATACCATTACCAGGAAGGCATCCACCATCTCGCATAATGTCAAATGGATATCATACTCAAGGGTATGGATGTTTTTTTCTTTACTTCTTTAATGTTAAGACTTATATGAGGTGTTTTGTTGAATGATTTCATCCAAATAGTAGGGCTTACTATGGGTCGTGGAACTCAATGAGCTTGTTCAATGTTTTTGTAGTATTGCTACTTGTTGCTCTGTCTCAATTTCAACGAAAATGCAACACATTTTGTACTGGCTTGTCCAAAATTGCTGACTTTTTTTTAATTATTTATCAAGACTTTTTATACCTATTTGACCATTGACAACCACCCGAAGTTGTGGATGAAATTGATTTTGCATTTGATTGTCCTTGCTGTTTCTTTATTATTCATAATGATGATATTAAAATCAATTATACAGGTTCCTTGTAATTATCAATTTTATTCATTTGCCAAGTAATAATCTTTCCCAAGTCAGCAATCGTCAAATTAGTGTGTATTAGTGCCTGATGAAGCATCCGTCTTATGTTCGTTACTTATTTATATAAAATTTGCTTTTTACAATGTCCATAAATTGTGGTTATATTCTTGCAGACAAACCAGCGCAGAGGTGACCCCTTCCAGCCGTATATATTCAGATTCATTTAGTCCAATTAGATCACTGAGATTAACATCTTCGCCCCAAAGAAACATCTCATCATCAATCAGTTCTTTAAGAGAGTACTATGGTCTTCCTCCAATTGATCAGAAAGGTGTCAGTAAAGGTTTTGAAATGACTCAAACCAACACACCCCCCAGTCTTCACAGGAAGTCAAAGAGTGAAAATAACGGCTTTTCCAAGATTTGTAAAACGGGTAAATCTCCTATTCCAAACGGTACGGGAGCTGGTTCTGATAAAAGCATTGATAAGTTGGTAAGAAGGCGTAAATCAGAGGTTGACCTTAACAACCGCACCCCAGAAGACTTAGCAGCATTGCAGTCTAAAATAGCTAACCATACAACTACTGAACACGAATCAGGTGTACCCAATATGATTCCATTGGGATCAAGAGATTCATCAATGGCTCAAGCTTTTGGTGGCGTGAGGAAGTCTTCAAGTGCACCAAGTTTTCAACAGTCAGAGACTAATAATAATAACTATGATAATAATAGCCTGGCTTCATCTTCAATTTGGCCAATGTCTATACTAAATTTCACTGCTGATCTTCAAGCCATGTCCATAGCAGCCATAACAAGTCCACTTTTTAATGGATTGCCAAAGCCAACGAGCGGAAGGAAGAGCAAGGCGGCTCGTGATTAGTAAACCGTTTACTTTTTTCGTGTCTATTTAAAGGATGAGAGTCGAATTGTTGTCATTTTGAGAAAATAGAAAGAATTGGTGTCATTTTGAGAAAACAGACAGAATTGGTACAGTTGTTGTCCAGGGATACACACTTTAGATAGCAGTTGGAAGAGAAGGTTGAATATATCTTTGCTGACTGAAAATTTGTAATTTTCTTTTTTATTTGATACACTAAATAATATAAATAAGTGGTTTGAGTTTCTCATCATACCCTAAGCAAACACACTGATGTTGGAAATAGTGGTATATAGCATCAACAGTCGAATAACCTAACAGATTTACCATGTCTGAAATTTCGTGCATTGATAACAGATCATTGTCAATATAGTCCACAAAGTCGATCTTACCCCTTTCATCAGTACGACCTGGACTCTTGGTTAACATTTCACCATGATGAAGTCGTATGGTGAACAGATTAGGCAATGCATCTGCAAACAACAAAAAAAATAGTTCAAATTTTTTTAAAAATTTGATCTTTTCAACTAATAAAAAAACCATAACAATAGGGTAATCAAAGACTTACAATAAGGTTCGAAAACCATCTTCCTTTGAATCATGAATAACCCATCCTTCTAATCCTTCTTCAGTCGACATATTGTATTAGTGTTTCGAGGGGAATTGAACTTTAGGGTTGTAACTTGTAAGTGTTTGGAGGGAATTTGATTGAGGGTTATGGTTGAGATATCAGTGTTATAAGGGTTTTAATAAGGGTGAAATTAAACACAAGGTGAAATGTTAATTATGCCCTCACGTGATATAACTTAACCAAAAAAACTAACCACGTTAGGCCTAAAGGACAAAAACTGCAAGATTTTAGAACATAAAGGATGATTTTCATCAATTTTAATTCAAAGAACATCCACTTTTTTAACATAAAGGACAATTTCTGTAATTTTTTCTGAATTAAGGGGGGACGGGGCGCTCCACTAGGTTTTTTTTTTTAACTTCACTTGATTTCTACCAATTCTGCGCTGCCACATTACTTCACTGAAACAGTTTTTTTAGAGGCAACACTCCACTAGAAATAAAATAGAGAAAAAACAAAAGGAGAGAGAGAAACTCACGGGTACCAGCCCGTTAACTACAACCGGATTTTGGTTCACGGAACCACTACCAGTATAGGTGGCGACGACGTTACCGTGCTGATAGTAGAGTACCCGTAACTGATTCTGATAATGTCCCGTCCCCTAATAAAGTTCTAGACATAAAACATCCACGTAGTCCAAATTCCCTGTTAACAAAAAGAAATAAATAAAAAAAAATATGAAATACTTGTTTATCCACCCACCCATCCATCCACTCACAAAGACTCCCGCGAATGTACCTTCCAGATTTCGGATAAGAAAACCAGTAACAACAGCCAGAGGAAGAGAAAAGAAAAACCTTCCACCTAAACAATGGTAGCTACCAAATTACTAATTGATTCTTCAAACCCAACCACACTTCTCAACTCCTTATTCCATCACCGTCAACCTGCTTCTTTTATACATTCTCGAACCTTCCAACAACAACCACCTTGTCGTACAATCAGAGCCTCTGCACTCAACCGTCGTGAGCTTATTGTTGACACTGCTGCTACCGCCGCCGTCCTTTCACTTGCTCCGGTGATTGGATTGAGTTCCGCCTCTGTTGCTAAAGCTGACACGCTTTCTGAATGGGAGAGAGTTTTTCTTCCCATTGATCCTGGTGTTGTGCTTCTTGATATCGCTTTTGTTCCTGATGATCCTTCTCACGGTTTGTTTTCATTTTTTTATGTTTTAATTATGTACACTTACCAAACGAGATATACGACACCTTCTGTTCGTGTTAGTTCGTTAAGGAAATGAATGTGTTCTGTTCGTTCGTGGATTTTAGGGATGGACATAAACGAACACACACAAACGTTCATGAACAGAAACGAACATATATTAAGCTTTGAATGCTATAGGGATTTGCGAAGGTTGTGAACCTAGCGTTTGTTTCATGGACTGTAATCGAATTGGATTCGCGGGAATTGTAATTTGATTTGGAGTTTAGGTGCGTTTGTTTCATAGAATGGAATGAAATTTGGATGGAATTGGAATGTAGATTCCCTCCCGTATGTTGTTGTTCAATTACAATATATTCTTTTGCTGAAATGAACAACATAAGAAATGTACTATACATTCGAATTCCATTCCGTGAAACGAACACTAAAGATGTGTAATATACAATAGACTAATAATATATATTTAAAAAATCCATTAGTAGGAGTTTTGAAGTATTTAAATGAAATATACAAATTTAAAACAACAATGTACTATCGAACACAAACGAAGATAAATGAACACGTTACCGAATGTTCACAAACATAAATGAACGAAACTAAACGAACAAAGTTTCTTGTTTCTGTTAAACGAATGAACACAAACCAACTTCCCACCAAACAATTCACAGTTCGCTGAGCGTTTGGTTTGTTTGCGGCCCTATTAAAATGATACCTTTTGAACTTGTTAGAAAAAAATGGTTTATTGATTAAACTAATGAAGAAATGTATGTAAATGTTTGTGGTAGGTTTTCTATTGGGGACAAGGCAAACTCTTTTAGAGACGAAAGATGGGGGGAGCACGTGGGTTTCGCGCTCAATATCTTCAGCTGAAGATGAAGATTTTAATTACAGGTTTAATGCCATAAGTTTTAAAGGGAAAGAAGGATGGATTGTTGGAAAACCTGCAATTCTGTTGCATACATCAGATGCTGGAGATAGTTGGGAGCGTATACCGTTAAGTGCTGAACTCCCAGGAGACATGGTAAGCTCTTAATATGATTACAAACTCTTATTTATTAGGTATAAATATGATGAAACAATTTAGGATTTGATATGCATTAAAGCACACTTTGTAACTATTTTTTTTTTGGTTATGTTTGTTTGACACTTTGACCCGTTAGTGTTGTTGTATCTATGGTACTTGTATATGAACTTGTTTAAGATGTGATTTACGGGTGTCAATTACAATGAGATACTAGAGGTGTATACTAGTGTTGTTCTACAACTAAATTAGCTACGCTGTGATATACATACAGACCTGTTGAACTGCAAAAGAGATATCTAGTCTAGTGAAATTTAAATATATTAGAGCACCGACAAGATTGCAATACAGAGAGGGGTCCTTAGTTGGAGGTTCATAAGTGTCACCAGGAGTAATAATTGAAATACATTATAACTATTCACTCATTAATCTTGATTCTAGAAGCAGGATTGTATATGTAAATTCAAATTCAAATTTCTTTTGTATTAATTTGCAGGTATATATAAAGGCAACAGGAGAAAGTAGTGCAGAAATGGTAACTGATGAAGGTGCAATATATGTTACAGCAAACAGAGGTTACAACTGGAAAGCAGCGGTACAAGAAACTGTTTCAGCTACACTTAATAGGTGATGTGTTATCTATAAGGGTGCTTGATCGACATGATTGTTACATCATTTTTAACCATCTAATAAAGCGAACAGCCGTATTCTTGGTCAAACTAACAGTTACAATGCTCTATTTCGATTGCAGAACAGTTTCTAGTGGTATTAGTGGGGCTAGTTACTACACAGGCACCTTCAATACTGTGAATCGGTCCCCTGAAGGAAATTATGTTGCTGTTTCCAGTCGGGGTAATTTCTACCTGACTTGGGAACCAGGACAGGTTAGCCCTTTATTGATGCTATGTAAATGACCGTTTAACATTGAAATGCCTGTGTGTGAAATGACTAAATGGATTTGTACAATTGTAGCCATACTGGCAACCCCATAACCGAGCAGTTGCACGGAGAATCCAAAACATGGGTTGGAGAGCAGATGGTGGCCTTTGGCTGCTTGTACGTGGTGGCGGTCTTTATCTCAGCAAAGGCACAGGGGTATGTAGAAGTTTAATAATGCTCTTGTAAACATGGTTTTTATTATTTATATAAACAGTACAGTATTTCTTTGTATTATTGTTTTTTTAACAATCTGAACCTTCATTCTGCAGATAACCGAGGAGTTTGAAGAAATTCCAGTTCAGAGTCGTGGGTTTGGTATTCTTGATGTTGGTTACAGATCTAAGGTAACATCCATTTGTTTGTTTGGTTTACACACATGTCAGTTGACAGATAACTTGAGCTAACTGTAAATATACAGGAGGAAGCTTGGGCAGCTGGAGGAAGTGGGGTCCTTTTGAAAACTACCAATAGTGGAAAGTCATGGAGTCGTGACAAAGCGGCTGATAATATTGCTGCCAACCTTTACTCCGTAAAGTGAGTTTATCGGCAGCTTTTTGATCTCACACCTGATTTAGCTAAACTTTAAAAAGATTTAACTCTAATCATCATCCTGCCTATCTTTTGTAGGTTTATTAACGATAAACAAGGATTCGTGCTAGGAAACGATGGAGTGTTGTTAAAGTATCTTGGATGATTTCCTAGTGTGAGTTTGTTATCTCTTGCCTTATGTTTTTAGTTACCCTAAATGTTGGACTTGTGGAGATGCAAAATGGGCGGGTTAGGTTGACCCGCAAAGACTTTTCTCATCTGTAATCTTATATGTGAATATTATTCTGCTACACGTGATCATATAAACTGTAGTTTCGTAATAGTAACCTAGTTCTTTAGAATAAACCATATAGAAGGTTTTAGGGTAATTATAACCCGCTTGACCCCTTTCCAGTTGATCTAACTTTTAGGATCTACCCATGTGACCCGTTTGAGATAAAATACAACCCAAATTGATTCACTTACTTATAACTGGGTCAAATTTTGTCATCTAACTTTTGGACGACTATGTTTACAGTGAACCTAACCATTCAACCTTGATGCAGGTTTTGTGAAACTTGTAATTTTGTAAACGCGATAAAAGTGCCATACATATATGGGTACCACGGAGAAAGTAAGTTCATTTATATTGAATTTATGATGTATTGAGTGAGCAACCCAACTAAGTGCGATTGTTTGTGAAATCCTTGTAAATGAATTCAAAAGCAACACAATTTTTCTTTTATCGTCTTTAATTCTTGTTTTGGTGTGTTGGGTGGTTACAGTTCGTTTTCTGTTGAACTATATGTGAAGCACAATCAACAAATTGGGAAAGAAAATCAACAAATTACAACTACTTTATATGTTTATCAAAGGAATGTTGAGAAATGCTCCATTTAAAATACATGTATTTTCCACATTATTACTTTCGATTTAGACTAATACTAAACAAAACATTAAGGATTAAGTCCTGTCCATTCATTTGATGGATTGAAGAAGGGTTCATCTTATTTTCAAAACCATGGTACCAAATAATTTAGATCACAAAATTTACCCAACATTTTCATTTCACATGATTTTTTTTTTCTTTGAGAAAATTACAGGCATCATCACAAGATGACATTTCAAAGTTAAGTCGTTTTTCCACTTATACATCCTGACTGTTCAATCATAATCAAAATATATACCCTCTACTCTGGTAACTCACTTTGATGACCCAATGGTCACTTTGATGACCCAATGGTCACCGGCGAAACTTGGTTTCGGAATCGGCGGGGGCCGAACTCAATTTTTTTTATCGGTAGTGGAAAATCGGCAGGGCCCGGACTCAATTTACCTATGAAAATCGCAAATTTCCACTACTGCACCAAAAAACAGGAGGGGCCATGGCCACCCCTCCCCCAAGTATACTTCGCCCCTGCCAATGGTGATTTTATTAACTTAAATGACCTAAAGTGATTTTAATGGACCTAATACATTTATATAGATGTGGTTGAAGCATTGGAACTAAGATTGGTAGTAAGCTAAGCAAACTATGCAACTTGAAGTTGTAAACGGGCTAAAGGGTACAAGATGTTAAAGTATAGTAAGTACAATTAGAGTATGTCTAGATGTTACAGTGGTGCAATTGTCCATATGGTTAATGGATATGCAAATGCGCACAAGATGCACACCATTGGCTAGTTTCACTTTAGGTAAGTCAACAATTGAGATAGTTCGTACTACTTTATTGATTGAACATTTTTAAAGGGTATTTTACGATATAAGTGTGGCACAATGTGGTTATTGAAAGTAACATATGTGTTCCTTGAATTCAATGTGCTTATACTTGAATGCCTTGAGTCATACTCTTGTGTTATGTGGGTGAGGTAGAACCCCCTATTTGATGTTAAGGAACCATCACCGATTATAGGGGTAATATGAATATACCTTGAGACTACGCGTCTAACCAAAACCAAAATTGAGTTTGTGAATTTTGTTGAAATCAATGGATTTCAATCCTTAACCGTTCAAGATTTACATGAAGTTGGAGTCTTAAGAACTCCACTAAAATGTTTGGAATGACATTTCAATATGTGTACATGAACTTGTTAAATCAAAATACACACTTAATTGAGTAATGTCGGTAGCATTTGGAGTCATCTGTTCAATGCTAGACTAAGGCCATGCAAACGCTAAGAGCGGTTGGAATTGGGCTTACACCAACTCTAACGTCGGGGGTTTCTTACTTATATCACACAAAAGTTTTAAGTATAAAAACATGTGTTTAATGGTATGTACATACGTAACATTAACTAATACAATTAAGATGAACAATTTTGTAGACAACGTAATGGAGAATGAAGAAAATGGGTTAGCATCTTACATTTACCCCTTTATAGTGTGTGGGGGTAATTAACAAATAGATGAATATAGTCTCGCCATGTTTAGCTCATTCACTACTTGAATTTATGTAGTTGAAGCACATGTTTTATGTGACACTTACACATAATAATTTTGTAAATGAAAAAAAATCTAAGACTATTTTTATAATAAGATGAAATTTAATATAAACACAGCTATTGAAACATATATAGGTGGTTAGTAACATATTACACACATTAGTTAAATTTCCATCAAGTAATAACCTATAATAAACAACTAGAGTTAGGTTAATGTCAAAAAGAAGAGTTAATGTGTGATGCGTACCAGTGGCGAAGCTTGGTTCTCGAATCGGGAGGGGCCGGACTCAAAATTTTTCTATCGGTAGTGGCAAATCGGCAGGGGCCGGACTCAACCCGGACTCGATTTAGCTACGAAAATCGCATATTTATACCACTGCGCCAAAAAAACAGGGGGGGCCAGGGCCACCCCTGGCCCTCAACATCCTTCGCCTCTGATGCGTACAAAGTTAATTACCTATCATAATTACAAATCATAATTTTGCATGTAGTAAAAAATAATTACAAATGAAAGTATCATAATTACGCATGAAATAAAATAATTACGCAAGGAATTGTAATCTTCTATACGTTTTACATGTTAACAACTCGATGTATTATAATTTGTACGTAAAAACAAAATATAAAAATTCAACATATGTAATCTTCAAAATTATATTTAATAACGAAATAAAATGTATAGTATTTCGAGAATATGACAGACAAAACAAATCTTATCGTGTTAAACATGAATACCACTTGTTTAGCTGCTTTATATCTCAGATCTAAATAGTAGTTGTATGTTTTATGTTTTAAGGACAAATTATGAAACTTGTCCCCTTAATTTTAATAATCATTAAGATTATGTGTATACTTTAACCCTTCTTAACTTCGTCTAGATACCACATCACTTTATTTTACTCTACACTAAGGAAATGGTTTAAATTCACATAACAGTAAATTTTAATTGTTTTTGGTTTAAAAAGGAAAAGAATTCAATTCAGTATCTTAACATCCGTTTAATATGTAACCCCTTTAACGTCTCTTAACACAAGAAGTGAGTGATGTGTAATGACAATTAAGACTACAGGGTGTGGAGGAGGCCCATCATCCATGATGGTCCTCCACCTCACCTGCCACGTCATCGTGAGGTATGAGTATCATGGAGATGATGATTCAAGGGTGTGGTAGGAGCATCATCCCTTCCTTTAAAAAAAAAACCTAAGACCAATCAATAGGCCTGTCATACCCGGCGTCTTGCTGCCTACCTTGCCGTTGCCGGCATAGGGGGGCGGTGTTTGCCGCCCCGGCATACAATCGTTGGCCCCTATGCCGGATCCACACCGTATAGTCTAGTCTAGCATGTCATGTCACATTTTAACCCCTCAAAAGTTAGTGCATACCCATGACTAAAAACAGTACAGAGTCAATATGAGAAAAATGCGGTCACACTGGTTGACACTCCAACTCCAACACTTTTGAGCTTAGATTATATCGCCATTCGTCGGAGGTTCCAAGAC
Organism: Ambrosia artemisiifolia; assembly: GCA_032199755.1. Taxonomy (NCBI): domain Eukaryota; kingdom Viridiplantae; phylum Streptophyta; class Magnoliopsida; order Asterales; family Asteraceae; genus Ambrosia; species Ambrosia artemisiifolia. The sequence goes on along the minus strand of CM063516.1, from coordinate 48,590,196 downwards.
CAAAACCCATCCTTGAAATATCACACACTCCAAATTCATCATCAACCATTGCTCCTCTTCTTCGTTATTCTCTCCCTTCATCTTCTCTCTCTCGAACACTCATGGCCGCTGCATCTGCTTCTTTCACCGGATCGCTTCTTAAATCCAACCGTATCTCAGCCAACTCTGCACCAATCACAACCGCTGTACGGACCGTTTCCTTTCACACCAAAACCGCTTCCTCACTTCACCTTCCCTTCACTTCTTCTCAATGCCGATCTAAACTCTCACTTGCTTCATCCGGTATCCATATCTATTTTATTATTATTATTATTATTATTATTATTATTATTATTATTATTATTATTATTATTATTATTATTATTTGATGATATGTTTATGTTGATAGAATTATATATAGCTACAGTGTACTTTTTATTCCCTAATTGCGTGCGATAGGATGAGATTGGAGTGTTGTTTCCTCTAGGAATTAGTCTAATGAACTTAGCCACAATAATAAATAGCTGACAACATGTTTTAGACTTATGTTTATTTATAACATAGATTTTGAATTAAATTTAAACTAACTAAGGGATAATTATATTTCTTCTTCTTTTTAATCTCAGTAAGGTGTATGTTAACAATGTAAGCAAATTATGCTAGTATTCTATGTTGTCCTGTGGTTATGTTCTTTCATGACGATTTAATGTGGATTTGTTTACACATTGGAACTTAATTGGCTACGTTACGTTTTTGTTATTATTTGTAAACAGTAGTATTGAATTGATTATTATACAACATTTGTGTGTTACGTTGCTGAAGCTGTTTAGTACTCGCGGTTTTATACGATATGAGACTTGCAGGTGTAAAGGCACAGGTGGCCACTACTGAACAAGCAAGTGTTGAGTCCACACAGAAGGTGGAAGCTCCTGTTGTTATTGTGACTGGAGCCTCTAGAGGTATTGGCAAGGCTGTTGCGCTAGCTCTAGGCAAAGCTGGTTGTAAGGTTAGAGAATGTTTTTAGTATATATAACTGAAAAGTTTTTTGCACACTGAATGTTAAATATCGTTAGCGTACGCCTCGAGGTGATTCTGTAAGAAAACGAATCTGAGGCAGCGCCTCAGGGTGTTATTTTGTACGTGCACCTCATAGAGCTGAGGCGGTAACAAAAATTGCGCCTCAGGTGCGCCTCAGGGATTTTGATGTTTATTTTTGATGTTTTGGACTTTTTGTGTCAATTTCAAGCGTTCCATGTCTTTTTAGTGTGTGTTTTTGATGAATATGAGGATGAATTTAGTTGGTATTTCATTTTTTATAAGATATATAATATTTATATTTATTTTTTAATTCCGCCTCGGGCTTACGCCTTGGTTCACCTTGAGGCAAAGGGAAAACGCCTCGAGGCATGATTCCGTACTTTTAAACCTTGGTGTGAGTGAGTGGATATGTGATTCACAAGATGTTTTGGTTGTGGGTCTGATATTATTGTACCTTTTGTTCTTATGGTAGTTACGGCTTAATGTTTCAGGTTTTGGTTAATTATGCAAGGTCATCTAAAGAGGCAGAAGAAGTTTGCAAAGAGGTGAATTTTAGACGTACCTAAATCTTTTTAATATGATATAAGGGGAAGCAAAGTAGAAGGGTCGATTAGTTTTGTTATCTTGTAACAAATTGTGGTTGCATTAAATGGAATGTGATATTTCCTTTCAGATTGAGGCATCGGGTGGTGAGGCACTTACGTTCGGGGGAGATGTTTCAAAAGAAGAAGAAGTTGCATCTATGATCAAAACCGTGAGTGAAAATGCTGCCATAGCTTGATTCGTTTTTTAAAAGTTGTTTGGATTTTGTTTGACCTTGGAAACATTTCAGGCAGTTGATGCTTGGGGGACTGTTGATGTACTGGTCAACAATGCAGGTTACCTAATTCTACTTTCCCACACCCTATTTTCCTCTAGTCTTGTTTCTTGGTTTTGTTTGGTAGGATAGAAGTTACTTGAATAGAAGAGATGTTCTAAAAAGTTGGAGAGAAATAATTAAAATATTTGGTTTATACTTTTATTTAGAGTTAACAAATCTCAAGTAAATAATACATGCAGCCAAACAAGTTAATCCTAACAGTACTTGATTGTAAAAACCAAGAAAAAGTCTGACAATATTAAGAGGCAAAGAATTTATTGAAATATTGACTACTGTATATATATTGGAATTTAGAAAGATAGGAAAATAATTGGAAAAATGCTGTATTGCTCTTACTTTAATTTTGTCACGTCTATTTTGTATTAGTGTAATTGTTGCAGAGATTGTTATTCTCTTCTTACATATAATCTTCTAATCCAACATAGAAAGAGAGACGATATAACCTCCATTTTCTTCAGTTTTCTGCAATTTTCACTTTCTTGGTTTATCTTCTCTTGTGTTCATCTTTCTAATTGAATTTTAAATCAAATCATACAGGGATTACGAGGGATGGCTTGATGATGAGGATGAAGTTATCTCAATGGCAGGAGGTTATTGATTTGAACCTCACTGGTGTATTCTTATGTACACAGGTCTAGTTCTATTACATTCCCAAATATTTGTAGAAAATTACACTATATCTGAGTATTATTTTTTTTTACTGAATTTTCTCTCTTTTCAGGCAGCTGCCAAAATTATGATGAAGAAGAGAACGGTAGTCACTCCCATCAAGTGCCTTTAGTTTCTTATTTTTTTTTTTTTTTTTTTTCCTTTACATTTTTCAGTTTCACCATTTATGTTTCTCCATCACCTACATTGAAATGCCAACAAAATGGTAAATTTCTCAGGGAAGAATAATCAATATAGCATCTGTTGTTGGTCTAGTTGGCAACCTTGGGCAAGCCAATTACAGTGCTGCAAAAGCCGGAGTTATCGGGCTTACTAAAACTGTGGCAAGGGAATACGCAACCAGGGGCATAACTGTGAGTTTTTACAGCTCTACCATCATCTCGTATCTATATCTCAGTTACTACCCAAATTATCTGTAGGTATAGTTGTAATCGGTTTCTTTTTCTGTTACAGGCGAATGCTATTGCCCCTGGGTTTATTTCATCTGATATGACTGCTAAGCTTGGGGAAGACATTGAGAAAAACATCTTGAAGACAATCCCCTTAGGTGAGTCTTTCTTTTGGTTTTATTGGAGGTGACAAAATGGCATGGCCAGCTGGTTGGTAACGAATCAAAACGGATTCAGGTTGGGTAACATGTACTTATAGTATGGGCCGGGTTGGGTTGCAATGAAGAAGTCTTTGTCCAACTTTGAAATTTTTAAATAAAGTGGCCTATTGTATGCATTAAAATACACTTTTATCAACTTTTGACTCATTTGATTTGTTTCACTTTAGCTACTTTTTTTTACTTGACCTTTTTTGATAAAAAAACACATTCCAAATTGGAAATGGGTTGAAATGACCACTTCTTTGTTATTTGCTTTTGTGGACCATCTCATTAAAATAAGTATCGTCTATGAAAAATGTTTTAACTGTCAAATATATTTCTTTTATAGAACTTGTCAAGTTAAACATTGCATCGATTTTTGTGCTCTTAAAGATGGTAGAACGGAGGAACAAAGTATTGTAGATGGCAACTTTCAACCCGTGACGATAAATTTGTTGTCTTTAATTTGATTTACAGGGAGGTATGGCACTCCTGAAGAAGTTGCTGGGCTTGTTGAATTCTTGGCTCTCAATCCTGCAGCTGCTTACATGACTGGACAGGTTCTTATAAAACCTATTTCTTGCAATAATGTGTCTTTCTTTTATTTTCATCATATCAAAGTATCAAACATAAGCAAATATCTCATCTCTGCAAGATGACAAATATCACCATAGTCTAAAAAGATAATTTATAAAACTAGTTTTTTTTATTGTTTAAAAAAGAATTTTGCTAAGCGGTGGTTGGTGGTTAAATTTGATTGATTATCCATTGACATTCATGTTTAGGTTCAGCGGTGGGATCAGAGGGGGTAACATTATACTTCTCCCGGCTCCCTCTAATTCCACCCATGTTTAGGTGGTTGGTGTTCAAGAAACCATCAGTAAAGTAAAATGAAGTAATTTTCTTATATAAGTAGGCGTTTTATGTTGGTGGTTACATTTCCCTTGAAAAACAATATGCACATTTGCAGGTGCTTACAATTGATGGAGGAATGGTTATGTGAGAACGCCGAAAGCTGATTGAATTCCACAATCAACGGAAGAGAAGCTTACGGAGGTGTAGATTTTGTCTTGGGATAACTACAAAATAATTAGTTACCAATTAAGCATTTGTATTTTTAATCGTATTTAGGTGGGTAGCCATCACCTCTATGCCATGTTGGTCGACATTTTGATTTATCTTTGTATCCATTACATGTCTGTTTCTGTTGCATTTCTTGTCTTCGTTAGCTCAGCTGGTACCATTAGCGGTCATTGAACCAGCTGCACTTGTCATTGAACTTGTTGAACCGGACTATACAACAGGGGTAGTTAGTTATTAATTATATTACATAAAATTTAGAGACTAAATTTAGAAACTGTATTGCTATGTTGGTTATTTTCAAAAGCATTTTTGTTTTCAAAAAAAAAAATATAGGCTATTCGGCCACAAACTAGGATCTACAAAACGGAAAACGTAGGCAGCCCAGCCACAAGAAGGAAATTCTCCATGTGACCACCCTCCACCGTGAAAATAAGTTAACGAAGAAGAGAAACAAGTTATATTTTAGTAGATGGCATCACTATATATATACTAGGATTTGCTAGACGTGCCTTTCATAGAGGTTGTGTTCTGTATAACATCTCCATAGTAACTTTATACTTTTATATGTGCTTACAATTATTTTACTTTTTAAAGGTAAAACTTGCATGGAATTTAAATTTTATGTTTTACAAAACAACAATTAACCACCCTATTACAATCGCCATAAATTTTCCGGTCTGTTCTATTGAATAGTAGATGAAAAGGAGAATTAACTAAAAAAAAGGAAGTCAAATCAGTGCCACTCCAACACCAAAAGTCAAACACCCCTCTCTCTATTTATGGAGAAACCTTCCATTGCTTTCTACATCTCCAACGTTCATGGCTTCTTTCTGCTCTTTCAAATACACGTCAATTTCAAGCAAGTGTGACGGTGATCAGAAAGTTTCGTTTTCCAGCAAAAATGTGTCTTCAATTCAGCTTAACCGTCGCATTCATTTTTCGCCTAGAGTTTCATTTGCTCCATTTGGTATGACTGCCTTCTAAGTGTTGGTTGGGATATGTTTAGTATAAAATACGTCTTGATATACATTTTGTCACAAGAACTATAATCGGTCGATTGATAAGTTTACGACAAAACTTATATCCAAAGGTACATAAAAGTTTCATGATTATATAAAACGTTATATATTAAAAGTTACAAAATTATAATAATAAAATGAAAAAGGAGTGGAAAGTGTAAAATAGAAGGGTCACATCTAGCAATTACAAGAGTGTATCAACTTCAGGTTTGGAATAATTACAATTTAGCACCAAACATATAACAATTCTGTTTGATTTGGGATTAAATGTTTAAAGTGTTTTGGTTTTGATAATTATGGACCCTCACAAACAAAAAAAGTTTATTTATATTAATCCGAAAAGGTACTGTTATAGTAACGGTTGTCGCAGGTATAAAAGCTCGGGTAGCAACTACTCAGCAAGCACATGTTGAACCAACAAAAACTGTGGAAGCTCCTGTCGTTATTGTGACCGGAGCTTCTAGAGGCATTGGCAAAGCGGTTGCTCTAGCTTTAGGCAAAGCTGGTTGTAAGGTCAGATTGCATTCAAGACCAAATTTTTTGTTCCAAAAGTTGAACATTAAGGAGTTAACACATGTTAAGATAGACGTTGCCTACTTACAAGATGCTCTAGTGGCGGGTCAGAAAATATTGTACCATCTCATGGTAGACTTGGTCTTGCAGGTTCTGGTTAATTATGTAAAGTCATCCAAGGAAGCAGAAGAAGTTTGTAGAGAGGTTAGTTTTTACAGATGCATAGTTGTCTTTATACGCGATTCTGTGTTTGCATCGCGTGTTTATACTTTATAACATAAAATCACTTGTGAAACTGCAAAAGTGGTGAATATGAACTTGATCCAGATTGAGGGGGTGGGTGGTCAGGCACTTGCATTCAGGGGAGATGTTTCAAAAGAAATAGACGTTGCATCTATGATCGAAACTGTGAGTGGTGATTCTATCTTATTTTTATTTTTTGTTTAGTCAACTATTTGGAAATTTGTTGACTTTATAACCCTTGCAGGCAGTTGATGCTTGGGGGACTGTTGATGTATTAGTCAACAATGCAGGTTGCCCTTTTCTTTTACCCCCCCCCCCCCCCCCCTCCTTTTCCGTGGTTGTTTGTTTTTAATTTAAACTTAAAATGATACAGGGATTATAAGGGATACTTTGTTGATGAAGATGACGACATCTCAATGGAAGGAGGTCATCGATTTGAATCTCACTGGCGTATTCCTATGTACACAGGTTTGGTCCTTGAACATTCTCAGACATTTGCAGCCTGCTTTTTTCTTATATTTTTTTCTTTTCAGGCAGCTGCCAAGATTATGATGAAGAAGAAAAAGGTTGGCCCATACAATTTATTATATATATTAGTATTTTTTGTTAGCGTGTTATATTTTTGTGAATATGCATAGGAACTGTTTGTAAGTTCATTCTGTTTTATCATGTTAAATTCTGTTAGGGAAGAATAATCAATATAACGTCCATTGTTGGTCTCATTGGCAATGTTGGGCAAGCCAACTACAGTGCTGCAAAAGCCGGAGTAATTGGATTCACTAAAACTGCAGCAAAAGAATACTCGACCAGAGGCATAAATGTTAGTTTCTCTAGCTTTAGTTTTGATTTTGGGACGTCGAAAATGACAATGACTTTTTAACTGTTGTAGGTGAATGCTATTGCCCCCGGATTCATCATATCTGAATTGACTACTAACCTCACGGAAGATATTAAGCAAGCTTACATAGAAAAAATCCCCTTGGGTGAGATTTTTCTATATCCCTTTTTCAACCGTCGATTGAAATATGATCCGAGGGTTAAAAAATGGTTCTCTAGAACGAACAATATTGCAAATGGTAACCTTTATAAAAAGTGAAGTCAAGTAAAATGATTTTTTTTTTTTTTTTTTTTTGAATTATGATCTGCAGGAAGGTATGGGCAACCAGAAGAAGTTGCAGGGCTTGTTGAATTCTTGGCTCTCAATCCGGCAGCTAACTACATGACTGGACAGGTTTTTACAAATCCCAAATCTTGTTGCATATGTTACTTTGTGTTTTTGTTGTGTGTAGGAATATATCAAATACAATAAGAGTCCCATGTTGTTAACAAAAGGTTGTGTTTTTTGAGGTGTCCCACATTGTTGGAAGGAATGACATATTTACTAACGAGCCTTCTGGTTGCGTGGTAGCCCATGACTTTTCAAATGAGAGATCATGGGTTGGAGTCTCGCCTGGATAAATTTGTTTCAGCGTTGAGCTATGACAGTTTTCCTAGTTGTGGGTTTCCTCCTAGGTGGGTGGGTAGGGTCACCATGTTTTGTTCTTCGGACGTAAGGGTGATCCATTTGCTAGAGTGATCCTGGGTGATTGGGCCTTTGCTTTTTAAAAAATGGGACATATCTATTAGTGTTAAAAGTAAAAAGTGGGTGATCCGTTTGCTAGGGTGATCCCGGATGTTCGGGCCTTTCCATTTTAAAAAAAGGGACATATCTATTAGCGTTAAAGCTAAAAACTTTCAAAGTTCAACTACTCTACCTTACATTTTTGGGGGTCATACTACCCAAAAAAAAGGTGAGAAACCCTTATTAACACAAAATTTTGTTGGTCAGGACCCGGTTAACGAACCCTCGGACCCTCCTCTAGTTCCCCTAATAATCTATAGTTATTAAGTGTTACCATCAAACTTGTAATATTTTTCAAATATAATATAAAAAAAATGTGATATAATTTATACAAGTGAAAGTAAGGGGGTGTTTGGGATTGATTATTCAAAACAGATTATGCATTTTAAAAAAGCAGGGGTTGAGCTGCTTATAGATTATTGCGTTTTGGTAGCTTAAAAAACTGATTATCTGCGTTTTCAAAACGCAATCCAAACACTAAAAACTGATTATCTGCGTTTTCAAAACGCAATAATCTAAAAATCAAATTCAAAACGCAATCCCAAACACCCTCTAAATATAGGATTATATGACTCGCAGGTGCTTACCATTGATGGAGGAATGGTGATGTGATTGTTACGGCATAAAGCCAAAGCTCATGGCACCAAAGATGGGCACAATGTGTAACACGGTCCCTTAAAATAAATATTATAAGGAGTAATTTCAATTAATGAAACATGTCACATTATATAAAGCACTTTTTATTTTACCTTTTTTAAACTAAATAAAACATAAAAAGAAATAAAAAAAATAAAAACCTCTATATTAGAGCATGCTCAATGCACAGCTCTAGGATGAATGTGGCATTTTTTATTTACTTTTTGTTTTTCTTTTTTAGAAATACAATGTGGCATGTTAATGTGTTGTTTTTGAGAGAATATGATGCATTGGGAAAGTTCTAACTTTGTATTCATTTTTGGGTATGCCTCATAGGAAAGGATGATTGTGATTGAGTTTTGTTGTATTATAAAAAGAAAAAAAAATTAATAAAAATGTTATTTGATTATGTAATACTAGGTTATAGAAACAAATCTAACATAAACTGATAAAATGTGTGTTACAATGTAGCATAAAAACTAATGTATTATAATATGATAAAACAACAATTTTAATTATGTAAATAAGAATGAAAATGTATATTAAAGAGAAAATGTGCATTTTGGATGAGTAGCAGAGGCAAAAGCAACCATTGCAGGATGTGATAACCATTGCAGGATGTGATTAAGCCGGTGGTCTTGAATGTGTAGTTTTTTTAGAAACAATTGGTTTTAACATATTCTACTCTGGATGAAAGCAAAACTCCCATTTACATTTACATTTTCATTTAGTGTAAAGAATTCATTAGAAACTTCTGTATCACACGGGTTATAACATTTTTTTTTTGTTTTTATTTATTATTAGGTTAGAAATTTAATATGACATGATGTTAGATCAATAAAATATTAAATGGTTTTTAATAACCGAAATAAAAACAAATAGTTAAGAAAATAAATATTAGATAAATAAGAGATAAACGTGAAATTATAATATAATAATATTATTTCATATGAGAAAAAAATTGAGATAATCATATGATTTTTATTTATTATATAGTAAAGTAAATTTTTTTTTTGAAAGGCTTAGATTAGTGGAAATCATTGTACAACCCTAAAAAAAGATGAAAATCATTATAAAGATTATAAATTAATAAATATTGGGTAAATTGAGTTATTTATAACCTAATTTCTTTGTCCGGAATTTAAGGGTAGGGATGACCTCACCAAGTGACACGCGTCCTCATCCCAATCATTTTATTATTATATATAGAGAGATGTTAATTTAAATAAAATTTATCAGTTTGTGTATATTTATATAGTTTAATTGATTATAGAAAAGTCCCTACAATTAGAGCTGCAAATGAACTGAACTTTCAGGAAACAGTTCATGAACCTAACAAATTTGGTGGGTTGATAACTTGTTTGATTATCAGGTATAACTTGTGTAATTATAACTTACGGAAGTTATACTTGATAATCATGGAAGTTAAAACCCAACAATTTTTTTTCTTAAAAACTATAACAATGGGGTATGCAAATGAAATTGGATAAAAAACTTGTTTCTATGGTGTTTGGTTTTTAGAAAAATAATATAGTATGAAAAAATTATGGACTTTTAAAAAATGGAGGTGAAAGTTAAAAAAAATCAAGAATTATGGTGGTAGACAAGAATGCCCTTTTTAGCTATTGTCACGTGTCACACGATATTCTTACACTTTTTATGTTAAAAGAAGCTTTTTAAGTTAGCCATAAAAAATATCTTAATTTACGCTTGTTTGGATAAGAAGAAAAGAAAACCCACAAATCCACGATTGATAATTCACTTTATACTTTTGAGTTATGGGCTATTTGGTTGATTAAGTGTTGAATCATTAAGAGGTTTGAATGGTTAAGTGCTGAATTATTAAGTTGGACCTCTTAATGGTCAATTTTCTTGTCCTACATTGGTAGGAGAGTCTCGTTAAGGCTTAATGGTTCAGCAACATCCCAAATCTTAATAATTCAGCCCTAACCATTCCATTCAGAAGCTGAAACAAACGCGTTGAATGCTTAATTATTCAGCAATGAATGATTTAGAGCCTCATTAAAAAGTTTACCAACAGCCGTTACTTTTATACAAGCAAAGCTCAACCCTTTTACAACAAATTTACCAAAAATAATGATAAAGCTCAAACCTTTTTAAACTTTTCTCCCAAAAAAACAGAAAAAGCTCAAACCAAAATACAGTAAAGCCCAAATCTTTAACCTTTTACAACAAATTTTATCAAAAAACAGAAAAAGCCCAAACCTTTTACAACTAATTTTACTAAAATACAGAAAAAGCTTTAATCTTTTACAACAATTTCACCACAAAAACAGATAAAGCTAACGTTGTTGAAAATGCATTCACGTGTTTCTAGAGAGGTCTTACTCATTTGTCGGTTCTTATTTTCAAATGTATGGATAAAGTAAAATAAATAAAAAAAGATTCGTTTATAATAACAAACCCATCACTAGACGTCCTACTGTTCATATTCATTGGCCTTCTCTTCTCTTCTCTGACAGTAACAGTGACAGAGACCATGACCAAAACAATTCTAATGCCTATGTTCATGCTGTTCATGTTAATGTTAACGGCTGCAGCTGCCGTAGGAGGAGGTGATCGGAAAATGTTACCGGAGAGACGTAATCTTCTTGCCAATGGCCTTGCTGATACTCCACCAATGGGGTTCGTCTCATCTCTCCTTTTTAATTTTGTTTTATGTATAACTACTATACAGATATATAAAGTTGTTTTTTTTTTTATTTAAGTTATTATTATAGAAATTGCACCTAAAATTTAAGTAATTCATATTAGTTTTGCTAAAGTTTAAGTAATTCATAAGAATGATTCCACAGTAGATGTTAAATAGCATTTGAGAATCTAACAATGAGAATTAGCATTCAAGTAAATGCTAATTAAACTGAATAATATGTGTATGACAAACTTTAATAACGAGTTAAATGTCAATTTCGTCCTTGAGGTTTGGTCCAGTTTGCTGCTTCAGTCCAAAAAAAGTTTTTTTTGCAATGGAATCCTTGAGGTTTGGATTTTTTTGCTATTTTTGTCCTTTTTACTAACTCAGTTAAAAACTGAAGTTAAGTCAGGGTAAGCTTCCCATTAGGTTTGTGTTTACCTGGGTGATCGGGCTTTCAAAAACTTAATTTTAATTTCATTCCACAATAAAAACCAAATTACATCTGGATAACAGGTATGCGATGCGCACAACAAGTTGCGCCGCTATCCCCTTTTGAATCGCAAATCCTATTCTACTAAATACAAAGCCTTGGTTCCTTGGGCTCTGCGAGTCACTGTGGACCACCTTCTGCACCCGCTCCAAAAAGTGAACCGCCCCAGGGGCTAGGGATCCAAATGTGTCGAAGGCAAACGGAATGAACACGTGTTGATTCTCTAAACATGCTGCCTCGTGCTTAGCAACCTTCCTAGCTTCCGCCTTCAAAACCGCCTATCCCGGAATGAAAACTTAATTGTTTATCACAAATGAGGGATTTAACTTTTTTTTACAAGTTTAGTCCCTTGAGTTCGCTCTTTGAGACAACGAAGAACCCACTTTATAACACCCACAAAAAAGACCCATATGACTTGCTAGTGCTTACATTAATTCGGATTTAAAGTTTTAATATAAAATTGTAAATAACAAAGCTTTTGCACCCAAAACAAATTTATAAATTTACTGACTCTACTCTTCATTAATGGTGCAAACATGATGATTTAATTTTAATCCATGAATGGCTATTATTGCAGATCTAATAGTTTGTGGATTTGTTTCAGGTGGAATAGTTGGAATCACTTCAGTTGCAACATCAATGAAACAGTGATCAGAGAAACTGGTGAGCAAATTTATGCATAGAAGACATTAGCCCAAAGGTGTAGCGGCGCAGCTTGTGGCCCGTTTACCTGCGTGTCACTTGTAGTTGGTTGTTTTTGTTTAAAAAAAATATCTCTAATTAATAATTTAATATGTTTTACAGCTGATGCTCTTGTTTCTACTGGTCTTGCTAATCTTGGATATAAGTATGTAAATATAGGTATGTAACTTCATAACCATTCACCAATAAGTTGTTGTTTTATTGCTACTTTGAACTAAAGATCTAACCCGAAAATCTTATCATTTATTTCATTGTAGATGATTGTTGGGCTGAAAAAACTCGCGATCAAAAGGTTTGCATATTGTTAAAGTTTTTTTTTTTTTTGCGAGTTTTGGTTTATAATGTGTGTAATCTAAACATGTAGACGCTTTCAGGGTAACCTTGTGGCTAGGAAATCAACCTTCCCTTCTGGTATCAAGGCTCTTGCTGACTATGTTCATAACAAGGGTCTTAAGCTTGGTATATATGCCGATTCAGGGTAAGATTTGTGATACCGTGATCTTAGTTTAAAGCTCGGTATAAAGGGTGTATTCACTTCCATGATTCCATCACATAAGCACCATATAAAGGATTGTTTTTAACCTCTATATTTGCAGTACCATGACTTGTAGCAAGACGATGCCTGGTTCACTTGGTCACGAGGAACAAGATGCCCAAACGTTCGCTTCTTGGGTATGATTTTAGTTTTCTTTCAATGGAACACTTTGGCCCTTTGACTTTTGAGGTCAAACATAAAGTTGGGCATAAATATATATACCTTGTTGTGTAGGGTATCGACTACTTGAAGTACGATAACTGCAACAATGGAGGGATAAAACCAACCGTTCGGTAATTCACCATGACTTCAAGTCTTCAATTTTCTATCATCATGAACTTGGTTTTCTATATCTTTTAATAACATTATATGTTCTATTTTAACTAATGTAGATACCCAATAATGACTAGAGCGCTCATGAACACAGGCCGTCCTATCTTTTTCTCACTGTGTGAATGGTGATTTCACTTTTTCAACCATTTATAGAGTTTTAGTTGATGTTGCATGCTATTAAAACTAACTATTTTCGGTTTTGAAATCATGGAATAGGGGAGACTTGCATCCTGCTCTTTGGGGTTCCAAGGTAGGAAATAGTTGGAGGACTACAAATGACATTAGCGATACGTGGAGTAGGTAACTTCAAGTGCACTCTTCGTGTTTTTCGCACGGTTTTAAGTACGTTCATATTGAATTTTACCTTTTGTTTTGTATGCAGCATGATGTATATAGCAGACATGAATGAGTATTATGCAGATTATGCAAGACCTGGTGGTTGGAATGGTTTGTTTGTTCCTCTATTCATTTGTGAACAATCTCTATAATACACTTTTATACGTCGATACTAAATTCAGACTTTTTGTACTCACAGATCCAGACATGCTTGAGGTTGGAAATGGAGGGATGACAAAAGACGAATACACTGTCCATTTTAGCATATGGGCTATCTCAAAAGTATAACACTTCGTCACTTATATAAGTTTATGCTAAACGCACGAGTTTTGCACTGTGTACACTAAATGCTCTTACATCTTTGCAGGCTCCTCTTCTCATAGGTTGTGATGTTAAAACTATCACGAACGAGACTCTCGAGATCCTTGGAAACAAGGAGGTCATTGCTGTAAACCAAGGTGCGCTGCTTTGACTTAAAAAGTCAACTTTTTCTGGTTTGAAACTTATATATCCAAATTTCTATTTGGGTTCTACTCCTAAAAACTTTGTGTCATGGAAGTAATCTGCTCTTTTTTTAGAATCAATTCCTATTTGTGTATATTTCTAAGCTAATTTTTCACCATTTTTGAGTTTTAAAAGTCAAAGGTTGACTCTTATAATTGTTTGTTTTGATCATGTGTTTTTTATCTCCACAGATAGACTCGGTGTTCAGGCAAAAAAGGTTAGAATGGAAGGCGATCTTGAGGTACTTCACTGAACCCTTGTATAGGTCAACCATATGCCCGTCTTGTTCATCAAGGCGATATGCGATGTGTAATCTCAAACATGACAAACTAAAACATTTAGCTACAATAGGAAGAAACTCCTAATGGTATTTTTTTCCCCAAATAATACATAAAAGAGTTTTCGGTAGTCAACCCGACATCATCTTGCAACCTCTAACCAAGATTTGAATTGATTTTGCACATTTGGCAGGTTTGGGCTGGGCCCCTTTCCAAGTACAGAGTAGTTGTGCTCATGGTGAACCGCGGTCCTGTAAGTACTGAGATCACAGCCAATTGGGATGATATAGGACTTCCTCCAAACACAGCCGTGGTTGCCAGAGATCTTTGGCTTGTAAATCTCAATTACCTTTACATAATTATTGTCATTTTAATTGTCATTGATATTAATGTTTTTCTATTGGATGCAGCACATGGAATGGAAGCAAAAACCTGCAGGGTACATGACCGCTAAGGTTGCTTCTCATGGTTGCAAGATGTTTGTTTTGAAACCGGTATCTTGACAGACGCTTATGCATTTGGATTGTATGAATTGCTACTGCAAGCTCATAAAATTACATGAATAAAATCTTATGTCATTTAAACAAAACAACCAGTTAAACCCAAATTTGAGTTTCGGATTCCACGATAACTTGCAACTATAACTTTACATAATGTGGCTAAACCAGAACACTCATTGAGTTAGTGACTCTGTGTAACCATAACTTTGCACACAAATTGAAGTTAGCCATATATCAAGGACTCTGTCGAGCTCCCCACGTCATCCTTGCATCCTTGGGTTAGCCGTTATGTACTAGTTATGATTATGGGTCAATGGTTTCGTCTTACCTAACGTATGGAGTGGTCCAAACGCCAAATGTTTGACCACCTCATCCACACACCTTTAGTTATACTCCCAAAATATATGCGTGACCAGTATATGTTTATGCACATTTTCGATTAGCTGTGTTCTTCAAACATTTTCGATTAGCTATGTTCTCGTGCGTTGCTACTCTTTTGTGGCACTGTGGCAGCAGTTGATGCCACAAACATTTGATGCCAGCACGCAACAACCTGTGTTATTTTTGTTTTTTTACCTCATTTCGGTATACATTTTGTTGATAGCATATTTGTTTTCAAAGGTAGACTATTTTTTGGTATCATACGTATACCTTGATGAAGTGTACGGTATCGACCGAACATAATCAGTGAAGGTATTTTTTTTTTTTTACGGTAACGAACCGAATTGTGAATAGAATAGTATTTTTTTATAATATACGAGTGTAAGTGCGGTAATGTACCGGTAACAAAAAGAATTGACAGATATCGAATAATATCGGTGCCGGTATTTACTTTATGATTTTCAATCGATATAACATATTTTGTCTCTTTTCAAATATAACGTTTTATAAAATTTTGAATTATACTATTGCGACACGGTTATTTTCATATATATTTCAGATTTATATTTTATTCGAAACCAAACCATTGCAACTTCTTAGTCATTTTTAATTATCTAGAAGATCACACGAGCGAAATGAATCACGATTAAATATTAAACTTATATAAACGATTAATATTTAATACAGGTTGTACGTTTGTCCATTTTGCCTGCCACGTGCTCTGTTGTCCCTCGTCCGCAGATCTCCATGTTGTACCTGGCGGGTGTTGTGGGGCAATACATCCAGCTTCATATCCGCCAAATTCTCCGCCCGCCATCCGCATGGGTCGTGGGCCAAATATGTTTTGGGCTCACCTAGGGTATGGGTTCCTGTTGTTTTTAATGCAGTTTTGGGCCCTTATCCCTTCACCTACTATTTAATATTGGCGAGCCGAACTCGAGCCGAGTTTTGGCTCATTTAAGTTTTGAAGTGAGCTCGAGCCAAGCTTTTAGTTCCTTTAAAATTGTTCTAAATTTATTTCGAGCCGAGCCGAGCTGTAGCTCTTTGGTTTTACTTTCGAGCCGAGCTCGAGCTCAAAGTATTAGGCTCGAACCGAGCCGAGCTCGAACCCAGTCAGGCCCAGGCTCGGCTCGGCTCGTTTACACCCCTATTTCTAAGTGAAATCACCACGCCATTTCTCACGATCAACCCACCCAAAAAATCACCAATGGCCCTAGTCTTAACTCATAGTCAGGTCAAAGCCTCAAACATGTGTAAGAACCAAATAATTCCAAACTAAATTAACCCGAATTATTAAGCGGGTCGAGTAATAAATCACCTAGGAATCTTTAAGAGTTCGGTACATTTAAAATACATTACTCAAAAGAATAAAAATCTCTCTTTCTCTCTCAAGATAATAAAACATACATATAATATTGAAACTGAAGTCAAACTTAGAGGGGCATCATAAACATGAAATGCTAAACACAACGTGGGGAGCTCTACCCTCCCTGGATTCTTTTTCATCAACGTCAACCCTACCACCTTTCTAATTACATTCTCTCTATATATATCATGCATCATTTCTTCACCTAAACTCAACACAGCTCCATCAAAAACTCATCATCTACCACGAAAACGATGAATCCAGGGCGCGTTTTCATCACATTCGTCTTAGTTTTGACCATCATCGATGCCTCGCTAGCATTCGATTATGGGGAAGCTGTTGACAAAAGCTTGTTGTTTTTTGAAGCACAAAGGTCTGGCAAGTTACCCGGGACTCAACGTGTGAAATGGCGTAGTGATTCCGGTCTCTATGATGGGTTCCAACAGAAAGTAAGTGTATCATTTATTGTTAACATATGTCACTTGTTATGCTATTTCGGTTATGTATGGAGACATGATGAAGTGGTTTGTGGCAATGTAGGTTAACTTGGTTGGAGGGTACTATGATGCTGGTGACCATGTAAAGTTTGGGCTGCCAATGTCATATAGTGTCACAATGCTGTCATGGGGAGCCATTGAGTATGGTAGAAGTATGATTAATCTTAACCAAATGGGTCATGTTTTGAATGCTATCAAATGGGGTACTGATTACTTCATCAAAGCCCATTCAGAGCCCAATGTTCTTTGGGGACAGGTATATGTAAATGATGCACTTTTAGAGCATTTGCAGTTAATCAATATGTTTCCTAACATTTTTGAAACTTGTGCAGGTTGGTGATGGTGACTCTGATCACTACTGTTGGGAGCGCGCAGAAGATATGACCACGCCACGAAATGGTTATAAATTGGATACTGAGCACCCGGGTTCAGACCTTGCGGGTGAAACTGCTGCTGCTTTGGCTGCAGCGGCTATTGCATTCAGGCCTTATAACTCTTCTTACTCGGATTTGCTACTGGTTCATGCTAAACAGGTCGGGAATGGGTACTTGGATTATTTCTAGTTCTTGAATGACTTTGTTGTGATCTTTTGATGTAATTTTTGGCTTTACTTTCACAAACTGCAGCTTTTTTGGTTTGCTGATCGGTTTAGGGGAGTTTTCACGGACTCAATCCCGTCTGCGAAAGAGTTTTATACATCATCGGGTTACTCGGTAAGTTGTTCTGTTTAACCCGTTTGAAATAAGATGCAGCCCAGATTGATTCACTCGTATGTAAATGGGTCAAGTGTGAAACTAACGGGTTTGTTTTGGTTTGAAGGATGAACTGTTGTGGGCTGCAACATGGCTGTACCGGGCAACCAAAGACGAGTCATACTTGAAATATGTGGTTGATAACGCCGCCTCCATGGGCGGTACTGGTTGGGCAGTGAAGGAATTCTCTTGGGATAACAAATACGCCGGTGTCCAGATTCTCCTTTCCAAGGTGTTGATGGATGGAGATGGTGGTGCATACACCGCAACACTGAAACAATATCAAGCTAAAGCTGATTACTTCGCATGTGCTTGCCACCAAAAGAACGCCGGCTACAATGCACCTATGACTCCTGGTCTGTTGACTGTCTAAAATACTTTTTTTTACCTTAAAGTGAGATATGTACTAACATCTTTCAATACAGGTGGCTTACTGTACCTGCACGAGTGGAACAACATGCAATACGCGGCCTCAGCTGCATTCCTGCTAGCCGTGTACTCAGACTATCTCTCGGCGGCCAAATCTGTCCTAAAATGTCCTGATGCCAGTGTTCAACCTCATGAACTACTTGTGTTTGCTAAATCACAGGTATGTCTCGATTTAATCCATGTTAGTTTAAGGATATGTAAACATTGGGTTCATGTAATTAACAAAACAAATGTCGGGTGTTATGCAGGCTGATTATATCTTAGGGAAAAATCCCAAGTCAATGAGTTATATGGTCGGGTATGGTCAAAACTACCCGATTCATGTACACCACAGGGGTGCATCCATTGCATCCGTATCTGTACTCCGTTCAGCAGTGGGCTGTGTACAAGGGTTTGATGCATGGTACCGCCGCCCAGAGGCTAACCCAAATATTGTTTATGGTGGACTTGTTGGTGGGCCAGACAAAAACGACAATTTTGAGGATGATCGGTCCAGTTATGAACAAACCGAACCTACACTCTCTGGGACTGCCCCTCTTGTAGGACTTTTCTCCAAGTTACAAAGCATCAATTCACACTATGCAGCAGGACCTACCCCCACAAAGGGCCAAACTAATTCATGTGAGTAGTGACACACCAAAGCGACCTGTAGCAATTCTATTAAACATAAGTTTATGCATTCTGACTCATATCTAATCTGTGTTGCAGACTCGCACCCTAAGGTGGCGGCGAAACCATATGAAAAAGCTGGTAAGTTTTGACAAACGTTGTGGTTAGAGGTGACAATTTGTACCCATTTACTTATAAATGGGTCGATTTGGGTTCTGTAATCACAATTAACAAATTGGTTATTCTTGAAAAAATTAAAAAATGAACAAATAAAGAGTATGTGTGTTACTATGTGTATGCAAGTCAACACAACTCAACCCGGTCAGTTTCGACATTTTACCAAAATGACTGGTTTCAACCCAAACCGTTGCCTAAGCCATATTTTTTGTATATCTAATGTCATAAAATATAGAATATTAGAATTGAAGGAAAACTGACTTAGGCGGTTGTGTTTTTATAGTAGGATCGCCGGTGGAATTCTTTCACACAATAACAGATTCATGGACAGTTGGGAGAATTGCATACTATAGGCACAAGGTGACAATCAAGAACCAGTCAGAAAAACCAATAACAGATTTGAAGTTGGAAATTGAAAACTTATCAGGGGCAATATGGGGATTATCTCCAACTCAAAATAAAAACATATATGAGCTTCCAAAATGGATTAAGGTTATCAAACCTGGTTCTGAGTGCAGTTTCGTGTACGTTCAAGGTGGCCCACAGGCTAAGGTCTCGGTTCAATCCTACCACTGATCACCATCACCCCATAGTCAACCATTTCAAGTTTGGTAACTGTAACCAACCAGGATGTCTTCTATTTTTTGACATATAATCTTAAGAAATGTATCTATATACGACTACACGAGAAATGAAAAACGATTCATATATTCAAGTATTATATATCCAATTTAGCATCACAATAACACTGATTTATAAGCAAACTACTGATAAATACACCATAAGCAACCTAATATGGCAAGTTAGACTTGCATAACATTTTGCAACATATTAAAATATAATTATGCAAACTTCTTCCTAGTCGCCTTCGGAATTCTACTTAGCACACTAGCATCCAGCTTACTGTAGTTGTTCTGAAGCTTTCCTAGCACATTGTATACCATGTTATCGATTTGGTCATCATACTTCTCGTACACAACAGGCAGAGTATGGGCAGCCACAAAACCTTATCAGAGATAAAAATAAACAAATGGCAAATTTCATAAAGAAGCCAAAAGATATATCCTGCAATTAATCTGGAAAACAAAAACAATCGTAAAATCTTACCTATATAGATTACAGTCCAAAAGTTACACCAGGTTCCGATTATTGCAGCAGTTAGCAAACTCCCAACAACCTAACCAAGATTTTAAAAAAAATGTGATACTTGTGGCATGCTAGATGTATTAATATATGTAATAAATCCAGATGAAAATATGACATACGATCGCAAGTTGCTTAATATCTCCTCTAGAACCAGCGTGCTGAAGAAAACCTAAAGCACGATTGACTTCAGCACCTACTGTAGTAGAAATGTTCACAAATAGCTCATCAGACAGAACAAGACGAGGTGGGTCCCTGATAACAAGTAGAGTTCATTTTCAGATTTTTATTACAAAGTTTTTTACTTTATATAAATGATTAATAAAGCATACCTTTTCAAAAGGTGTGACCAAATAAACTGGCCAATGATACATACAACAAGACCAAAACAGACAAGAGGAAGAAAATGATAGTTAAGCCATTCAAAAAGCACCCAAACTGCAGTTGCACCACCCAAGACACTTGCTGATATCTTTTTGTTCCTCCATAAGAGTACATCAGCAGCTGAAGGGAATTTTATTTTCAGAAAAAAAAAACAAATATTATTATTAATTATCATCATCATGAAGTTAAAAGATAATGATGAGACAAACATTACATTTGCCACCCCCTAAAATATTGTAAACAGGTTTCTGTCTCCCAAACAGCTTGTTAAACTGAGTAGTTACAGAGGGTGACTTCTCCTCGGCAAAAAATGAACCGGAACTGTGCTTCTGATGATTATCAGAAAGTGTATCCATGATGTTGTTGAGTAGATTTTCAGATGTTATACCCTCAGACATGGCTCCTGCGGTTGGAAAGATGAGTAATGTTATTATCAATTTCAAGAAAACTTATCTAACATGATACTTTTGGCCAACACAAATAACCTAAGGAATTAGTGTTGATCATAGTTATTTCCTTGTAACTATCATGCTAACCATAGTGCATTTGTCAAGGATTTTAATCTTTATCTCAGATATACTATAACTAATGTATCTCATATCTAGAAGCAAGATACAATATCATCATGTATGTACACACACATTATGTGTGTATCTTGGTTTTAAAAAAAGGTCGCCTAAGGCGCGAGATGCTGATATGTTAAAACGCATCAGGGCATTGACACAGAGCTTCATTTACATGTGGGTCAGAAATCAGAATTAGGCAATATTAGGGTATGGAAGAGGCTGGTATATAAAAACGACCAAACGATGATTGATGAAAATGTTGATATGTAAAAGAGGCGATGAACATAGTTACATAGGGCAACGTCTTGCGTACATGAAGCTCTCGCCTTACAAATTTGTGTAACAGTCTAAGCCTCTAAGGTTAATAAAACAAATAAATAAGATGTTTGTTAGAAGACACTTGAATCAGAAGAATTTCCATCTATCAAAGGTAAGAAAAAAAAGGAGCTACTTTTAGGATTTTAAAACAGTTGACTTTTAAGTCAAAATCAGGTCCAAAAAGCTCCCTCCCCCAAAAGGAATATAAAAAGGAAACTAACTTTCTACAATCCCAAAATAAAAAAATAAAAATAATAATCAATCAATCAATCATACTCAGTATATCCCACGAATAGTAAAAACTATCGGTAAGGTCAGGAGAGGGTGAGATGCAGGCACCTTTTAAATTTTTGTAGTAGTAGTAGTGTATGAACTGAGGTGATCACTTTTTAAATTTTTGATTATTAAATTAAACAAATATAAAAGAAAAGGTTACAAAATGGAAGGTTTTCCATGAACATTTGTGCTTAAATAATCTAAACTAAACAATTAAAATTAGTATGTAGTAAGAGCCCAACCTCAATATAATTACACAATAAGGCCATACACAAATTGTACCAATACATATAAATAAATAATTAAACCAACCGTTCAACCAATTCAAGTTACAGAGACAGAAAGCATGTGTGCGTGTGCGTGTGTGTGTGTGAGAGAGAGAGAGATACCAAGCAAATTGAACGATGTGAATGATTATTGAAAAGTTTAGAAAGAAAGTAATGATGAAGTAACCAACTTACAAAAGAAAAGATAATATTATTAATTGAATGATTTGAACGATATTGTGGTAGCGGGCGCCACAAGGAATACGACACCGTTTCAACATTGCATGCGTTGTCCTATCTTACACCACCCAATGTCATTAACACACTATGACTGTGAGGTAATGGTTTTCAATTGAGCCGTATTTGATATTGGCTTGATAAAAGCTCAAAATGATCCGAGTCTTATTCTGTTCGAGCCAAGCTTGAACCTAAAACAAAGCTCGTTTATTTATCGAGCTCGAGCCTGATGGTTTATTTTAAATTTCATGTCTACTGCAGAACCGGACGTGAGAATATTATTTTTATTAATTAAAGACTTTTATGTTTTAACACATAAGTATGTTAATAAAAATTACATTAATATTAAATAATTACATAATTAATTCAAATTAGATTAATATTAATAAGCCAAAAATTACATTAATTAAAAAACTAATGTAAATCGTTGGACAAAATGTGTTGTCGAGAACATATATTCATTACAAACGACATCATGTGTGAAGTAATTGCTTATCAACTCAGTGTGTCCCGCCTCATGATCTATATTCGCGGCGGGCCTACAAGTTCGCCCACCGAGCATTCGGCTTCGTCTTCAAGCAATTCTACTAACACGGTACCAACCGTGTTGCCTAACCTCAGGGTTATACTTTACCACAATAATGACCCTTTATTAAAAACATGAAGTGTGTTTAAATGGATGAAAGGGTTGAGAAGGCCACACCACCTTGAAGCAGTGATCACAATGACACATCTATATTTTTGTTAGAACGGTTGACTCACACATAGACACGTCTACTAAACCCACTTCTAAACTTGGATCAATGTCCACCATGGCACTAAAACCCTTAGCCACTTCACATGTAGACGTAAAAAACTTTATCGAGTAAAATAAATTCGGCGTTAATTTGATAAGAAAATAAATGGAACAAAATTGTGTCACTTAAGTTGAAATAAAACATAAAACCTGACAAAAATATTACATAATTATGTGAAGCTAACTTCCAAACTCAAATTAAAATCACAAATTTAACCGAACAAAACAAGCACAGCTTGCTGTTACATACACTTCCATTATCAATTGTCACCTAAAGCTGTATTCTTCCATGTATCGGGTGTTACCATGCTCGGCCTGCCAGATCAACGACGGCCTCTGCCACGACCACCACCACCACGGCCTCTTCCACCACCCCTGCCGCCGCCAAACCCTCTTCCACCACCCCTGCCGCCGCCAAACCTATCACCTCTTCCACCACCCCTGCCACCGCCAAACCCTCTTCCACCACCCCTACCACCACGTCCAAACCCTCCTTCGCCACCTCTTTGCTTTGCTTCCTCTACTGTTATAGTGCCGCCACTAACCTCAGATCCACTCAGGTCAAGAGCTTTACTGAACGCCTTGTTGTCAGCAAAATCTATAAAAGCAACCCTGAGAAAACAAATCACTTAACATATTAGTTAATTTTACTACAACAAAGATCAAAATATACAGATTTAACGTATTAAATATAAAAAACATACCCTTTAGGACCACCGGATTCAGGATCTTTAGGAATAGACATCCTTGAAATCTCGCCACATTTCCCAAAGTGCTCCTCAAGGCTACTCCTAATCTGTGCAACAGACCAAAAAGAAAAAGATTGCAAATAAAATATTGGAATGTATAACTAAGAAACTTGTAAGATTATGATATGTAAAACATACATCGTCAAAGCCGTCATCAGTACCAAATCCCCTTACAAATACAGTTCGTACTTGAGTTTGCGCACTCTTTTGTGAAGACCTCTCATTGCTACATTATAAAATCCGATCGTCAATTTAGATTTTAATTTTTAATCAGATGTGGAATCTTAAGAAGAAAGAATCATTACCCAGGAGTGAAAGCACCCTTTTCTTTTGCTAAGTCAAGTCTCACAGCACGGTCGAGTAATAGTTCATTATTGAGTTCAAGGGCCTGCAAACAGAATTATGCATGTTAGTTGCAAAAATATTACGGTAGTTTAGTTGGGAATAAAGTATAAGAAAGAGATTAATACAAACCTTTTGCGCTGCATCAGGGGTGGTAAATTCAACATGTCCATAACCTGAGAATCGACCATCTCTCATGGCAAGCCTAACCTCAAGAACTTCCCCAGCATCTTTGAAGAAATTAACTCTGCAAGGTAACTAGTTGTCAGAAACGGTCGAACCCCGTCGCAATGAAAGGATATAAATAAGCAGCACATACAAATCATCTTCTTTAACAGAGAAACTTAGATTGCCCACAAACAAAGTCTTGGATCCTGTTGCAGGAGGCTGCCAATTGTAACGTTTATTAGGAATGCAATCATACACATTACCAACAAAGAAAATATATATGAACACAAAACACCAACCGCATCGGTTTTCTTTGTGGTTTCAGGTTCATCTTCATCTTCCTCTTCAGAACTATCCTCTTCCTCAGAGCCCTCATCGCCATCATCACTGCTCCCCTCCTCTTCTTTTGAGGCTGGTTCAGATGCATCCTTGGCATCCTCCTGCACAGAACCATTAGTAAGCAACAAAGTTTACAATCAAAACCTTACGCCAAATACAAAAGAAGCTTACGCACTTCATCGTCATCTGATCCAGACTCATTCTCTGAATCAATTTCATTTTTAGCTGCATCATCACCATTCATTGCTTCCTCCTATAAACATGATTCACAAACTTTTGTCACTTCAGCATATTAACTGTCTAAAATAGTTTTATAGAAATATAAACTATTTACAAACAATTGTTTACCATTTATTTACAGATTATGCATCATTTAATAATTCAGTTTTTATTCAAAAAAAATTATTATCGAGTTAAGTTCACGTACAAATAGGGTTATCGTACGAAACGTACGAAGTGAAGAAAAAAACACGCAGTGGCATTTCTGTAATTATTGGAAACTTTATATAACTAGAGTAATTACATTACTCTAGAGTAATTATATAACTAGAGTAATTATAAAATTACTCTAAAGTAATTATATAGCGTAGTTATATAACTAGAGGAATTATACAATTACTCTAGAGTAATTATATACGTAATTATATAACAAAAATGGTTGTCATTGTTTACAAAAATGCCACAGCCACTTTTCTTTGGTTCCTTTCGGTTCGCAGGCTTAGCACGTTTATTTTATTTGTATTTGATCTTTTGTCACCATATATAATACAGAGTGATATGATTCACAAACAACTTCACTGACTAAATTGATCTTTTTTTATAAATATAAACTCATTTCAAACAACTATGTACCATTTAATGACAGGTTTTATTTACATTTGTAATTATTATATATACACGTAAAAAGATTATACCTTCTCTTCTTCATCTTCCTTATCAGAATCTGACATAACAATTTCCTGTTTCTTGTTCTTCTTCTTTTGAGCCTTGGTCTTTTTCTTAATAACACCACCGTTGACTATCTTTTGCTTCTTACCGTTGACCACTTTCTTCTCAACAATCTCTTCTGCATCTCTTTTTCCTATAAAATCCAATAAAAGTAAATAAAAATTCAAATAAACAAAGAACTATCCTATAAAAGCAAAAACAATAAAAATAAAAATAAAAATAAAAAGAAACAAATAAAACTACCGTTTTTATTTGGTTTGGTGAGCTGTTCTGCAGCTGCAGGAGTTGAAACAGCCTGAAACGAAACAGAAACAGATCATTTAAAAGATATTACTAAGTAATTAACAGCTGAAAAGTGGAAATAATAAGGGTGTTTACCTTGGAGGCGGACTTCTTGGCTGATTTAGGCATAATGAGGAATGATGATAATAATAATAATCAAATTAGGGTTATTGAGAGAGAAGGAGGCAGCAAGAAAAACCCTAAAGTAGGGTTTTACAAAGAGAGGTAAGGATGGGGGATTGAGGGCGTTACTTTATATATAGTGAGTGAGGGTTGAGGTCGATATCCTGAAGATATTTATGTATAACGGCGTTAATTTTAGGTCTAGGTTTTGTGAAACGGGCGGCCTTTTCTGTTTGTGCGGCGTCACGGCGATGAGAAGATATTTTGTGTTTCAACACTTTAACGGTCATCTTATGTTTACTTTATGTTCCTTTGAATATGGTAAATTCACTAACAATGAAATGTTACTTAATCATAAACTCCTTAAAGGTTACCCTCCATCACACTACATTATTTCTATCTCATGTTTTCATGTGTAATAAGTTTTTTTTTAATAAAAGATAATCATTTCATTCATAAACACATAATCGTGACTCATTATATCAAGATAGCGGGCAGGCGGGCAACAAGCTGCGTCGCCACTCATTTCTGGATGGCAAACCCTAACCTACTAAAAACGAACCCATGTCCCCCCGGAGTCGAGACACTGCTATGAATAACCCGTTGGACTCTAGTCAGGAAAGGGATGGCTTCCGGCGCCAAAGAGCCAAAGGTATCAAATGCCAGGGGAACAAAAACGTGTTGGTTCTCCTCGCAGGCTTTAGCATGCTTCTCAACTTTCTTCGCCTCTGCTTTCCGTACAGCTTGCCCTGCTAAAAAACCACTATCCCTCAAACCAACCAGAGGAGATACGCCTGTTAGGTCGACGCAAGCGTGTTTCCCCCCGGCCCACCCAAAGACAAGCAGGTCTGCTGGACGTAGGGTGGATCTCCCGTCAGCGGGGTCCGAGAGGAAATTCACAGGAGCCTCCCTCTTGGCTGAGATCCCAGCCCTTCTTAAAATGTCCCAAAGAACGCCCGGACCCAGTCATGCCTATATTTGAAACCAGGAAACTCCTTACAATGAACCGCGTGTTCCCCGTATTTGTCCAAGCATGCCTTACGGCAAATCGGACAGACTTCATCTTCATGGTACATGGGGATCATCAAACGATATTTAAGAATTGCCCTGTATTCAACCCTAGACATGGTTTGGCCCAAACCTTCGATTGGGATAACATTCAGGAAATCTTGGGCATGGGGGCTTTGCAAGCATTCAATAACTGCCTTTTGGCGGTGGGACAGATCAAAAGTTTCACCCAGGCTCTGTGCGATTTTGCCAAAGATGGCATTCGCCAAAGTTTTCTGAGGCTTGGGGGCGGTGTCCTTGTTAGAAAAAACGCCAATATCAAAACCTGGGAGAAAGTCATTTATCCTTTCGAGGGCCTGTACGTAGTCCAAGTCCATGTCGACAGCCCCACTATTCCTTAAGATGTGGTCTTGGAGATTCAAAGACTGAGCTCGCGATGCCACAAAAGCATACACCCCAACATCTTTTGCTGAGAGGAGCCCTAATCCTCCCAAACGCATCGGCAAGGATGCCAGTCGCCACTGTAGGTCACCAAAGAACGGACCCCCACATACCACTATGTCTTCGATGGCTTCCCACAAACCTTTGTCAAAACATGATACCGATTCATCCATCATGGTGGGTTGG
This sequence comes from Ambrosia artemisiifolia, assembly GCA_032199755.1. Lineage (NCBI taxonomy): Eukaryota > Viridiplantae > Streptophyta > Magnoliopsida > Asterales > Asteraceae > Ambrosia > Ambrosia artemisiifolia. Next base: position 48,562,809 of record CM063516.1, on the reverse strand, counting down.
CAGGTCCGCAAACCAAAAAGCAACTTAGCGACCCCCATACAAGATCTGAGCAAGAGGAGTTCACTCTGGGATCCCTAAGGCTGGGCAAAAGTTTCATAAGACCACCCGCACACGAGGCTCTCCGCTCTGCCAATTCCCGTATAAAGTAAGAGTCCCGACTAACAGCCCCTCCAAGGAGCTTCACCCCTTTTTCCGGTCTGCCAATCCCACTGGGGAAAAGCCCGTCCCTACGTTTCACCCCATTACAGGACGGCCAAAACACCTCAGTTTTCTTAATATTCAGTTGAAGCCCCAGGCATTCGCAACATCGATGGCATCACTTATAATTGTCCCATCATCAAGGTACCACGCATGAAATGGGAGGTTACAATTTTCTTGCACCCGGAGAACCATAGGGTGTAATGCCAGGGCGAAAAGGAGGGGACCTAAAGGGTCCCCTTGCTGAACCCCCGTAGTGGCCCCGATACAATCATTACAAACATACAACCTAGCTTGCTGGGCATATAAGAACTGGACCCACAAATAGATAGACGGGCAATGCTGAAGAACTTCTCGGAGAAGGGCAGTGCGGTCTATCATGTTGAACGCGTTTGAAAAATCCACAGTGAGCATAGCTAAAGAACCGTCTTCATGGAAGGAGTTAAAGAACCTGTTAGCACTATGGAGCACCGCCTCTGCCCCATTAGGAGTCCCCACCCCAAATTGGAAGTCCCCCAAATACTTAGCCATTTCCTTACCAACCTTCCTCATTGCCACTTTAGATACCAGTCTGCCCTAAATGGCCCCTATTGCAATGGGTCGGATCCCGTTATCAGGTTTCAAAAGAGGGGTAAGGGGGGCGAAGCAATAAATTCAGCAAGCACTTTGGGACACAACCCCCCCCCCAGCCATAAGTTGACGACTTCAGTAATAGCTGAGAGCAAACCCGTGGAAGCCACAGACCCTTCTCCGCTAAGGGCGTCCAATAGATGCTGGGCCCTCAAACCGTCCCTCCCGCAGGAAGTCCCTTTAGGGAAAGAACGGATGCATCGTAGCACACAGTCCTCATCCACCACAAGCGCGGGCATGATGTCGGAGTTAGAGGGCAAGGACGGGGGAGGCAACACTGGATGTTTATCAATGAGGGCTTTCATGGTAGAATCCCCAAAAGGAGCAACCCCACTAGACCACAAACACCTTGACAGCAGCTGTGAAATGACCATCCCGTACTTTCCGGGGGCACTGTTTGACATTGGGGCTCTTTTCAATAGCCTCACTCCCCACTGTTTCCTCCTTGATGAAAGAAACACCTCCTACGGAATCAAAGAGAGAAGGAACAAGATCTGCAAACCCAGAACCGTCTTTTCACAAAGAAAGCGATTGCAGGATGCTGCAACACTGCATTGATTTCCTATTCTCAGACCTCCGTTCCTGCCTAGTGGACGGTTTGACCACCCGCAGGGTACATCGAGGCAATAAGAGCAGTTTGACCCAATTTTCTACGGAGCCTGGTGAAGCCACCACTTTGCGTAAGGTACTCGTCAAGGCCTGGACAAACGTGTTTATTTGTAGCATGTTTATACTAGTTATTTGTAGCATGGGGTTGAGTCTAATTAGTAAGGTTTTTGAAGTTAAACTGAAGCTCCACTTTAAGATAAAAGATTAGAGTCTTAGAAAACATAACCACTAAAAGAAAGAAGTTATTTCTACGTGTAATTGGGGTGAATAACAACTCGAACTCAAAAGAACTAAAATGTTATTCATGTTCGATGGATATTAATGTTATGTTTTTAAATTACTTTGTATATAGAAACTTGTTTGCTAGTGTAATACTTTTATATTGCATTTGAATGCATACACGTTATGGGTATGTTTGGCAAAACTAGCTGGTGGCTGCAAGCTGGTAGCTGGAAGCTCGTAGTTGCAAGCTGGAAGCTTTTTAAATATATTTTGTGTGTTTGGGAGAGTAGCTGGAGCTTTTAATAAAAAGTATAAAATGACTAAAATGGACATAATTAAAAGCTTGTAAGGAATGTTTTTATTTTATTTTTAAAATAGAATGGGTATTTATGTCATTTACTCATTAAAAGCTTGTAGCTAGTAGGAGCTTTTTCTTAAACGCTAATACTAGTAGCTTTTCACTATAGAGCTTTTTATCCAACCTAAAAGTTTCCAGCTCCTTCAACCAAACAAAGCTTTTTATTGAGTAGGAGCTTTTTCTTAAAAGCTTGAAGCTTGAAGCTCCTAAAAGCTTTTAAAAGCTCCTTGCCAAACATACCCTATATGTGACTTTTTTAGAAATGAGTAATGTTGAAAGGGTGTGTGAAACACCCTAAACCTTTCAAACGGAAAATACGCAGCGGAAATTCGAACCAGAAAATTTCTTGCTTTATAAAAACATTCTCTTATGTTTGGAACCTATAGCTACAAGATATTATAGGTGTTTCATCTTTTATTGTTTGTTAGTACATCAAATACAACTCATCTTTATTAGTTTACGTGACCGCGATCCCATACAATCCGCGTCCTCGCTCGATCTCCAACCATTTCTTGCTTTGTGAGCTAGACTAGACAACCTGCAACTACCACGTAACCATTTCGTTAGTTCATTAAGTGACTTCATGCAAATATTCAAAATATAGAAATAACATCAATAATACTCAATGATCATATCCAAACGCCTTTTTGCAAGTTTGGATCCGGTCTCCGGATCCTATCCTCCAATTTCCATATATTCATGCTTACATACCTGCATCTTTATTACCATCCTCATAACAAAATATTAGTAACACTACAATACACACGCACGTACAATTCTCATGTACAAGTTATCTTGCCCGTCATACCATTCTTCCTTCGTGTATTCTCTAGGACAAACATGACGTTTCCGAATCTATACTCAATCTACACATAACGACCAACCTTTACATACGAAACACCTTCACACATACCCGGGCATAAGCACCCATGCACACTTTCTATTACACAATCACCCGACGCGTGATAACTCTACTTACCAAACAGTTTACCATTTGTGTGACATTGCATAACTATACAATTCAATCTAAATAGCCAAACCCATGATAAATGTAGCCATCTATATACATACACACATATCAATCCGTACATTTTACCATTCATTCTTATGCCATACTTGTTAATCTTGGGTTTGTTTCATGCTTAATTACCTCACCTCATTTTATCTTTGTTGCCCATTTATCCCAACTACTTTCATTGTTGTATGGTGAACTATACCCATTCACCAACAACATCAATTTGCTTACCTTGTTATAAATTGCCATTTGATACTTGTTCCCATTCTATATTCATACATAAACATACAATTACTAAACCAAGAGTTTGCATCATGAGTCACTTACCTTTGCCCGTAGGAGTGTTTTCACCTTATACGCGTTTGAGTTATAGTCCCAAGCTTTTAACCCAGCTCGAGATCATATCCACTTGACCCGTTGACTTCTAAGCTTCTTGTACCTAGCTTACTTTCAAGTCAACATGTGTTGTTAGAATACTAATTTGGAACTTGCCTATTCAAACATTAGTATTCATTCTACATCATTCAAACATGACATCAATGCATTCAACAACTAGTTCTATTCAATAAGTCTTTCCATATACTACGCGTTCGACCCGTTAGTGAAAATACTTGCATGAACTAGTTGGTAAGTGTTTTTAGACACTTTTTAAAAGCAACATAATACGCTATTCTTTCCTACAATCCGTACTCCAAGACTAATACAAGCGTGTACATTCTTACACATTTTCTTATTAAAGATTACATTATAAATGTGCAGCAATTTTCTGCGCAGCTGCTGTTCAAGGTCACTTTTCCCCTTCTAAACCTCAGAATCAGACCTTGACTATCAAGTGAAAAATGTGCTTCATTCAAAGACCTTTCCAGGCATATAAAGAACATCTCCTAACGATTTTTCTATGATTTTATATGCATTTTTAAAGTTCAGGTCTGCACATAAAATGGTTCCAAACAACATGCTGTTAAAACGAATTTACTAACTTATCATGCTGTTTTGACCCACTAAATCTCATAACCAGCCTCACATGACTAAATATGAAATGTAATATGCGTAACAAGCTTTTCAACGATATAAGGCTCGTCTTCTAACTCCCAATAACGAATGAGATATGACCTTTACAAGATGACTATCTAAAGCTGTCAAAAGTGACGAATTTCATACCATTTGACTCAATTCAAGTTTCATGTAGGCATTTTATCAAACACCTTGCAGGCACTACACAACATCAATTTTCTCTAACACTACCAAGTGTTTATAAACACCTTGATTCTTGCTAGATTGACAATTATCAACATCAAACTTCTAAATTAATCATGCATTTAGTATAACAAGTAGTTAAACACTACAAGAACAACAAAACATGACCAATTTCACACATCTTGGTGTATACACTAATTCCTCCACAAAACTCATTACACCAACAATAATATAACTCATACCTTGTCTTAGATGAATAGATAAGGCTTAAACCCAAAGAATCAAGCCTTAAATACTACAATTTGGTGGAGAATCGCATCAATTTGTGAAGATGATGAACTAGGTTACTCCTTTCCTTCTTCCCTTGTTAATGTCAACATAAAACACACAAAAATGTGTGTTTTGATCTTAAAATGCAGATTTTTTTGTTATGTTTGGCTAGTTGTCAACTATAGTCCCTCATGTTTACCCCAAAGCCTTTTGTTACAAAAAAAAACTCAACTAACCAAGTTAGTTTCTAATGTTATTTCTCCATTATATAGATAATAACATTCACTAGGTTATTTTCATATTAGAACATACCCCACATTCTTATTGTCTAAGTCCCGTTTTATTATTTTGCTAATCGTGCCTAGTGGCGTAACTAGGGGTGTTCAAAAAATCCGAAATCCGAAAAAATCCGAAATCCGATCCGATATCCGAACCGTAAAAAACCGAACCGAATTCTTATTCGGATATTCGGATGGATCCGATCCGAATCCGAATTACTTATTCGGATTTCGGATCGGATTCGGATTTCACAATTAAATTATTCGGGTTATTCGGATTATTCGGATAACCGAATAACCCAAGTAAGCTTCAATTGAGTTTTAGTATTGGAATGACCAATTGTTTGAAACTTAGTTCAACCCATGAGGCATGAGGCCAATACTAAACCATAATTAGTCCATCTATATGGACTAGTTAGTGTCATGTTTCGTGATGCTTGATTTTGTGTTTAAGACTATGTTTTAAAGTTTGACTTGTGTTTAAATTTATGTTTTGAAGACTATAATTTGAAGTTTGAACTTTGTATTTGTGTTTAAGACTAATATCTATTATGTTTATTGAATTCAAATTACTAAAATGTTAGGAACCATAAATTAGGAAAAATTAAAAAAAATTGAAAAATTGTTGTTTGGTTTAATTCGGATTATTCAGATATCCGTTTGGATTATTCGGATTTATCCGAATCCGATCCGAATTGAATTCGGATCGGATTCGGATCGGATGGGTATATATCCAATTCGGATCGGATCGGATTCGGATAGGCTTCTAAAATTTCAAAATCCGAATAATCCGATCCGAATAATCCGAATAACCCGTTATCCGATCCGATGAACACCCCTAGGCGTAACTAGGCAAAAATGGATTTTTGGGGCGTTACAGTGTGAGTGTGTGACTATAGGGTATTCTATATACTAACAATACAAAACGTGAACAGTATTAAATCAGTATTGGTCTTCTTGGGCGGCACTGTCACGTGCTGAATTTTTGATCGATGCTTTGATATTGCTTCCACATTACACCCATAGTAATTGTTCTCTCTCTCTCTCTCTCTATATATATATATATAACACACCCACCGCTTATCGATTTCAACGGGTTCCAAGACCCTGCAATCGCCACCCTACCACCCTGCCTATAGTCGCCTTTGTCACATGACGAACGATAGAAATTGTTAAAAGTCTCTGAAACAAAATTTTGAGTCCGATAGATCTGTAACGGCGGAGGCGTTGCGATGTTCCAGTGGTAGAGATGTCGTAGGTGGCAGCGGAGGGTGGTGGCGAGGTGGCTGACACTAGGTCGTGGTGGCGTGGTTGTTACAGGGGTGACTATTGTCTTCTAAATGGCAGTGGTTAGACTGTTGTCTCTGGAAGTATAGTGGTAGAGGTATGGTTTATAACAGATAAATGGTTGAGATTTGCCACTTAACAAAGGTGGGTTATGCCATGAGTCTCAACCGAGTCTAAAGATGAAACATGGAGTTCGTCTAGAGTTTTGGTGTCGTGGGCGGTAGTGGGGGTGATGACGGCGAGGGAGCCATTGGTGGTGGAGGTGAGGAGACAAAGTGGTTTAGGCTTAGTGGTGGACTAAAAGGGTTGATAAGAGAACCATGGTTTGTGAAACAAGGGTTGAGAAGAGGGAACTAAATGGTGAGGTTTAGGTGAAGATGAAACGGTGGCTATGGGTGTACGGTAGGGATGAAGAAAAACAGAACAAAAGTTGTGGTGTACCACATAATAGTTTTCTTTGGTAAACACAATACCATGGGCGATAATGGGTTTTATTGTTTTTAACCAAAATAAATGGAATTCAAAGAATCAACTTTATACTAATTTCTTTTCCCATTTATATTAAAATATTTATTTTCTCTCTCCGTCCTATTTCTCATTATATTATAAGTACTATAGTTATTAAAATTAACAAAATTTTACATTTTTAAAAATTAAATAAAATAATTATATATCTGATAGTTATGTGATTGGTTTGAGCAATATTTATATAACACTTTTTAAAAAAAAATACTATAAAGAAAAATGAAAAAGGTCATGCTTAAACTTTACTTGATAAATTAATGTTTCTCTTTTAATCCTATTCTAAGTTCCAATGGCTAGATAGAACCTTCTTGCTTAGGAAACTTCACATGAAAAATACAAAAAAAAAAAAAAAGGAAATAAGGGGGTAATAATTGTGGAATAGAAACAAACAAACTAGCGTTTCGACGAGTGTAATTTATCGAAACCAAGACTTATAAATTTTAATACCCAACCTACAACGAGTGTACAAGTCGTCGATAAAATGATTTGTCATTCAGTTTCCAAATGATTTAGTTTTTTACTAAACCCAATGAAATGTTAATAAATTAGCCACCCCTAAAATTCACTTTTGTAAACCCTCGCTCAAACTAAACCATTTTGCTTCGAATATTGACTATCCACAATTTCACATTACCCGATTTTCAAATATTAGGATATCCGAAAATCAGATAATTCGACTTTGAACACCCCTAGCTTCAAGTGCCACAACTATGTCTGCAAACGTGCAACTATAACCCTGCTTCCCCGCCGCGAAGCGCGGGGTAAAACGCTAGTTATCTTAATAATTTTTAAAATCATTATAGACAATTTTTTAAATCAGATACAACCAACACAAGCATGAAGACTTGATGTCACGAATTGAGTGTGCGCATACACATGGATGATTTTGCACCATAGTATTATTTTGTAAGTCAGTGTACGCTTTAATATCTCGTTATGTGATTGTTGAAAGCTTTAAGATTCACAAAACCGATGTATATTGAACCTCAAGTGGGTTTTCTTCACAGCTAAGGTCAGGGCCGGCTCAACCATATTAATGGCCTAAAGCAAAGTATAAATTTGGGGCCTTTATTATTAAAAAAAAAAAACAAAATGTTGGAGTCATACAAACCTGACATGTACAGCACCCTTACAAAAACCAAGCTGTATGGTCATATACTCAAATCACATATGCAACCATGCAAGATCAAGTCCCAACCTGTACAAAAACAAACCTGTATAAAATTTATTGCAGCATAAAACCTGTACAAAATTCAAGATCAAGTCCCATACAAACCTGTACAAAACTTTAGAGTCTAAGTTTGCAAATTAAAAACCCTCCTCCTTTACCTGGGCTTGGGACCGGCAAAATAAACTAAAAAGTTTATTGTTGGCGGAGTTAAATTTTTTTTTTTGTATCTTTTTTGTTGTGTAGACATATGTTTAGAAAAAATTTACTTTCCTAGCTTTAGCAGATGCAAAATTTTTAATAAAATTTTCATAATCAGTTTCTTCCAACAACTCGTTTTCAATAGACAAAATAGCTAATCCATTCAATCTTTCTTGTGACATTGTAGATCTTAGATAATTTTTTAAAAATTTTAATTTAGAAAAGCTTCTTTCGGCCGACGCAACAATTACGGGAATAGTTAAGATAATTCTATAAGCAACAAACGCATTTGGAAAAGAGTTAAATTTTTTAATATAGTTTAGTATATTGATAAGGGTGTCACATTCTATGTCTATCATATGTCTTAGAAGCTTTAGTTCTTCAAATAAGCCCAAACCATTAATATCGAGACTCGCATCATGTTTTAAAGAACTTTCAAGATTAATACAATGCTCTTTTAAACTATCATCATCAAAAGATTTCACCTTTTTTTATACTAAATAGAAACCCAAAAATACTTTCAAACAATTTAAATTGTTCAAATCTACTTTTGATTGAAGAAATAGCTTGATCTACTATATATAAAAAGTATTCAGTTTTAAATAATTCAATAGGAGTTTTAGTAGTTTCATTATCAACAGTTTCATCATATCGACGATTTCTATGGATGATACGTTTTTCAGAAAACTTAGGTTCTACATTCAACTCTAAAGCCATCTTTTCTGCTTCAATAATAGCCTTTTCAAATCCATTTTCTCTATAATTCTCAAAGTAACACAAAAGCCCATGTAATTTTTTTATAGCATCATCGATACACATATCTTTTTCTTGTAAGCTCTTGCTAACATAATTAACAGTAGACAAAATTTCATACCAAATAACTATTCCTAATAAATTTTCAAAGTCATCGAATTCAAATTTTGCCAAGGCTTTAGCCTCACTTTGAATTTTTGGATCATCACCATGAATATATAATTCCATAAGTGCCTTTCTTATTATTGGTGCTTGATTTCTGACTGCCTTAACACTTTCTACCCTACTTTCCCAACGTGTTTGTGATAAAGGTTTAAGAGTTAATTTTGGTAAATAATCTTGTAGTACCTTCCACCTTTTCGGCGATGAGGCGAAAACGTATAAATACGTTGTATAACTCCAAAAAACTCACGAGCTTTTAAACAAGAATTAGCCATATCACAAAGAACTAAATTTAAACTATGGCAACCACATGGAGTATAAAAAGCTCTAGGATTAATATCTAACAATCTTCTTTGTACACCTTGATGCTTTCCTTTCATGTTTGAACCATTGTCATAGCCTTGTCCTCTAACATTATTTAAATCAAGTCCTATGTTACTATTTTCTTCAACAATAGCATCAAATAGGCCTTTACCGGTTGTATCATCTACTACTAAAAATTCAAAGAAGTATTCTTTAACTTCTATGGGAGTTGATGAGATATCTACGCATCGTAAAATTATTGACATTTGTTCTTTACGGCTAGTATCAGGTGTGCAATCAAGTATAATTGAAAAATATTTAGCTTCCTTAACCTTTTCAACAATTTTATTTTTAATCTCACATGCTAATAAACTAATTAGTTCATTTTGCATATTATGGCCAAGATAATGATTGAAGATTTCTTTGTTTTTTATACGTCTAAGATGTTCTCGCATTATAGGATCAAGTTCTGCAATCATCTGTGCAAAAGCTAAAAAGTTACCATTGTTTTTTTCATAAACTTTTTCATTATCTCCACGAAATGGTATATTGTTCACGCCAAAAGTTTTTACCAGGGCGATTATTCTTATAAGCACACCTTTCCAATGTTCCCTATCTTTATTTATACGATCTTGAGTTTCTTTATCAATTGTATTATTTTTCGCTAACCTCGTTTCTAACTCAATCCATGTCCTCATATTAAATATATGTTCCTTACTTACTTCATGTTGTGTTAATTTAGAATAAATATTTCTCCAATCGTTAACACCTTGTTTTGCTAGGTTACTTTTACATGAATTAACATCAAATAACTTACAACAAAAACAAAATACGTTATCTAACTCAATAGAGTAAATCAGCCATTTTCTTTCATATTTTTCACCATTTGCCATTTTTTGTACATAAAGAGTAGGACTAAAGCACCTTGAAAACTTATCTTTAGGGAAATCATATTCATAAATCTGAACTGGACCTTTTTCTACAAGTAAATCTCTTAAATTAGAGTCAATGGTAGTCCATTGACTAGGATCATAAATATTTAGAGGTTTATCAACATTTACAGGTTCATCAACATTTACAGGTTCATGTTCATTAACATTTGTAGGTTCGTCAACATCAACATGTATAGATTCATCAACATTTTTAGGCTCATCAACATGTATAGACTCACCAACATCAACATTAACAGGTTCATTAACATCAACATGTATAGGTTTTACAAATTTGAGTAAGGAACCCCTTAGTGATTCCATTTCAGCTTCTTGTTTTTGTTTCTTTTGCCTTTTAGAGTGACCTGATTCATACTTACGATATCTATTTGACATTATAAATCTATCACAAATAGCAAACTCAGAAATTCTATGGCAGAATAGAATCACAGAATACACTCAAGTACTCAACAAAACACAGATTTCAATTAGACAATTAGGAAACTAGAGAATAGTGAAGAGCCGAACCTGAATTCCTGAAGTAAAGAGCCGAACCTGAATTCCTGAAAAGTAAAGAGCCGAACCTGAATTCCTGAAGTAAAGAACCGAACCTTTTAGAGTACTCAACAAAACACAGATTTCAATTAGACAAAACACAGATTTTAACTTGATAATTAGCAACAGATACAACTAAATCAGAATCACAAAGGCCCAGTTTTATAGAAATTAGAAACCAAGAAGAACTAAAGTAAAGAGCCGAACCTGAATTCCTGAAAGAGCCGTTGCTCTCTGGGACTGACAGTGGACGACTCTGCATCTTTTGGGCGTCGTTTCATTTGCTCAAGGTATTGAAAAGAGGGAAGAGCAGCGGCGTAATAAATGAAGGATTCTGCACTGCTGTGGTTGTTCGACTCTTGGCCTCCTGCTGCTGCCAGTGCTGCGTAATAATCAGATAAGCCATTAGGTTATTAAAATTTCAGCCCAACAACAAGCCCATCTATCATATAATTGGGGCCCTAGAGAATTGGGGGCCCAAAGCCCTAGCCTCATTTTAATTGGGCTTGGGCCGGCCCTAGCTAAGGTTTATAAAAACCTCAAATGACTTTTCTTCGGTTTAAAACTGTACCTTTCATTAGTGAAAGCTACAACTATTCAATCTCACGATATGAGTGTAATAAACTTGTTGTGTGTGGACATTAAATTCCCAAACAACATATGATGTGGACATATCCAAGCGGGAAATGACATATTTTTTGTATTAAAGCATTATGCGTTGACTGAAATAAGACATCAAAATTGATAAATTAGAAAACATGGCTCACATATAAGCGTTAATTGAACATGCAACCGTGTCTTGTTAGGTAAGTTGGAAATTCTTGAGATACTAGCCACATGGTTATCTAAACAAAAGCAGCGTAGTGGTGTTCATATTGTATAAAACATACCGTTGTGCACTAGATAAGTAGGCAACCTCATAACCAGGTAATGGTGTTGGCTTTCAAGACCCAAACAAGTGTATACTTACAGGTAAACTACCAAATCAGACTAATGAGCTATAAAAGCCTGATATTGGATGGAATCAATTTTATCTATCTATACTATATATAAAGCATGAGGGAAGGATGCCCGTCAAATTTAAGTAAATACAACATGTTATGCTTATGGTACATGCTATATAAAGCATTAGATAAGGTTAGGATGGTAATTTTACCATGCATGAAGGAAGGATACCCGTCAAATTTAAGTAAATATAACATGTTATACTTATGGTGCATGTATAAAGCATTGGAGAAGGTTACATGTAACGATTTTAATCACACACCAGAAATTCTAGGGGTGTAAATGACACGTAGCGGCTCGGGATCGGCTCGGTTAAAAGCTCGAAAGAGCCGAGCCTTAACGAGCTCGAGCCCGAGCCCGAGCCTGAAATATGGCTCGTTTAGTTATCGAGCCCGAGCTCGAGCCCTAGTTACAAAGCTCGATTGGGCTCGCGAGCCTAATCGAGCCTTAACGAGCTAGAGCCCGAACCCGAGCCCGAGCCTAAGTTACAGCCGAGCCTAAGTTATAGCCTTAACGATTGGGCTCGCGAGCCTAAGTTATAGCCGAGCTTTTGAGCTCGTTTGAGATTCTCAAATTAACTCGAGCCGAGCCGAGTCGAGCTCGAGCTTTGGATTTTGCTAGCGAGCCGAGCTCGAGCTCAAGATTGTTGGCTCGAACCGAGCCGAGCTCGAGCTCGAGCTTCACAAAACCTTAACGAGCCCGAGCCGAGCCCAGTCAGGCTCGGGCTCGGCTCGACTCGTTTACACCCCTAAGAAATTCTTTTCAATTTCTTGAATACAAACAGTCACGGTGGTCCACAATTTATGCTATAAAATCAATCTGCACCCTTCGTCCCTCTTAACAACCTTCAATGGCACCCTTCGTCCCTCTTAACAACCTTCAATGGCTCAATAAACCATAACATGAAAGAATCAGTGACTTTTCAACATGAGCTCGACATTGGTGAACCTCTCTTGAGTCTTGATGCTATCCATATGAGTGGTTTTATAAATAAACAGGTAAACCACTTGAATAATAACCCAAATCACAATTTGTTAACTCAAAAAGATCAGAACTCGAATCTCTGTTTGCACCCTCATCATCATTATAAACTTCTTGAATTCTTTGGTATCTTCTCTTGAAACATACTTATATGGATGATGTTCTTCTTGTTTTCACCAAAATTCTTTACTTTCTCAACAAACCCACTTCAAAAAATCAGGTTTTTCTTAGGAAAATCACTCTTTTTATTGAAAGTTGTAATCTTGTAGAGGTTTTCACTGAGGGGTATTTTCGTAATTTGACATGGAGGAGGGTTTACATATGCATAACTTATTGGGTCTATGTAGCTTGTAGTTTTTGAGGGTGGTGTGCTACATGATAATGAGGTGGTGTTCTAAAGCCTGAGCTTGTTGAGGTTGAAAAGGAAGATTTATCATCGCTCATAATGTTGGCGGTTTTAACGGTGGCAGTGGCTATGGTTGTGGTGGTGGTGATGTTTCTACTACTTAAATGGCTCATGCTACTCCCCCTCTTCCTTTTCCAACCACCAGGACTCTCATCTTCATCCTTTGTTGACTTTTACTTGGACTTTGACTTCTTTGAAGATGTTTGGTTGAAAAGAGAGTTCAAGAAATGAGCCAATTTGCCTCCTGGTGAGCTTGGTTGCTTGAAGTTCTTCTCTTTGGTGATCATGCTGGGATTTTCTATCAATCTAGCTTGTAAGGGAGAGTAATTGCCTCTATGGTTTGGCATGTCAAGACTCATTCTTCTGATACGCCTCATGTTATACTTCTGCGTAATGTTACTAAAAATGTTCGATTCGCAATGTTTTTGTGGGTGTCTTAAGGTTTTCAATGACACTCGAGAAATAACCAGCGGCTTCAAACAAGTGAAGCTCATCTGAACCATTCCTATGATGGATCTGACATTCTTGATGTAAAATGTCAAACTTCTCTTGAAACAAACAAGATCGAAACTACCCACGAAAATGAATCATGACTCCAAGTATCAAATACGTGAACTTTTATTCTTTCCGATGAAGATAACGACGTAACGACATCATTTGCTATTGGATTAACCTTCATGAGAATTATGTATAAATTGGAGTTGATAGTTTTACCTTCCAAATATAATTTTGTTACTATGAAATTAGCTTATACGAATAAAACTATTAACAAAAATACTACACAATATATTCCAAGAGGATTGATAAACTAACAGGATCGCAAATTGTCACCCCGCAGCAACGCGCGAGCTCCCCACTAGTATGTATAAATTGGTCAATGCATGTGTTAAATATTTGGAGTTTTTGCAAACTATGTTTTGTTTTTACCTTAAAACTCAAATAAGATGTTTTTGGTTTGTACTTGAGTTTTTGGAAACTATATGTGTTTGAACCGAGAAAATTTGCGTGTTAATTAAAAATAATACTAACATAAGAAAATTTCATACAAAAGTTGGGGGTGTTACAAATGTCGACCTATATCATATAAGAAAAAGGCATAACACTATCAACTCAATTATATTATTAATTGACACTCACCTGAATTGGCCCTTGTCTAACTAACAATTAATCGAATTAACATAATCTTTTTTCCCAATAACTAAATTAAGGGCACCATGTGCAATCAAATCGAACAATGATAAGATAAATATAAAACAGATTCATTGGTTATAAGGTCTGTTTGGCTTATAACCGAATCAAGATGAACTATGATCATCTTGCTTAACTGGCATTTCTATCAATCTACACAAAAATAGTGGGTGTAAATAATATTTACAAAAGCTACCCTTACGACTTTAGGCATGCGGACACCCATGTTGCCTCTAAGTTCATCAGTTTATTCGGTTTTGACTTTTTCTTCCCTATTAACTGAAAAATGAATTGATTTGCATTTGAAACCATGTAACCAAATCAAATTCAACCAATTAAACCGATTTATTCGGTTTGGTATCTAATTGAATTGGTTATTATTTGACTCAACTATCTAAGAGGGTGTTTGGGATTGAGTTTAGTTGCAAAAGTGTTTTTGGTCAGAAGTGCTTATTGGCTTATGACTTTTTTAAAAAGAGTTTAAAAAAAATGTTTGGATTAACTTTTGGGATGAGAAACGTAAAAAAGTCAATAGATTGTTTTTTTCAAGTGTTTCGCTTAACTTGTTGTGAATATTGGTTGTATGAGTGGTAGATTTGTAATTTTTTTTCAAAAGTCAAAAGCCAGGATTTCTAACTTCTCAAAAACAACTTTTACACCCTTCAAACCCAAAAGTCAAAACAAAAAGTGTTTTTAGGTTACACAAACATCTTATTAACTTGTTGGAAAAGCCAATAAGTCACTAATTTGTTTTGAAACTCTATCCCAAACACCCTCTAAATAAACAAGGTTTGTAAAACCGATAACCGACCCGAAACCACACCCACGAAGACTTTAGCCACAACCCAACAACCCACAAACGCCATAGTGTTTTAGAACACCGTAGAATCATCATCATACACCATCCTCTTTTAGGTTAAAAATAATCCCATTTCTTAAAGGCACCCACGTCCCTTAATTACCGGTCTGTCCTCCGTTTCTCCTTGTTTCAACTGCAAACCACTTTCGTATTTGTGTTCGTGTTTATCATATATGACAGTTTGAAGGTTTGCTTGTTTTTTTTTTTTTTGTTGAATTTCTATTATTTAATTTCATGTCAATGTCATGTTAATTAATAATAATAACGCCCTCTATCCAAACAAATGATTTACTTTCTGTTTTTGTAACATTTTAACATCATAATATGCAAAATTCACATGGCTGTTTGTTAGGTTTCCAGTTTCATAATATGCTTATTATGTTTTTAGAGGGTAATAAGCTCACTTAACCTCCAAAAGTCATGTTTGGTATTCTCTTGTTTTGTTGGATTGATAAGGTTAATGATTATATAGCGTTATGAGGTGTTTGGATTTGTGTTTTGGGACTGGTTATGTGGTTTGTGTAACTGTAATTCACAATAATCAGTTTCTAATGTTAGATAAAGTATTCCAATGTTGAATAGCTTTGATCATTTGAAGGTTACCGGCTCACACTAGCTGCGACAAAACTAATTATTGAAGAGTAAAGTATCGCATCGCTACATAATTTGCGAAACTTGTGATAACATATTAGTAAACATCTCTCCCTTTTCTTCATTTTGGTTTAGTCATTTCTTATGTTAGTTCTTTTAAGTTTTGGAATTTTCCAAACAGTCAAAACATTTACTTTCTGATTATCACAAGTACTTCAAACCGCAGAAGCACATACTGTCCATCTTGGTGCGCATCTGGGCGCCAATCTGTGCGCCTTATGTAACACCAGGCGAGCATCGTACGAAAAGCGCATGAAAAAAGCGCGTTTTTAATACACGAGGTGTTTTTGTGTTTAAAATTGTTATACATATACATGTAGTTAAAAATGTTGTACATTTAAGTTAAATTATATATAAACCTTATTTGTATCTATATTTTGGGTAAAAGATGCTAAAAACCTATAACATATATAAAAAAATTATATATATTCGTCTTGCGCCTCACATACGAAAAGCCCACCGCTTTTGCACTTTGCGCCCCGGTTTTAGACCTCGTCGCTTTTGTGCGCTTTGCGCTTTTGAAAACCAAGCCGTTTATTTACTAGTGTTGATCACTTTCAAACACAAATTCAAACACCAATTTTTTAACATAATACTTACCAAATGTTTTTTTTATTAGTTTTGGTTTCTGACACCAGCATAATGCAAACTTTTGGATGTATGATGATTTGATTCCCATCAGTTTGTTTTCAGGAAGTTACTTTTGACATTTCCTGATATAAACAACTTGGAAAGTGGAAACTAGTCACTAAATCTATGTATAATATGTATACCACGATAACTTTTAATTTTTTTTTTTGCTGTTCAGGAAGCAGTTTGGGTCGATAAGCGTATTGGGGGCACCTATTCTCATTTGTCTATACAAAGTTAGAGAGGCTAAAATGAATTTAGTAAGGCTTAAGCACAAGAATAAAAGATGGGACACCATGTTTCAACCATACAAGTATTTAATCGGTTTAAAGTATCCCAAACAAACCTCTCATCGATCCTTAGCTCGTCACACAGTCGAAACAGACCGTTTATCTGGGAATAATGTAATTAGAAGATACCTATCAAATTCGTCAACGTTGTCGGGCTCTAGTTCCACAAGATTCTTTGTGGGATCATATGCGAATTCCAGTGGTTCTTTTAGATTTTATAGCTCAGAGGGTGATGGAAGAAATGGAAGTGGTGTGAATCACCATGATGCACATGCTTGTTTAGGAGAGCAAGATCAAAAGGAATGGCTTCTTAATGAGAAATTGGCTATTGAAAGTAAAAGAAAAGAATCGCCTCTTTTAAGCAAAAGACAGAGATTCAAAAACGAGTTTATAAGGAGGATTATTCCATGGGAGAAACAAACGGTTTCATGGGACACATTTCCTTACTATATACAGTTTGTACTAAGCCTTTTTGTGTTATAGTTTTACTTATGTTTTCAGAAAAACAAACACCCCCTTTTTGTGTTTCAACACTTTAACGGTCATCTTATATTAATGTTCCTTTGAATATGGTAAATTCACTAACAATGAAATTATATATATCTTAAAAACCATGTTCGGTGGCCACCTATGGAAATTACAAAACTATCCTTCGTCAAAATTACAAAACTGCCATTCTTTTTTGATACAACTGAGAGAGAGAGAGAGAGAGAGAGAGAGAGAGAGCCAGGGAGGTATCATTGCTGGTGATGGTAACTGTGACACTTTGCTGTCGCCGACGCCCGACGGTGGTCGTTAGGATTGATGGCCAGCGGCAATGGTTAGACGTGGTGGTTAGTGGTGATGTTTAGACAAGAAGAACAAGCAACAGTTGTACATTTGCACAACATTCCTCTCTCTCTCACACACACATATATCTTAAAAACCATGGTCGGTGGCCACCTATGGAAATTACAAAACTACCCTTCGTCAAAATTACAAAACTGCCATTCTTTTTTGATACAACTGAGAGAGAGAGAGAGAGCCAGGGAGGTATCATTGCTGGTGATGGTAACTGTGACACTTTGCTGTCGCCGACGCCCGACGGTGGTCGTTAGGATTGATGGCCAGCGGCAATGGGTAGACGTGGTGGTTAGTGGTGATGTTTAAACAAGAAGAACAAGCAACAGTTGTACATTTGCACAACATTCCTCTCTCTCTCACACACACACATGGCCTTCGGTGGCGGAGACGGCAGCATCACAACCGACTGAGTAGGTTGCTGGCTAAGGTGTCTTCAGGCTGCATGTACCACATCTTATATAGATTCGTCAGAACGACTTGGGGTTAGGGTAGAGGTATTGATTCTGGCTATCAAGGGGCCCGGTCACCTAATCAGTCAGTCGCGTGACTCCGTCAACAGTGGTTGAAGTTCTGTTATACTGAAATCGGCACCGACAGTGGTACGGTTATGTTGTGATGAGATGGACCGACTTAAGTATTGGTGCTGTGGTGGCGAATGTTAGATCGTGGTGGTATGGTGGCGGCGGTAAGGTGATCATCATGTAGTGGAGGTGGAAGTGGCTACTTTGTGGTTGGATGTGGTGGGGTGGTTGGTGGTGTTGGATGGTGGTTATAGGTGGGGTGGTTGGTGGTGTATATGGGGCAGAGAAAAGAGTAAAGGGAGAGGGCAGAAGAGAATGAAACTTCAACATTGTTTGTTGATATTTACTGTGCCTGCAAGATCCATTTTTCAAAGTTACAGCTGTTCTATTTTCTTTCAAAAGATTTTAAATGAGTAATAATAATAAATTTGGTTATTAATTGGAGTTACATTTTATGTGAACAGTTTATGTTCAAGTGTCAATGAAGCCTAGCTCGGTCGGTGAAACAAGAGAGAGTTAGAGCGAAATTATGTGGAGATTGAGGGTTTGATTATGGTCGGAGCCATATTTGTCACATATAGGGGTTCCATCAGCGGAGATCCTCAATCCAGGTGAGATGAGTAATCAGTACAGACATGCCAAGGGTGTTAGTCGGAGCTCCACTGGCTGCACCACTTGCGGTTCAAAAAAAAATTATGTTAAATGTTTTAGTGTGACACGTGTGGGCTAAACTGTAATACATTATGATTATATTATCGTGTGACACGTGTGTGATAAATTCACATTCAACGTAAACAACATAAATTTACATTTCGACATAATTTTTTTTTAAACAAGTCCGGTCAAATATAATACGTTTTCATTCGACGGTATAAATTTGAGTTATTATATGTTTTGATGCAAAGGTAAAGATTGTGTTGTGTTAGATGGACTCGATGGAGTCCTCACTAAACGGATCAACCAAAGTTTGATTCGTTTCTTTCTTAACCAATGCTTTAGATCAGATATGACGAAACACATGTTTTCATATGGTTAATGTGTCGCATAACTTGCATGTTAATTAAAAATAATACTAACATAAGAAAATTTCATACAAAAGTTGGGGGTGTTACAAATGTCGACCTATATCATATAAGAAAAGGCGTAACACTATCAACTTAATTATATTATTAATTGACACTCACCTGAATTGGTCCTTGTCTAACTAACAATTAATCGAATTAACATAGTCTTTTTCCCGATAACTAAAATAAGGGCACCATGTGCAATCAAATCGAACAATGATAAGATAAATATAAAACAGATTCATTGGTTATAAGGTCCTTTTGGCTTATAACCGAATTAAGATGAACTATGATCATCTTGCTTAACTGGCATTTCTATCAATCTACACAAAAATAGTGGGTGTAAATAATATTTACAAAAGCTACCCTTACGACTTTAGGCATGCGAACACCCATGTTGCCTCTAAGTTCATCGGTTTATTCGGTTTTGACTTTTTCTTCCCTATTAACTGAAAAATGAATTGATTTGCATTTGAAACCATGTAACCAAATCAAATTCAACCAATTAAACCGATTTATTCGGTTTGGTATCTAATTGAATTGGTTATTATTTGACTCAACTATCTAAGAGGGTGTTTGGGATTGAGTTTGGTTGCAAAAGTGCTTTTGGTCAGAAGTGCTTATTGACTTATGACTTTTTTTAAAAAGAGTTTTAAAAAAGTGTTTGAATTAGCTTTTAGGATGAGAAACGTAAAAAAGTCAATAAATTGTTTTTTTCAAGTGTTTCGCTTAACTTATTGTGAATATTGGTTGTATTAGTGGTAGATTTGTAATTTTTTTTCAAAAGTCAAAAGCCATGATTTCTAACTTCTCAAAACAACTTTTGCACCCTTAAAATCCAAAAGTCAAAACAAAAAGTGTTTTTAGGTTACACAAACATCTTATTAACTTATTGAAAAAGCCAATAAGTCACTAATTTGTTTTGAAACTCTATCCCAAACACCCTCTAAATAAACAAGATTTGTAAAACCGATAACCGACCCGAAACCACACCCACGAAGACTTTAGCCACAACCCAACAACCCACAAACGCCATAGTGTTTTAGAACACCGTAGAATCATCATCATACACCATCCTCTTTTAGGTTAAAAATAATCCCATTTCTTAAAGGCACCCACGTCCCTTAATTACCGGTCTGTCCTCCGTTTCTCCTTGTTTCAACTGCAAACCACTTTCGTATTTGTGTTCGTGTTTATCATATATGACAGTTTGAAGGTTTGCTTGTTTTTTTTTTTTTTGTTGAATTTCTATTATTTAATTTCATGTCAATGTCATGTTAATTAATAATAATAACGCCCTCTATCCAAACAAATGATTTACTTTCTGTTTTTGTAACATTTTAACATCATAATATGCAAAATTCACATGGCTGTTTGTTAGGTTTCCAGTTTCATAATATGCTTATTATGTTTTTAGAGGGTAATAAGCTCACTTAACCTCCAAAAGTCATGTTTGGTATTCTCTTGTTTTGTTGGATTGATAAGGTTAATGATTATATAGCGTTATGAGGTGTTTGGATTTGTGTTTTGGGACTGGTTATGTGGTTTGTGTAACTGTAATTCACAATAATCAGTTTCTAATGTTAGATAAAGTATTCCAATGTTGAATAGCTTTGATCATTTGAAGGTTACCGGCTCACACTAGCTGCGACAAAACTAATTATTGAAGAGTAAAGTATTGCATCGCTACATAATTTGCAAAACTTGTGAAGTTGTGATAACTTATTAGTAAACATCTCTCTCTTTTCTTCATTTTGTTTTAGTTATTTCTTATGTTAGTTCTTTTAAGTTTTGGAATTTTTCAAACAGTCAAAACATTTACTTTCTGATTATCACAACTTCAAACCGCAGAAGCACATGGTGCGCATCTAGGCGCCAAGCTGTGCGCCTTATGTGACACTAGGCGAGCATCGTACGAAAAGCGCATGAAAAGCCAAAAAAGCGCTATAAAAGCGCGCTTTCATACACGAGGTGTTTTTGTGTTTAAAATTGTTATACATATAGCTAAAAATGTTGCACATTTAAGTTAAATCATATATAAACCTTATTTGTATCTATATTTTGGGTAAACGATGCTAAAAACCTATAACATATATAAAAAAATTATATATATTCGTCTTGCGTCTCGAGTACGAAAAGCCCACCGCTTTTGCACTTTGCGCCCAGGTTTTAGACCTCGTCGCTTTTGTGCGCTTCACGCTTTTTAAAACCAAGCCGTCCATTTACTACTGTTGATCGCTTTCAAAAACGAATCCAAACACCAATTTTTTTAACATAATACTTAACAAATGTTTTTTTTTATTAGTTTTGGTTTCTGACACCAGCATAATGCAAACTTTTGGATGTATGATGATTTGATTCCCATCAGTTTGTTTCCAGGAAGTTACTTTTGATATTTCCTGACATAAACAACTTGGAAACTAGTCATTAAATCTATGTATAATATGTATACCACGATAACTTTTAATTTTTGTTTTTTTTTTGCTGTTCAGGAAGCAGTTTGGGTCGATAAGCGTATTGGGGGCACCTATTCTCATTTGTCTATACAAAGTGAGAGAGGGTAAAATGAATTTAGTAAGGCTTAAGCACAAGAATAAAAGATGGGACGCCATGTTTCAACCATACAAGTATTTAATCGGTTTAAATTATCCCAAACAAACCTCTCATCGATCTTTAGCTCGTCACACCGTCGAAACAAACTGTTTATCCGGGAATAATGTAATTAGAAGATACCTATCGAATTTGTCAACGTTGTCGGGCTCTGGTTCCGCAAGATTCTTTGTGGGATCATATGCGAATTCCAGTGGTTCTTTTAGATTTTATAGCTCAGAGGGTGATGGAAGAAATGGAAGCGGTGTGAATCACCATGATGCACATGCTTGTTTAGGAGAGCAAGATCAAAAGGAATGGCTTCTTAATGAGAAATTGGCTATTGAAAGTAAAAGAAAAGAATCACCTCTTTTAAGCAAAAGACAGAGATTCAAAAACGAGTTTATAAGGAGGATTATTCCATGGGAGAAACAAACGGTTTCATGGGACACATTTCCTTACTATATACAGTTTGTACTAAGCCTTTTTGTGTTATAGTTTTACTTATGTTTTCAGATTGTTTGCTTGTGCTAATTTATTCTTTTACAGTGAGCATTCCAAGAATCTTTTAGTGGAATGTGCTGCTTCTCATTTGAAAAACAAGTCATTTACTTCTACTTACGGTTCACGGTTAAATTCTTCAAGTGGGAGAATATTGCTTCAGAGTGTACCAGGTATAGACCATAGAGTCCATTGACCTTCAAAATAAGGCGCGTGGGTTATTTATTTTTATCAGGGTCAGATGTTTAAAATTTAATAACTTAGCTGAAATGAAACCAATTACAATCGTCATAGAAGTTGAAAGTCAGTAATCATGTTTTTTTTGAAGAAAAGTTAGATCTTTATATAGTTATAGTTTTTTGTGATCACAACAAATACATTACTCGTATTTATACTTATAAAAAACGAACACAATCGAGCCACCAGATCAAACAGGGTGAAAGCCCCCAAATTGTATTCAAATGCTTACTGCCTCCTAAATCACTTTATTTGATATTTTTTTTTGTAGTGCAAGTTTTTATAATTTAAATATTTAATACACTGGTTCCTTATATAATTTTAGATAATAAACAAAAAGTGTAGACAGACCAATCAACTTGATCCAAACCGGCTTGAGTGCTTGACCTGTCCATTTTTGCCATCTCTATAATCAACTTACAGTTTTGTTTTCTGTTTGAATGATTTGTGATTTTGATATTGTAGGCACTGAGCTTTATCGAGAGAGATTGATTAGAGCACTTGCACAGGATTTACAAGTTCCCTTATTGATTCTTGACAGTAGTGTTCTTGCTCCTTATGTAAGTGAATACGAAGTTCGTCTTTTAGCTCTTCCAAGAACAATCAGTCGTCTTCCATTCTAGTTGTTCTCAAAATCTTTAGCTTGATGGTTAATTGTTGCAGGATTTTGGTGAAGATAGCTCAGAGAACGAATCAGATGAAGAGGTTACTTCTGAATCCGAAGTTGAGGACGAAGCAAGCAATGAGGAAGAGTGGACTAGCAGTGGTGACTCAAGATCAGATGATGAAGATGTTGAGGCTCGGGCTGAAAAAGCCCTAAAGAAGCTTGTTCCCGGAAATCTTGAAGATTTTGCAAAGGTATTTTCATAAAAATAGTAAAATAGATTCCATTCTTGAGTCTTGACTTTTGAGGTTCTCAATGCTCAAACAATAATGGTTGTGAAGCAGCCATTGCTGTTTTAAGGTGCAAGGTGTGTTGCAAAAGTAAATGTGTGGTGTTAAATCATCAGTTGAGATAAAACGGGTGGTATAAACAGTGTTAGAATGTTCTTTTGTTTTTGGGTTGTGACAATAAAATTTTTAGATGCCCAAGTGGTTGGAAAATATTGATTAGTAAGAAAATAATATATAGAAATATAGAATGACTTAAAAAGGACATTTTTTTTGTTAAAATAAGTAGACATGGTTGTGAGATGGAAATAGAAGTTTGTCAGATTCGGATAAAAGAAGGGTTAAGTACATTTTACCCTTTAGATATTAGTTAGTTGTAGGTCATATGAATCAGATTATATTTATCCAAACAGTGAAAACTGATCATTGCGTGTCCTCGAGTGTGTATTATCGCCTTTGAAGTTGCTTTGTGGTTATAGTGTTTACAGATGCTACATAACTCATAAGTGGTTATGTAGATGGAATTGGATATAGTAAAGCTTGGCAGATGCACATATGTAATTTCATTTATTTAAATAATATATCATTCCCACTTGTAACAGAACATCACCGTTGTTGAGGACGTTTCTTCTAAATCTTCAAAGCAAGAGGATACAGTGTCTTCCGGGGAAGCAAAAGAGCCATTAAAGAAAGGTATATTGTATTCCTTGAATTCATGTAGTCCAAATGTTGTATTCAGTTATTTATATGAAATACATGCTCTTGTGTATGTTGAATATATTTGTGAGTTTCTTTTTTCTTAATTAAAGGTTCTCTTTTTATGTGAGGTAACAAGTAACAACTAATTATTTTTTACATACTTCAATCAGGGGACCGTATCAAGTATGTTGGGCCTTCTCTCCTCCTGGAAGATGGTAACAGGTTATTGTCTTCACCTGTCGTCTCCCATTAAAAGCTGTAGTTAAATTATTTGCTGTCCTTTGTTGTGTAAATCTCTTAGAAATATGGTCACAGAACAATCTTTTTTAGTTCAATACAAATGCTACTTGAATGTGAACTTTACTTCTTACATGACTTCTTCGCGTAAAGTTACGCTTCTCTCTAATTGCGAATGCATATGTGTAGTTAGAGTATCTTGATTGTAATTTGCATACAGGTAGGAGGCTGACCCACTGAGAGTCTGAGAGATTATTTGTTAATAGTCGAATGATTCAGTCATCGCCATGGTCGATCTTTACCTTGTATTCTTTATTTATTAACAATCACCCTTATTTATTTTCTCTGTTAATGTTTTATTTATTGACATTCTAATATTCTATACCTATAGAGTTTGTTAAAAGTGAACCAAACCCTTGGTTATATTCAGCTTCTTTCCATATAGAATTTAGATTTGTGCTTTTGCATGGTTGATTGAACCTTATATAGAAGTAAAATATGTATGATTTTGGGAAATTGCTTCTCCAACGTTTCAGTGACATTAAACCATTTCTTTCAATATTTCTATGTGCTATCAAATCAAGGGTTTGATATATTACTGTTCTTGATTCCGTGATATTGCTAAACTTGAGCATACTATTATGGTCTTGGGTTGACTTGTGTTTGATTGTGAATGTACTTGCTGAAAGTTATTCTTTTCAGCCCAATTTATCAAGCATTTTTGAAATTTCATATGAGCCACATAGTTACTTCTGAAATATTTGCTTTAATCTCCTTCTCGTACTTTTTTATCTTCTTTTTCTTCAGGTCCATAACCACTGGCCAACGTGGGGAGATCTATGATATTGAAGGAGAAGGAGTTGTAGCAGTTCTCCTAGATAGCGCAGAAGATAAGACAGATAATGAGAAACTTGAGCAATCTTCTTCACCGCCAATATACTGGCTTTATAGTAAAACTTCATTAAGACTTTTTAGCCAATATTTCCATAATGGTTTTGCTACATGCAGTGGCGGATCTAGGCCACAAAATCAGTAGCAACGTTTTTCATTTTTTTCATTTTAGTAGCAACGTTTTCCAAATTTCGTAAAAAAAAAAACAAAATTTTCCACTAATTTTCCACTACGAGCGCGAAGTTGAGCCGCAACGTCTGCAACCCCTCCTCTTTAATTATGTCCGCCCCTGGCTACATGTTTATCTAAGAAGTATAAAATGAGTTGAATGACATTATAAATAGGTCAAAGTTTTCTTATTTTGTTTGTTGTGTTGATGACAAATAATTGTTTATTCGCAGTGAAGCATATCGAGCGTGATTTTGATACTGAAGCGGAAGACGGTTATATTGCAGTGGAGGCATTATCTGAGGTTACATAAACACTTTTTTAGTTCCTATCATTTTCATTTTTAAAAGTCATGAAAAGTTAAGCATCTTTTTCATTTGTTAAAACTTATGATGGCAGGTGTTATCGTCTGTGCAACCTCTTATTGTGTATTTCCCAGACTCAACTTTGTGGTTGTCACGGGCTGTTTCCAAGTCAAAACGCAAAGAATTTGTGGATAGACTTCAAGAAATGTTTGACAAGATATCAGGGCCTGTTGTTTTAATATGTGGGCAAAACAAAGCTGCAACTGGATCAAAAGAAAAGGAGAAATTTGTAAGTTAAAGTCTGCATATTTTTTATTCCTTACTGTTGTCACGTTTCTCTTGTGATGTGTGTAAGCGTGTTTCTACATTCTTGATTCTCTCTATTTTTCATATTAAATCATTTTGGTAATTTTACTTTGTTTTCTCTTTTGTCGGCAGACTATGATTCTTCCAAATCTGGGCCGCCTTGCGAAATTGGTACATCTCCGAATATTTTAAGAACACTCAGTGTCATCTAAGCTAGTCCGGTGGGTTGGGTAACAGTCCAAATGTGTAATTCTTTTAGTGCTGTCAACATATTATTACAGACTCACAGTAGCTATTTTATCTCATTAATAATCTATCTTTTTTAAGCAAAATGATTTAGGAGGTTTTATGCATCAAAATATACATCGCAGGTAACTTTCAACCTGTTTAACACGTTCTACTTTACGCTTGTCATAGATAAAACATAACCCAAGATGACATATAGTTTATGCAAAATACAGTTACAAACACTAATGACTATAATTCTTTAACTGCTATTAATATTTTAACATATTTATTCAGCCTCTGTCTTTAAAGCGACTTACTGAGGGACTGCAGCCCACAAGAAGGTCAGAGGACAATGATATTTACAAAATATTCACTAATGTTATGTGTCTACATCCTCCAAAGGTACATACAGCACACACACACACATGTATATATTATCTTTTTAATTTTTAATTTATCAATTATCAAAGAAGCTGGCTTCTTCATATTCAGAAGTCATGCTTATTAGATATGCAGCTAACTTTCAATGATCTTTTTTTTGTCTTCTATTTAGGAGGAAGATCCTCTTAGAGCCTTTAATAAACAAATTGATGATGACAGACGGATTGTTATATCACGAAGTAATATAAGTGAATTGCAAAAGGTACATATATCTTGTAGGTGGATGATAGTCAGTAAAAATATGTTTTTGGCTGTTTGGACAAAACTGTAATTTTCTTCTATAATGCCATAATTTAATATTTGCATTACTCATTTTTTATTATATTTTCAGGTTCTTGAGGAAAATGAGCTAACTTGTGTGGACCTTTTGCATGTAAATACTGATGGAGTTATACTGACAACAAAGAGTAAGATCATTTTTGCATTATCATTTCTATAACTATACTTAAATACATGCATATATTAATTTTTAATTTAAGTTAGTTTTAAAAATCAATGAATAACTATGGCTGTTTGTACATTTGAGGAAATGAATCATAGATGCAACTATGTAAGTGGTCAAAGGCTTAATGTTAACATTATAACTTGTTTTGAATTCACAGAAGCTGAGAATGTTGTTGGGTGGGCTAAAAATCATTACTTATCAACTTGTGAACTTCCTTCCATCAAGTCAGATAGATTGAATTTGCCCCGTGAAAGGTACTAATAACTGATTAACCGACTTTCAGTTTGTTGAGCAGTTTTGTTTCTTATATTTTTACAATCTCGTTTTGTGTCCCATTCCGTGATGTGTGACCACAAAATTGAGCTGAGAAATGAATGATATATGGCTAAAATAATGGTCCCACACTTTATTGCATTATCTTTAAGCTGACATTTTTCACATGTAGCCTTGAAGTTGCAATTGTGAGACTAACTCAGCAGGAATCGATTTCCAAAAAGCATGCCCAGAACCTTAAGGTTTGTTCCTTATTGTTAGAAGTTTAGATACATTTATTTTTGAATGGGTCGATTTTAGTTACGTTTTATAAACAGGTGAAGCTAAACAAAATGAAAAAGGAAATGGGTCAAACAGGTCGAAATTCGGTTAAAGTGCATAATTAATGCATATATCTTTACATTATCTTATCTAAAACTAAGATCATTACTGAAATAATATATGTATTGTGATGGTATTTGACACTGTAATTGTTCATAAAAAATTGGGCAACAAGTGTTTTGGGTCAATTCGCCAACCTGTTTAAATCTCTGCACACAATGACCCGTTACCAGTTCCACTCCAATATAAACGGTAAACATGTGTTACGTGTTGCAGAATCTTGCTAAGGATGAATATGAAAGCAATTTTATCTCAGCCGTTGTTCCTCCTGGTGAAATTGGTATTAAATTTGATGATATTGGTGCTCTTGAAGATGTGAAGACAGCATTACATGAATTAGCCATTCTTCCAATGAAAAGACCTGAGCTTTTCTCCCATGGAAATCTATTACGGGTACTTTGTTGTTTTTTCCAGATGGGTAATTTGGCCATCTTACAATTTGTGTAACTAATAAAAGCCTTTTGTCAGCCTTGCAAAGGAATATTGCTCTTTGGGCCACCTGGAACTGGGAAAACGCTTCTTGCAAAAGCACTTGCAACTGAAGCAGGAGCTAATTTTATCAGCATAACAGGGTCCACCCTTACATCTAAGGTACTTTACACATTATGAAACCTATGGTAGATTTGTCGTAGATCATATATGATATTATGTTCTAGTATTTAAGATGTTTTTTCCAAACACATAATGTTAGCAAGTGAGTATTTTAGAAAAGAGAGTAACATTTGTGCTCATTTCAATTTGTTTGTGGATAAATGGGTCATTTTGGGTTATACTTCGCCTCTAATGAATCAAACATGCAAGCCTAAAAAATTAGCTAAAATGGAAACGGGTTGAACGTATCAAAGTGTATTCACAATATATCATCCTCCTAAATTTGTTTTGTTTCAGCAGTTAAATTTTTGTTGTAAATTGTAACAATATAGTTTTTAAACATTATTAGTTCATTAACTGTTTATAGTATTTAAAACATGAAAATACAAAAAGTGTTTGCATGTCTGCCCGACCTGGCCTAAATTTTACCCGTTTTGACTCATTATCCAAGCCTCTAAAGTCTAGACCCTCCCATTTTGCCGCCTCTAGTATTCTTTCTTTTTGTAAGCAGAATTATTCGATTAATTTCTTGATTTTATTGTTCACTTATGCAGTGGTTTGGTGATGCTGAAAAACTTACAAAGGCCCTCTTTTCATTTGCCAGCAAATTAGCACCTGTAATCGTGTTTGTTGATGAGGTGAGAGTTACTTTTCAAGTCGAAAATATTATGAACACTGTTGTATTCATATGAGTCTCAAACAATAAGGATTTCTATACTTTTAGCTTTAAGTCCTTTCAACTTCCATTATTACAACCGAGTTAAATGTTTTTTGTTGAATGTTTAAACAGGTTGACAGTTTACTCGGTGCCCGTGGTGGAGGATTTGAACATGAAGCTACCAGAAGAATGAGAAATGAGTTTATGGCAGCATGGGATGGATTGAGGTCAAAAGATAGTCAAAGGATTCTCATTCTTGGTGCCACAAACCGACCTTTTGATCTTGATGATGCTGTGATCCGGCGGTTACCACGAAGGTAAGATAGTATTAAAGAATGTTGCGTATTTTACAATGGGTAAATTGCACATAAAATAACATACTTTCAACTAATTTCTACGTAGTGAAACTACTTTTAAATTCAGTGTTCTAAGGGCCTGTGTTACAAGTATACACACACATAGTATAGGTTCCTGTACAAAGTGTATTTTTTGTACAAAGTGTGAGAAGTCTATGTAGTCATTGTGTTTTAAATTTTGGCTATGATATTTTCGATTCCTTTTGCATTGTATTATATTGAAAAACACCAAACGCAACAATTTAAAACACAATCAAATGTATTCTAGGCATGAAATTTAAAACACATTGATTACTTTTTTGCATGATGTTTTAGATTGCATATTGAGAAATACATTAATTAGTGTTTTAAAATTGTTATGTTTTGTGTTTTTCTATATAATATACTTTGCCAAAAGAATATAAAACATCATGCCTAAAATTTAAAACACAATGTCTATATAGACTTCTCACACTTTGTACGAAAAATGCACTTTATACAGGAACCCCGCCCCACACACATATATATGACGCGTGCCGCGTTAAAAGTATTATAACGCAGTTCGTTTACACTCAATATGCTGTTTCATGATTGATGAGTCATCTGTACTTGAACAAATTGGTCCAATTCCTAACGATGTAAATTGGTTTTAGGATTTATGTGGACTTGCCAGATGCGGATAATCGTTTGAAGATACTGAAAATATTTCTTGCTAAAGAAAACATAGAACCTGATTTTAATATACGTGGTCTTGCTAATGCAACCGAAGGATATTCGGGGAGTGATTTGAAGGTAATCTTCTCATTTACATTATTTGACTAGTGGTGGCAAAATGAGCTCAGGTTAGGTGGGCTGGGTAGGGTGATTTTTAATCGGCCAGGTTGATCCGAGGTACACAATTACCCTGTCAAATATTATCTATCTTAAGGTTATTTTATTTCAGTAATAATCCAATTTTTTTGAATAAATGATGGGCAAAGTGCAAGAAACTAAATCTAACTTTGCACCTGTTTTTATTAAAACTTACCACTTGATGCGCCCAACTTTTACAAGTTGTCTTTTGATGTAATAAACACAACCAAAATCAAAACGCTCACAAGTTAATAAGTTCATGGCTTTGTATGCCTTTTGTTTATATTTTTTTATTTTGTGCAGAACCTTTGCATTGCTGCAGCATATAGACCTGTTCAAGAACTTTTAGACGAAGAAAAAAAAGTAAGCATCCTTCTGCCTTACTGATTTATTGTTTATTTATTTGCATTGCTTCAGCATATAAACCCGCTCATGGATCCTGTTTATTCAAACATTTTGTTAAAAACTTTGGATAACATGTGGTATTTATATCAGTACCATGTTTGTAATATATAAGAACTGTTTTTTCAGGGAAAGATATATGATAAGAGTCCAACATTAAGACCGCTTAATTTGGATGATTTCATTCAATCCAAAGCCAAGGTAAAACATTCTAGATCTTTCATTTGTTATATTTACTTGTTATTATTTGTATATTCATGTGGTTTATATCTTTCACCCCTATTTACTTATAAATGAGTCGATTTGGGTTGTGTTTTTATCTCAACGGGTCAAATAATTTTTTTTGCCAAACATGGAACGGATCAACATGGTTGAAAGTCCTCCAAAGTCCATTTATAAAACATACATCCACTTAGATTGTTTTAATTAAAAGATTTAGAATTTAGTTTGCTATTGTAATAATATTGTTTTTTTAACCATAATCAACACGTTACTTATTTGAAAAAGAATTTTTAAAAAGGAGAAAAACATTTTTGCAGTCAACGTAACCAACGTGGCAGGTATTAAAAAATGTCACGTTTAAACTGAAACCTGTTTTGACCCAGAACCCAGCCTTCCAACTTCTCCATTTTGCAACCCTGGCTAGCAGGGGCGGAGGTAAGGCTTAAGGAGGGGTCGCGGACGTTGTGGTTCAACTTCACGTGCGTAGTGGAAAATTTGTTTTTTTTTTTACGAAATTTGGAAAACGTTGCTACTAAAATGAAAAAAATGAAAAACGTTACTACTGATATTATGGCCTAGATCCGCCACTGCTGGCTAGACTCCTAATCTTGTCACAAATGTTAAAATGATAGGTGGGGCCATCCGTTTCTTATGATGCTGCAAGCATGAATGAACTCAGGAAATGGAATGAGCAATATGGTGAAGGCGGAAGCAGGAAAAAATCACCATTCGGCTTTTAATGTTACCAACATCGGTTTTGTTCGGGATTGTTAAAGATAGAAGATAATGTAGGAAGTAACCTTAGCATCCACAATCTTTGTACTTGTTATCATGGGTAGAGTTGCTTCTGGTCATATTAACTATAATAGAACGATTGATAGCAGCTGATAGCAATGTTTTTAAAAAATCTCCCATTTATTACAAAAGATGATCTTATCTTTACCAGCTGATAGCATTAAAGGTTACATCTAACCTATTAACCAACTTTTAATTATCTTTAATTTTGGTGAAAAAGAGTTATGTTCATAAAGAAAGCAGGTGGATTCTTTGCAGTGTAGTGGGCAGAAGTATTGGTGGGCAATGATAGTAGACTCAGGGAATCCTGGTTCGATTCTTGAGCCAGACGGGTTTTACCGGTATTTTCACCGTCGTGCCTATGGGCGGGTTGATTACCGGGTTTTCCCTAAAATTGGTGTTTGGCGACTCGGATTATTGTCAGAGTACTCGGTTTGTCTGTTGGGTGCCCCAAGAGTGCTCGGATTTAATTCGTTTCCTGCTTATCTACCACCTTGATACAAATCCTATTTTAAGAGAGAATTACACGAATTGTTCTTTAGTTGTAAAAAATAAAAATCAAATAAAAAAAAGCAGGTGAACAATGATGTAATTTCTCTTTTTAAGTGATTTAATAATGGGGCATGCAACTTAAAGTGTGTTGTAAAAACAATAAATTATTATGGTAAATCGGTAATACACACAAGTTAAAAGATATGAAGAGTACATGAGTTTTTTGAATTGTATGACTTTGTGTTTGGTCATTGATTATTATTCTCAATTTCCAAACACTACCATCTTGTTCTCAGATTTGCAGAACCGTATCATTTGACATTTTTTTAAATCTTTGAACTAGTTTTTTTGTAATTTAAAGCGGTAACTTTGCTAAATAGTAACATAGTTTTAGGAGTGTACTAATCAAGTCACTCATAAAATAAATTGTTCCAATTAGGTAACTAAAGTAAATTTAATGTTCTAATCATATATATTTTACCCATTTAGAAGGACATCAATTTTTATTAAACATTTTTTTTTGCAATTTCTATAATTAAAAAAATATAAATAATAAAAAAATATAAACATTTTTAAAATTTTCGCATTTTATTAAATATTCACAATTTTTATAAAAACATTTTTTTCCCAATTAAATAAGTCAACTTTACTTTGATGTTTTAATCAGGACACTGAAGTTTACTTTAATGTTCCAATTATAGATATTATACCTGCTATTCAGGTAAACTATATAGGATTAGAACATAAAATAAACTTTAATGACTTAATTAGAACAAATACTTTTATGAGTGATCTAATTAGAACACTAGTAAGGCTATGGGGTGTGGTCACCCTTCCCCCTTGTTCACGTCAACGCCACATCACTTCCCCTTTCCCCTCCCCCTTGTAGGGGAAATGGTTCCCCCTTCCCCCTTCCTTTTTTTTTTATTAATTTAATTTTTTATTTATTTTATAAATTAGATTTTCATTAAAATATTTTTTCATTAAACATAAAATAAATTACATAGAAATTAAAAAAAAAAACGAAAATACATAGAAATTTTTTCCACCGCCTTATCTCTCGATGCGTGGCCGGTATCAACACCCTTGCCTTTTGAGGCCGCCGCTTTCTTGGCGCGGTCCCTACCAATCGGCCTCTCACTCTCACTTGGTGGAGCCTCGTCTTCAAACTCCGGGTCGTCGTTTATATTGATAGTACAACGAGCATCCGACCCACCACCACTATAACTCCTCGTTGCGCTCGATTTAGACCTCTTCGCTTGTTCCACCTCATTAGGCACTAGTTTGAACTTTTCACACTTCACCAAAATCTCATACGCTTTCATGTACCCAAACGCCCCGTGCTTGTCGGTGTATGCTTCAAGAGCCACCTTCAACACATTCGCATCACTTTGTTAAAATAGTTAAATTTTTTTTTTTTTTAAAAAGCTCCAAACGGTCACCCTTGCAACGTTCCAATATTTCAATTTGCATTGGGAAGTGGGACGGGGAGGACGGTATAATCTTACCGTTTGTGCCGATGTGGGATCGGGGGGGGGGGGGGTGTTTGCCGTCGGGGGGATCTTCCACCTCACCCACCGATGGGGTTTGCCGAGCCCACACCCCCAGTCTAAAACTTGATTACTATTCTATAAAATATTCCCTAATTTAAAAACCCAAGACTAGACTCATGTTCAATACCCTTCTAATACTCTCTTTGACACATCACAAACATCTACCCAAAACAGTATATTTCAATGGGCAATGATGGTGGCTGCCAATGTAGTTGCCTGTTGGCGGCAACAGTAAATAAGAGGCGAAAAGTCTTGTGCGAGTATGCAACTTATAACTTGTAAAGATTAAAGTTTTTTACCACATAAGCAAAACTATGCTTATTCAATACATATCTTGATAATAATATATCCTTCAATGTAGCAAAACTATGCTTATTCAATACTACACAAGATTGCCATTTAACTACAAGGATAACAACTGTTTCTTGAATGCAGTAACTATTATTATACACATCACATTCATAACAGATTTAGGGAACAGACCTCAAGCCATTGCAAGTGACTACCGAACGAGACCAAGATTAAGTATCCCCCAAGCTGTCTGCGGCCACGACTTCTCTTTCGCTTTCATCACCATAACTCTACACCACGCGATCCAACCTTCCCACGTCATCCTCTTATCCCACGGACTTCCCCATTCCAACAGAAGCCTCAACCCTTCTTCAGCCTCCTTCTCCGCCTCATCAAACCTCCCCTGACCCAAATAAACCTGACTCAAAACCACATGCGGCTCACCAACAAACGGATTCTTCACCACACTCCTTTTCAGCACCTCTTCACACCCTTCTAACCCTCTCTTCGACGCCTCACAAACACCTTCCCAATACAAATCCCTCGCCTCTATCTGATCCTTCGCACTCAAAACCTTCGTGCAGTTGTCAAATATCGGCGGTATCACAAGCTCAATATCCTCATCTCTATTTCTCCTATTACCATCACTATTGCCATTACTATTCCCATTACTCAACCGTTCCATCGCGTACAACTCCTCTTCTCTCACAATCAACCTATAAACCGCCGCCATCCTAGAAATCGAACTCATCCACAGCCCGGGCTTCCCATCCCCTGGCCACAACGCGGTCGCCACATCATTCCCTTCAAACCGCAACATCCCATCACCATTCTCAAACAACACATCCTGAAAACTAAACAACTGATCACTAAAATCCGCAATCGTCATCAAAACAAACACCGCGACAACCCGCCTCGACAATAACACATCCTCACCAGTCTTAATATGCTTCATAACCACTCCATCAACAGGCAAAACATCATTCAACTTCTTCCTCCATTCCTCATCTCCAAAAACCCCTTTCTGTCCATTAACAACCGATTGTTCAGACTCTTTCAATTGCTTCACAAGCTCTGATTCATCAGAATAACGAAACAATAAATTATCATGAATAAGTTGCTGACGTGGCACGATACAGAACAAGTGGATTAACCGTTCAGCTGGTTCGCCTACGTGGCAACGGACGGTGTCACGGCCGGTTGATGGATCGAATATAGCGAGGTTAACGTATGAATTGGAATAAGCTGAATGGAAGAGGCCACAGAGGGATACGTGATCAGGTGCGTGCCATAGGTGTAATATTCGGTAGATGTCGATGAGGTGGTCGAGGAAGGTGCCGTGTTTGTGCCAGCATTCGCCGGCACCGACGGACTTGAGGACGGAGATTAAGTTAGGGAGGTTGGGATCGACGGTGTGGAGTTGGCCACGTAGGAAGGGTTGGGCTGATTGGAGTAGGGTTTGGAGGTGGGTGGGTGTGGGTGTGGGTGTGGAGGTTGGAGATGACATGGTTGTTTGGGAATGTGTGGAGAATCTTAGTGGGGATTGATGCCAAATGATGAAAAGGTTTTTTAAGGATGAGATATATAGATAAATAAATAAATTGTTTTTATTTTATTTTATTAAATGTAAGTTTTTTTAACGGCAAACAACTTTTGTTCATTACCCAAAATATACAATACGTATTGTACGAGTAAGACACTAACACAATGTAAGAAACCCAACAAAATACCATATTTGTCTTAATTCCATACCCTCTACATTGCCACCACCTCATCCCCTTGAATCTTGAATTGGGCTCTTCATATGCTTGGACCGCTTTCTAAATATTGTCATGCTCTTTTGGTTCACTTCCCCCCATTGAGTTAAAAAAATAATTTTGACCCTTTTTTACTAGCCTGTGATGGGCTCACCTCTTTAAGCTACATATTTATTTCATTCCTAGAGTTATGTGCCACATCATTCCTCTCTACTGCATTCCTAGAGTTATTTCCACAGGCCCAACATCATTTAAAGTTTGGTTTATTATTATATTGGGCTAGCCTTCATTTAAACGGTTGTTTTCGGCCGCCTCAAAATAAAAAAAAATACTTTTAGCATGCGAGGAATTTGATTGTGGGGAGGCCCTCCATTAATTACATCGCCATAATCTGGGTGCTCAACCGACGCCGCCCTTCAACAGCCTGTTCTTCGTCCATCAAAACCTTTTCATCTTCCACCGAAGCACTTGCAATGTCAACATCAGCAATAAATGGTGGAGGTCCGGTCTCCACCCCCACGTAATCCGGTTCCCAGTCACCGGATTCTTTTGAGATCCATAACTTGAACAGTATATTCTTCCACCTCAAAGTTACATATTCATTTATTCTATCCCATCTCCGACTAAAAATATTATTTATATTCATAATGAATTTTTGTTAGGTGTAGCAGCTGATTTAGAGGGACAGGCTCATTTCATAACCAATAATTCATCTTGACAATCATAAAAATTGTATGATAAACTTGTACATTTTGCTATATATGCAATACACAAGGTCTCTAAATAACCATCCAGCACACAATCTTTCTAAATCACCAATAAACCACATACAAGTCCCACAGTTTTCTAATATAATACTTTAAAAAAGAGTGCTATTATGTTAAACCACAATAATAATTTAACACAACTTCCAGAGTTATTTTGCGAGACAAATAGGATTAACATTGTTTTGTTTTAATAGAAAATATTTATGCTCTTACATTGAACATCAAATAATTGATTATAATGGAATTACTGAAATAAACTACATGTTTATTGTTCAATTTCAAGATGAAGTGGGTGATCACTGTTTACTTTCTTACCACCATTGCTTTCTTCTGCTTATTCCATTGAATAATTGTAAATACTTATGTCTGTATTAAGTCCAATTTGTTTAGATTCACTAGGTAGCATCTCTATTGTGGACAGAATGGAGGTAAGATTTGCCTATGTGGCCACAATCAGATACCGACATGGTTATCTGTTAGTTACTGCTTAACTCCTGTTGTTATCTACTTAGAATGATATAAAGTGTAACATTAACACACCAACAGAACATGATTTTTACTTGACAATCAATAATCGAATCATCAGCGTATATTGAGTATGGACTACCAAAATAATTAGATATATTGAGTATTGACCACCATAATAATTAGAATTGTTTAAGCAATATATTTATATGAGATAAGGCCCAAAAGGACCATCAATATTGTTCAAGTAAAACCTGATCATAAGATGAGAAGGAAAAATGAATGCCTCTCCTCGCCATCGATCACCTACACCTCTATACCATACAACTATGCTAGAGTACAGATTGTTAATATACATGCGAGTTATAAATAACAAATCGGTCAATTAACTGATAAAAGTGAACGATTAAAGCCTTACATTGCAAGTAAACCTACTCTCATGTGTCTTCATGCATGACGTGATTTCAATCATACTAGTTTGCTGCAGATAAAAGGACATTTTGTGATCCATTCCCATCTTCAAGCAAGCTCCCAAACACAGGCTGCCATGAAATTTATAGCAAATAAACAAGAGTTCGCTGCAATTCGTTATGTGCTATATTTTTTAGGGCCAGGTAAGATTAACGAAGCCATTGTGCATGTGAATCTATATTAGAAGAAAGATGGGCAGGTTGAGTAACGGGTCAGGAAGTATGGGTAAAACCAGACTGCCTGGATTGAGCTAGACCACTAACAGAATAACGGTATTTTGTTCCAACTTTTAAAACTTTTTTAGTTATAACAAATAAATTAATTATAACCAGAAAAACAAATTAGCATGCATATTACTAAATCTTTGAATATAACAATTTAGGAGATTGAATGCACTAAAACCGACTTCTGGTAGCTTTCAGCATGTTTTTTGACATGTTCCCCTTTTAGCAATTTTGATTTTGTTTTTCATATTTGAAAATTAAATAAATCAAAATTGACACCTCTATTTATGTGGGTGTATTTAAAGTTTCAACCATCACGTGGATCTACGTATCAAATGTTGAAACAATTTTTTTTGACATCATTGGACTTTTGAGGCCAAAACATAGTATTTCATTTTGTTTACATATACGATCATTTTAAAGAAAATAACTGACATTACTGCCAAATGGTGTTTAGCATAGCAATTTAACCTAACCTACAGATTAATGTATCTGATAAATTTTTTCCCACACTTCTAGAGCATTGTACCTCTTCACTACGGAACTTCTCAAGGTAAAATGGCTCCTTCTCTCGTACCCCACCATTGGTTGAAATGATCCTTTCGAGGTCCTGACATAAAGACAACAGTTAATCATGTCTACTAATCATAATACTAGGTTACATGGTGTATTGATTGAGGTCAAAGGAAATGAGAAACTGAAATTTACACAAAAGTCGATTAGATTACAATTTCTATATCTAGATGATATTTTACTTCACATAAATACAAATCAAGTAGAAACTGCTTTACCTTCCCTGTCAATATCTCAAATTCAAGCAATTCCTCAACAATCTTTTCAAGAACAATGCGGTTACTCCAAAGAATCGACTTTGCTTTTTCATAAGCTAAATCATAAATCTGCACAAGGCAGCACACCCGTGTTAACTTTAAAGCTTATTTTTTATTTGTTTTAGATGGAAATCATTTACGAGAAAAATTTTCAAATGGGAAAATGATAATAATCATTTATAAACCTAATAACACAAAATAATATACTATTTTAAAATCATATTGTTTGTTAGTAATTATTCTTACTGTACATAAATGAATGAACAGCTTATGCATTAACTTATTTCCACCTAATACATTTTAGAAGTTAGAATATTACTTGATAATCGTTTATCACAACAATAGTTAAACAAAGCTTCTGCAGTGACAAGAAGCTTACCTTTTCTACTTTAGCTGCCATCTCATACTCATAATTGTCCCCCATGCTTAAAGCAGTCACCTTAGCATGTGAATAAAGCATTAAAGATAAAATTAGAAGAGAAAATGTAGAGTTCTAAATTATAGAATTGGAAATAATGTAAATGGGATATGGATTGTGAAAAGATCAAGGTTGTAGAAGGCGCTAGGCAGGCGGTGAGGTCTAGCCTAGGGACTAGTCGGGACTAGGCGGAATTAGGCGTTTTGGTATTTTATACGTATTATATATATACACACACAAATTTAGGTGTTTTTTGTAAATATGTTAAGATATATACACATAATACTTAGATATACACACATAATGTAGTAAATTTTATAATTTTTATGTGTAAATTTTTAAGTTTGGGGACTAAATGTAAAGTAATAAAGATGGAGGGGGTTCATTGTTAAAATACCCAAACTTTAAAAAACCCTAACTTTCACATCTTCTTTATCAGACGCCACCACACATAAACAAAAACCCTTCACTTCTTTCTTCCCCCTTCACTTCTTTAACAAAAACCCTAGCCCAAATTAGCCTTATATAATCGATTATGGGGTTAGATTATGCATAATGAAGACAGGAGCAGGTCTGGTTTACGTTTGAATCATGGTAAGAACTTGTTTCACTTTTGATTTGGTCGAATTTTGACCCATATTAGGGTTCCGACTAGTCCCGATTTTGGCCGGATTAGACCGCCTAGGACCCGCCTAATGCCCCAAACGCCTAAATCTCCGACTAGGGGCTTTTTCCGATATGTGTGGCCGACTAGGGACTAGGCGGCGCCTAGGCGACCGCCTAGCCCGCCTTTTACAACCTTGGAAAAGATTGCATACTATCAAGCACTCAGCTTCCACCTTGTCTTATACAGCCATAACAAACCTTTTAGAACTTTGCCTAGAGGTGGCAAATGGGCAGATCAGACAAGTTGGATAACGGGTCAAGACGATTAATTTTTGGTATGGGACAGGCAACGTTGGGTTGACCCGAAACTCTTTGTCAAGGTAGGGTCTGAGGAGGGTAAGATGTAGACAGCCTTACCTCTACCCCGTGGGAATAGAGTGGTTGCTTCCAGTGAGACCCCCGACTCGATGGTGGTTTTGTATCAAGCATTGGACATAAGGCACATTACACTTCGCAATCGGGACAAGCCCGATTGGTGCATGTAACCCCTTGTCTTTTGGCTATCAACGCCACCACATGATGCATGATTAACCATCCAGTGTGCCACATATGATTACAGAAATTATATTATTTTAACTATAATCGATATTTTATAGAAAATGGTGTAGGAGAGGTTTATGCATTAAACATACACTTTGGGTAACTCTCAACTTGTTTGAC
The DNA here is from genome assembly GCA_032199755.1 of Ambrosia artemisiifolia. NCBI lineage: Eukaryota > Viridiplantae > Streptophyta > Magnoliopsida > Asterales > Asteraceae > Ambrosia > Ambrosia artemisiifolia. Next base: position 48,522,670 of record CM063516.1, on the reverse strand, counting down.
TAACCTGGACGGCCCATTTGACATGTTTTTTCTCAGGCTATTTTTTTGATTTACCCGTTTAACTAGTTAGAGATATAACGTATCCAGAACCAACCCATTTATGCTTTACATGTATAGCTTCTCTTAATCCAAGCCATACGACATCTAAAACATAGGTGCAGGTTCCTGCTATATCAAAAGTTGGTAAATGTAAATTTATACCGCATTGCCATGGTGATAAACTACTGGACTGTCATCAGGTCCCCACCCATACTGAATCACCATCCTTGTAGCTATCTGTTTCAGAAAGCATATCGTCAAGCTATTTATCTAAAGACAAATCATATACCAAAGACAAATAAATACCTCTTGTGCCTGATTCAACTCAGAAGACGAAAGAATATTTTCTTCTCCAAATGGAAGTAACATTTGGGATGCAACATATGACCCAAAGCAAAATACAAGCTTCTTTTCAAGGTATGATCTTGATTCAACATTTCCAATCGTGGAACCTTCTGATTTAGCCTTTGTGATTTTTGTACACCCAATTCCCTGCAACCAAATAAGAATTCAATAACAATTTCCAGTATAAAATAACTGCTAACCAATTCAACTTCAACAAGGCAGTGCAGACTTTGAGAAATATTTTTATTTCTGTAAGTGTATACACAATTCAGAATTAGATGATCAGCTGTAAGAAAACGGGCTCCATGAGATGGTGTTTGGATGAGCTTCAGCCATTTGAAGTTGTAATAATCACATAATCAATTGTTTGAGTGTTTGACAAACACTGATTATTTAAGAACATGATAGATAAAATTGCCAGAAAGGACATTATCATGTGTTGTCCACATATTTGAATCCAAAATACAATAGCTGTTTTCATTGAGCTACAGTAATAATTTTACACATTACTTATCTATAAAAGAAAAGCACATTATATATATTTTTTACAGGTTATTTACATTTACCTATATAACTTTTAAAGTAGATAAGAAGGTATCTAAAATCCAAGAGTCGAGATAACCACAAAAACCTAAAAATAATGTACATACCTCCCAAGATAAAGGCTCTAGCCATAAGTTATCAACCACATCATAGTTTGGTAAAAGAGCAGCAATAAGTCCACGTCCAGCAACCCACACAGCATGTGGAAACTTAGTCTCTCGCGTCCACTATTATGTCATCAGGAGTAATATTAATTATTATTAACATTAAAAATAAATATCTATTTTTATTAGAAGCAGCAATATACTTACATCAAGAGGAACGTTTAAATATTCAATCCCATTGGTTATCTGGCCATATGGCTCCATTAAGTCAACCACGTTTTGCAAGTCGTCTCTGGTCAAAGTCAAACCAAGATGATCAACCAGCATTTTGCTCATTGTCTTTGCAAGTTTTGTCTTCCTCATCCATGAGGGGATAGTGTTGCTGAACGTCTGTGCAATAATCATTTTAAGTATATGTTTTATTGAACTTTTAAGGATACAAACAAATATGCAGAAAAAAACTATTCCTTACCGCGATAAAGCTGGTATATCCCAAAAGTTCATCTCTGTCAAGAAATTTAGTCCTGAAAGCACTACCTTCTAAAGCCATAGGAACAAGTTGGAGTTCTACAGGACGTAAAAGAGCTGTTTTTTCAGCTACCTGAAACAGATAAGCCGGTAAGAAATTAAAAAAATTATTAATACGATGAATGAAAACGTGATATGGTACCTTCTGCCAATCAATAAAATCAATAAGGTCGGGATCCATAGTTTCTTTTGCAGCGATTTGAAGTATTCTCTCTCTTTCAGCTTGTGTTGGTAGCTGTAGTTGGAATATTCTGTCCATCCTACCTGGGCGTTGTAAAGCCTCATCAATTTTATTTAAATTTCGAGTTGTAGCCATCAAAACGACCCCATCCTGTTTCTCAAACCTGCATAAAAGATTGATAACATGAGTATATATAATAAAGCATGACAACATTCATGTAGATCAATTTGTATACATATATGTACTGTTGTTCTCACACATAAATAGATATACACAAGCCACATGGGACATACATTTAGGACCTGTTTTATTTTTTCCCTCTTAAGTACTGTATGGAAATGAAGTCTGTATGGAGTACGTGGTATTGTTGTTTGTTTATGTGCTGTTGGAATGATAGCGAATGACCATTGTACCATTTCCCCAGGAATTCGTACTGGATGAGTTCAGATTACTGATAACTTTTTTAAATGATGAAGAGAAACAATTGCCAACTTATGATAGATTTTTCTCAAAAAAAGTATAACAAATAGCATAATGATATAAATTCAATTATAGGAGATTAGGAGGTATGTGTTGTTCAAATGTTGTAACTAGTAAAATGCAGAAGGATTAACAAAAAAATCAGATTCGGCAATTTTTCAATATAATTAACAAAAATCACGAGTACTTTGAGAAAAGGGATAGGTGAAATCAATATGATGTCAAATAATATAGAACACAGAAAAGTTACTGACTTAATGGGAAAGAAGCAGCACATGACCTTTCCACTTAAGTCATGATGTCTGGATTAAGTAAAGACAAAATTGTATTTCATGTCCTTTAAGTTTGAACCAAATTGCAGGCACCGTCCTTTAACTACCGAAATTACACTGGATGTCCTTTATACTAATTTCCATCAGGCGTTATCCTTTAGCCATAACCGGTTAACTTTTTATGTTAAGTCTGACCATGTGCCTTTCACATGAAGGTAATATGGTCTTTTTACCTTTTTTTCTTGAAAAATCTAGTTAAATTATAAACAAAAATAAACAAACCTGACCCACTCTCTCTCTCATCACATGAAGCCAGGAAGGTAATATGGTCTTTTTACCTTTTTTTCTTGAAAAATCTAGTTAAATTATAAACACTTTGTTTAGTTATGTATTTTATTTATTTCTTTTTTTTAATCCGATAAGATTTTGTATTTAGTTTCATAAGATATATATTTTTAAAGAAAAGGGCAAACATACCAAATCACCTTCATGTGACAGGGAATGAGGAAAATACCCTCACGTGCACAACACGTGGGGCAACTCAAGAGAATCATTTAACTGGGTTACGAGTAAAGAACACCACCTGTAAGATAAAACTAACTTAACGGACAAGCAATGTAATTTCCGTAGTTAAAGGACAACACCTGAAACTTCGCTCAAACATAAAGGACGTAAAATGCAATTTTGTCTTGAGTAAAAAACAAGCAGGCTTTTCTAACTAACCGCGTTAAGTCATTTCCCCATTAAGTTCATTAAGCCAAAATCAAATGGCACCTTAAGCAGGTATTCAACTATTCATAATATTATCGCTTTCCTAAAACAATTAATAAGAAAGAAGCGAGAGTTACCCATCAAGTTCCACAAGAAGTTGATTAATAAAAGCTTCGTGATCCTGCTTTTTAGTATGTATAAACTTCCCTCGTTTACCAGCAAAGATCTCAAAATCTTCTACAAATATGATCACAGGCGCCTAAAAATAGGTTCGTATTCTTCAGTAATCGTTGCAAAATAAAAACATAAGAATCAATGTAAAAGCATGATGTCAGTAATTATAACCAGATCTCGGGCTGTTTGGAACAGTTCTCTAACATTGGATGCACTCTGGCCCACCCATAAGCCTGCCTCTAACTGTTGAGCCTTAACCTCAACAACTGGAACCTTGGCCTCTGCAGCTATAGCCATGGCTAGTGCAGTCTTACCGGTTCCTCTCTCACCTATAATTAGAACTCCCTGCCATTGAATTACATAAGAGCATTTCAATAAATAATGTGTATGGTATTTTTAGAATGGAAAACTGTATCGATGTGCACAGCTTAATTACATGGGAATTAGCCAAACAAAGATAACAACAACAACAACAACCTTACCCAGTAAATCCCACACTTAGCAAAGCTAAGAATAGGGTCTGGGGAGGGTGAGATGTAGGCATACCTTACCCTTATCCTTACAGATAGAGAGGCTGCTTCTAGAGAGACCCACGGCTCGACAACACACAATCAACAAGCAAGCAACTCTAAAAAACTAATAAAAGCTACTGATTTTAGGGAAACACTGAAAACGGCATGTAGTAAAACAAGGTATATATGTCATCCTAAAGACCACATAACATATAAATACCAAAAAAACAAAAAACAAAAAACATTTCAGGCCTCCTACCAATGTAAGAAAAAGTCTAAGCTCCTAGAACCACACTACGGGCAAACAAACTCTCCCTAGTAATCCTTAACCTAAATCTTGCGCCTCCACGAACCCCTATCCTTGACCATGTCCTCAGAAGATGTACATCTCTACTAAATCATGCCTAATCCACTCATCCCAAGTCAATTTGGGTCTTCCTCTATACCTCTTTCCCTCTACAGTGAGGGTTTCCACTAATCTAACTGGGTTCCAAACAAAGATCAAGTGATTAAAAAAACCAATAGATCAAGGAATGCGATTATTTCCGTTTTTCTGGTTTCATTACAAGGGTTAATACTTCCGATAGATCAAGGAACTAATAGTCTAATACTATACATGTTTTTACACATAGTATAAAGAGTTAATAACAAATCAACTATCTAATAATTTATTATGATGGTTTAAAAAAAACAAAAAACAACATACCCGAGGGGCACGGGCACCCATTTCTTGGAAGGCACGAGGATTTTGTAGAAATGCAACAACTTCATTAATTTCTTCTCTCATGAAGTCAACGCTGGCAAAATCTTGCAATCGGATAGGCGGATTTTTCACTCTCTAAAGAAATAGCAATTAGTACTTTAAGAAAATACTAATAATAAACAAAACTTTCACGTGTTTTTGAGTTAGAATATAAACCTTCATCTTATCAAAAGCATGGGTGATAGGATCAACACCTTCCTTCTTCTTCGCTTTGGCTCCCTGCAACATGGCCCGGAAGAAGTATTTCTGCATAGCAAGAGTAACATTGTAAAACAATTAATTCGTGTAAAACATAGAACGAATAATGAACACGGGTTAAATGTAAGTAAACTTCTATAAGAACGAATCATACCAGCCTTCTCAGCTTGATCATGTTTGGATTTCTTCGTCTCACCTTCAATCCAGGAAGCTTGGGAGTCCTTTTTTTCAGGAAACGAAATATGTGGGATAAAATATATCCATATACTATAGCCCTAACTACAAACATAAAATTCCAATTGAACTCCTCGCCTTGTTTTTGGAGATTAATATTCTCTTCTGCCTCTGACTTCCAATTTAAATATTGCTTCATGGCCGTAAACCTACTCAATTCTATCTTCACCTGTAAACAAAGTTCATGGCAACATAACATAGATAAAGTTAATTAGGAGGTGTTCAGAAATGTGTTTTAATAGTGATTGTGAGACTCAGAATAATCATCTGCAATACAACGGGGTGTAACAGATAGTGTTTGGATGTGCTTTTGTTGTTTGAAGTTGTAATAATTGGCAACTAGTAATTTGCGTGTTCAGCAAAATACTTAATCCCTAATCAGGTTCAGAAAGAGGTGATCACCCGTTGACAACTGGTTTTGTTGCAGCTAGTATGAAACTTTTTGTAGGTTCCTAAACGATAGGATGAGGACAAGGAGAATCTGTTTATCCCGATATTAAAAACCGACCATTCAGACAATTTGTATCAACATGCAAACCGAAACACCCCTATAGTGCCGAATTATAAAAATCCATAAATGGATATTATTTAGAAATTTACCTGGCTCGGAATTATAAGCTCCAGCAAAGGACAAACGGTTAGCACCATAATGTCTCGGTTTATATTTTTGACCCAGTTAAAGATCCATTCAACAGCAGATGCATGTCTAGCGTCCCATAATCCAACTAGCACCTGTCGGGAAAGCCGAATTGGCAAAAGAAACTGTTGTTTGATATCTAACTCTGAGAATGGGATCCACATCAACTGAACAAAAGTTGGAACATTTGAAGCAAGCATCTTTAAATACAACCCATCAACTCCTCCAAAATCTTCAAACAACCTATCAAATTCCTGAAATAAGCATTTTAAATACAAATCAAAGATGAAATTTTGCAGGAGAATATTTCTTAAGTGGCAAATTTGGCTTATTTACTTATAGACGGTTAACTAGAGTTATGCTTTATCTTTAACAGATCAGACGCAAGAGCCAAAGTAGATTTTTATTGCATAAAACCTCCTAAACCATTTTATTAAAAAATATATATATATTTGAATTAAATAAAAAAAATAACATTTGTACTCGTATTTGACACAATGATAATTTATAGAAGACTTAGACAAAAGTCTTTACCAATAACTACCCGCTTTACCCGACCCGCCCATTCTGCCACATTTAGAAATTAGAAATGACGCATAATAAGAACATTAATCTAAGAATAACCTTCAAATCGACATAATACTCTTTGTCCTCTCCCTTGAGTGTAATAAACATTGCACCCCAATCATGTCTGATTCTTGCACTTTCTACAAGCTTCTGGGACACAGCATAAGGAACAGCTATAGGTTCCATTTCCCACCTATTTCTTTCTTCATTATACCAAGTTTTTGACAATACTCTGTCACGGTCCAAAAGAATTTTCTCCTGCAACAACCAATCAAATTGTATAAATATTGATGGTAAAATAATTCAAAATTAGATTATTATTTGCCAATACTATTAGAACTTCGGAACTATTTACCTGTCTCTCGGCAACATACTTTTTACCAAATTCAACATCTTCTAACAATTTTTCTTTAAGATCTGTTTTAGCTTCTTCACGCCATTTTTTCCATCCATGAAATAAATGTGCCCGAGCAGCCTTTGGAACCACAACCTCTTTTTCACCAAACATCCATTTATTTTCAACTTCAGGATAACCCTTCAAAATTTCATCAGCTGGGCTGTTTAAAATAACATATTTTTCATCGCCAAACTTTTTCATTTTTTTCCTAATATTAACTTCCAGATTCTTCTGCATTTCTCTTGATTCTGCAAGTGCTTGCTTCACGCGTCGACTGAATTCAATGGAATTCTGATCAAAAGGAAATTCGAAATCATCACTTTCTACTACATTTGAGAGAATCATTTGCTCCCAGAATTGTTTTTGTGCATTTTGCAGTTCTTTTTGAATTTCAGATCTAGAAAGCTTGGTAAGAGAGCTTTGAGGCATCCTGCAACGACATTGTAAGCAAAATATGAAGCACCAAAAACAAATATACACACACATACACACATATTTACATCATATATGGATTAAAAAATCCAGGATGTTAGAAATTGCCATGGCTATGATATATTTATGTATCATAATCTTGAAATTTAAAAAGATAACGTTTAGCCTATAATCCATGATGAATGCATGATTCCAGCATTACGGATCTTATTTTCTAATAAATATAGACAATAAAATATTAACCTTCTTCCTGTTACTAATGCTGACATCTATACCAGCTATCACAAGAAGACCTTATTACTCACAAGTCACTAGTAAATCGTCTCATTCATATGTCATCTGTATTTTGTAGAGGTGAGATTTTCAACTCATTTACTTATAAATGGATCAATTTAGGTTGTTTTGTCTCAAACTGAAAATCAAAACTTTGCTAAATGGGTGGGTCAAACAGCTAACAATCACCCTACACTCCTAGTCTCCTACATCTGCTAAATAGTTTCTTCTCAAATATGGAACCATTGTAGTAAATAGTAATCATAGTTGACACCTTAACTATTTGATATAAATAAACAAAAAAAAATACGTGTGCAAGTCACCCCAACTCGTCTCGGCCCATCTCGATTTTCGACCAATGCTAAATATAGTCATTTCAACCCAAACCTGTTTTGACTTTTTACTCAGCCCGCCCGCCCTCCCTCCCTCCAGATTAATAAATAAAAATTGGCGCTTCCGGTATTTAAAATGTTATGTAGAACACAAATCCAACAGCTAAATTACAACTACAAACAAACAAGCCATAAAACAGTAGCATGATAACCAATTGGTTAGTAAACAGATGCATTATGTACATTCGAAAACTAGGCAAGACAGATTCTGTTATACATCTTCGTTTACCTGTTATTGTCTTTCCGCTTCATTTCCCGAACAAAATTCTCAACAAGCACCGTGCTCTCCCTCTCTATGAAACAAAGCTCCCTAACACCAATACTCAAAGCCATCGTCTCCTTAACCGACATTTGATCCTCAATCTCGCCAATCTCCTCCGTAATCACCATAAACTCCTTTTCCTTGTTTCCAATCACCTCATCCAACTCCACCGCCTTATCCTTCACCTTCTTCCCACCTTTTTCCAAAACCCTATCTCTCTCCTTCTTAATCTTCATCACCGATTCAACAATCTCCACCGACTTCCTATCCAATTCCATCTTCTTTCCCCGCAAAACACTCAACTCCGCGTAAAGCTTACTCATAATCTCATCCTGCAACTCATTCTTCATCACCTTCACATCATTCAACACTACATTCACATTCTCCATATCCAAATCACCATTACCTAACCTAACTTCCTCTATAACCCTAACTAACTTAGAAACCGTCTCTAACAACCTCGTCGTATAATTCGAAAACTCATGATCGTTTCGACTCCGAACCGCTTCTTTACCTCTACTTCTTTTATCTTTAAACACCTCACTTAACACTGTCCCAGCAATAGCAGGGTGATTAAACCCTCGTAATGGACATAAACCAATTACAATCCATAAAACAGTAACAGCAATAGGTTTGGAAATCTGTTTAATTACATGAGGTATCAGTACCTTATCCTGACGTTGTTTTATAGAATTAAGTTTTAAAGGAGCACTTGGATTATTATTATTATTATTATTATTATTAATATTAATATTATTGTTAAGTGAGGAGGTGACGGTGAAAGGTGGTTGAAACCGACGGCGTTGACGGTGATGGTTGGGACGGGTTAATGGAAAGGAAGGGAATAATAAGGAGGAGGTTTTGGGGAAAGTAATGTGTGTGGGGTTCATTGGAAGAAATGAGGGTTTGGTTTATAGATTATTATTATTGTTTAGGAAGAGGGTTATTGGTTGCATTGCAGGTGGAAAGAGGAGGGAGATGACTGTTGTGATACTAAAGAGAGTGTGAGAGATAAGGGAGAAAGCATAGGTTAGACCGATTGTTTGAACTGAGTTAGCCCGAACCGAGTGGCCGGTTATGTTTGTTGGGACTGGGTTGGACATAGAGTTGTGTTTGATGGAAAGATACGGATAAATTGAATGATAGGGAGATAATTTTGGGTTTCATTATAGTTCAAGAAATGGAAAGAAAATGAAGATAATGATATTCCAAAGCTTAAACGATTAAGCGTTTAAATGGTTCAACTTGACAAGACGTCTACAGTGATATCCCTGGTATAAGTGCGTTGAATACAACTCCCCATGTGTACCGTTGCACATGGTGGAGCGGGGTCAAGTCTTTTGTCTGGAAAGCAAAGGCCTTAAACCCCAAAATGGGCAAAGTCTCCACTGCGACTAAAGAAATACAAGTATCCCCTTACTTCTTTAAGCCTAAAAGCTCGCGCCCCTGCCCAGCTGTCTTTTACTCTCATTTTCCTATAAATAGATGTCTTGTACATCATTTGTAAGATCATCTTATCCCTGCTACCTCTTCTCTCCCAAACTGTCTCTCTCAGACTTTAACTACATTTTATACTCCCTTTGAGCATGCTAACTTATTCTCACATAGGAGACCCTCTCCTATGTTAAGGCTAACGATTCAGAAACCCTTGAAGACTCGAAGCCCCAGAGATATCCTTACTAAACCCCTCCCATTATTTGTTGTAGCAACAAAAGATTTTGTGTATTTGATTTTCTTTTTTCAAATTTGTCCATTTTGTGAGGAAAATTAGGAGAAAAATATTGTTAAAAAATCCGTTTATATTCTTTGGAAGGCATAATTATTTTCCAGTTTCGTTTCACTTTGTTTTCTCAAGAAATGACTCGGGAACCATGATCGACAATGTTGGTATTATTTTGAGATGCAGGTCAAGCTAGGTTTTATAATGTGTTCTAGTTTAACAATTTTTTTAATGTATCTGGTTTTCACATTTGTGTTATGTAATTATGTACATTGCTTTTCTTGCGTTAGTAAAATTTGTACACTTTAGTTACTTCATTTTATTAGACCAGGCGAGGTGGTTTAACTAAAAATTACATAACGCCTCACCACATCATTAACACGTAGACAATGGTTTTAAATGGTCCACCATTTAACTATCACGTTGAGGTTTAACTGGAAGTGGGAAAAAAAGGTGATTGGCTGGAATAGGTTGGACCTCACACCTTCCCCCTTTTGGCGCTCATGAATGACATAGCAGAGCCCCATTGTAACGCGCCATTTAAAATTTTAGTATAGTGGCGTGGTGTTCGGGGCTTTAACATGGTGATGTGGCATGGAACGTCATACCACAGCATGTAGCCTTATATCACGTATACATGAGTTGTATGACGTTATATATAGTTACTTTACCATTGGTTACTTTATATACAAAAACCAATATTAGTGAATAGTGTCAGCTTGACATTGGTTAATCTTTTTACCATTTGTTCAGTTTTTCTTCAATTGTTCGCTTTTTAGTGATTGTATATTGAACAATTGTTAAACACAAAGTTGGATGTGTACCACCGGTCCACACCCTTTAGGTAGCTGCTACCGGCCAAGGTTTGAATCTTGTTGGTTGTTCATTTACCATCTTTTTTGTATTTTGTTAATATTAGCTCCTTAGGTTCATTTGAATTGCAAAAGCAGTATCATATCTTCTTGTTTTTTCACCTCTCTTTTTTACCTTTGTTTTTTTTTCTTATTAAAAAAACTTTATTTTTACCCCTTTTACATTTAATTATCATTGGTGCTATACCAAGTGACAACACTATATCAATTCTGCAACGAATCGAATCAAGACCGACTAAATTCTTTTATCATAACAAATTAAAACGTTACCTACCAAATTCTCACCACGTCATGGGGAGAATCCCACTAGTTAACTAACTTATTGTAAGGACTTATCAAATAGGCCTATGTATCAAATCTCTTGTTTACCGGCTTTGGTAGTTAAACTGTGAGCCTAGTCATTCACGGTTTGGGTGTTTTTGGCCATAAAGCGTTTTGGGAAATGTTGGTCGAGAATTAGTTTGATCCATATAGTGTCTTTTGCTCATTGATAGTAGGTTAGTTGTTCACTTTTGGATTTTACCTTGCATCATGCGGTTATAATTGAAATTGTATGCTTTGATAACTCCTGCTCTTGTTCTTGAATCATCGCGAACATTATAGTTGATATCAGTTTCATAAATTCATCAGATTTGGGACTTACACTTGCATTTGCAACTTTGGTTAAACAATGATTTACAGTCCTTACAACACATAGTACACACATCTTTTCCATATATCATCACAGCATGTGGTTCTAAATTGGTCCACCAATGTAAAATATTTATCTCCAGAACAATAACAATGTAGAAGCTATGAGATACCTTTAAATTTCACTATGCCTCTTCAACCTCCATTGAACTTTTTTTTCCTTGCCAAGAAGGAGAAGATGCGATATATAAAAAAAATATCATAAAGGGGTACAAAAGTCGTCCTTTATGTTTACATCATTTTTCAGTGGTTATCCTTTAACTTCAAAATTGATGAAAATCGTCCTTTATGTTGTAAAATCTTGCAGGTCTCGTCCTTTATGAAAATCGTTTTTTGGTTAAGTTTGGTCATGTGAATCCCACACGAGGGCAAAGCAGCCATTTACTATCATGTCTCTCTCTCCAACCTTTGTTTCCCACCACCACCTTAAACCCTTTCACCTTAACACGCATAAACTACACCACCGCCACTTCCGTCCCCTCTCTTTCTTCTCTCTCTCTCTTGCTTTGGTCACCATCTTCGGCGAGACAACCACCACCGGTCTTAGTGGCGATGACAGTGGTTGTTGGTGGCTTGAGATTGATATCCTAATCGAGGTCGTTTTGGGAATAATCGAGGTCGCTCGATTAATTTTCATGGGGTAATCATCCTTTTTCAAGGTGGAAATCACAGTGGAATGTATGAATTTGGCTTTTGGGTCTAGGGTTTCGAATTTGGAATGAATGTTGATGATGGCTCTAGTTTCAACTCTTATGGTGAACCGGGTTTTGAGCACTTGTTTAATGGACCTGGTTCGTCTGTTAGGACTGAGCTTATTGGACACCCACCAGCTTCTTCATTTACTGTGATAGTGGTGGGTGGATGAGATGATGGGGTTGGGTAGGTGGTGTGGTGGTGGGTTTCGTGGTAGTTGTCGGATAATTTTTAATCATGGCGGGTGTGTCGGATTTGATGGGGTTTCATGGTGGCAGGTGGTGGTGGTGTAGGGTTTTTAATTGCAGGTTGTGGTGCTGGGGGTTGTTCGTGGTAGGTTGTGGTAGTGGTGGCAAGTTGGTGGTAGAGGTGGTGGTGGTTATTGAAGAATGTAAGTGGTGGTGGTGATAAAGATGATAGAAATAAGGGCATAACTGTCATTTTGCTCTCATGTGGGTTCACATGACCAAACTTAACAAAAAAAAACTAACCAGGTTAAATTTAAAGGACAAGACTTGATTCTACAACATAAAGAAGGATTTTCATCAATTTTAAAGTTAAAAGTTAACCATTGCAAAACAATATAAACACAAAGGACTATTTATGTAACTTTTCCTAAACCCTAATAATAATAACACCAGCTCACGAAGTCACGCTTGTTTTCCAGAACAATCGAAACCTGCTTCAAATAAAAAACCCTAAAACCAATCCACAAAAACCTAACACACGATGGCGGGAACGTCGGTGGTGCCGGCGAACAGGGGACGACGGAACACGATGGTGGACGACGAGAAACTGGTGTTCGAGACATCACAAGGTGTGGAGCCAATCATGACCTTCGATCAGATGGGAATCAAAGACGATCTCCTCCGTGGGATCTACCAACACGGCTTCGAGAAACCTTCAGCCATTCAACAGAGAGCCGTACGCCCTATCATTGAAGGCCGTGACGTCATCGCTCAGGCCCAATCTGGTACTGGAAAAACGTCAATGATTGCTCTCACTGTTTGCCAGATTGTTGACACCTCTTCCAGAGAGTATGTATTATTATTATTATTATTGTTGTTGTTGTTATTATTATTATTTATTTAATTTGAAAAGAAACTTTATAGGTTTGGGTTTTTAGGGTTAGTTTTGAAGCCTTTCCCCCTTTTTTGCTGGCAACTGCTCATTTTATGCTCTTTAAAGTCTAATTTGTATGACCTGGCAATATCTGAATTCTGAATTGTATTTTTGAAGTAAATTGCAAGTTGAGTTGAAAGTTGGATTTATCTGAATCATCAAAATATATGGAATTCATGAATTTGTATCTGTTTGTGTAGTTAAGGCATTCACATCTCATTCCTTATAATCATTGAAACCATAAAATATAAGAAAACTATCTAATAATACCACTACATGACATTCCTTATCTTTATACATATATCATATATGTTCAAGGAAAACCCCATGTTGTTAATAGCTCTCGCTACCGCGAATAGCGTAGTGTAGCTGGAGCTTCCCACCATAAGGTCTTTAGCGCCTATATACAGATTAGATAAGTCTTTTTTTTAATAAATACAAGTATATATTGATTACTAAAACTAAGCGTATTTTAGGGTTTCTTTTTGTAATAGGATTGAAATAAGAAGCGTATATAAATTTTTCCATATTTATCGGAACTTTTATAAAATATATATTAATATATGTATAAACTGTTTTTAAAATTTTCTTCATAGCGCTCGCTATTTTATCGCTATCAACAATTATAAGGAAACTAAAGTGAATTCTTCTATATAAGAAAAATTAAAGCAAAGCCTTATATTTTTATGGATAATGAATGGGATATGGGACGGTTTAAACAATGAGAGAAATTTATGGAAAAGTGATTTTTAGTTAAATTATATGGATAAAGAATGGAATGTGAATGCTGTATAGCTTTTAAATAAACACTTATTCCACTTTATTTGACATACGGATTTTTATATTGTCTGCGACATATTTATGTATGGCTTGCTAACTTCTGGGTATCAAGATGGTGTTGGTACTTTTAGTTTGCTCTTGCCTGGTTAATTGGTTTATGTTTTTTTTCTTTTCAGCGGTTATTTGTTCTATTGGGAAATTTGATTATCTTGTCTTGTCCTTTTAGTTTTCTTAGCTGTATAATTAAATTTATTAATTTCTTGAACTTCGTCTGCAGGGTCCAAGCTTTGATTTTGTCACCTACAAGAGAGCTTGCAGCTCAGACAGAGAAACAGATTCTGGCTATTGGTGATTTCATCAGTATACAAGCTCATGCATGCATTGGTGGAAAAAGCGTCGGGGAGGACATTAGGAAGCTGGAAAATGGAGTTCATGTTGTTTCTGGAACCCCTGGTAGAGTCTGTGACATGATCAAGAGAAGAACATTGAGAACTAGAGCCATTAAATTACTAATTCTTGTGAGTTTTTTTGTTAGTTTTTTACATTTAAAACTAGTGTTGATACTTGCACCTTTAAATTTGCCACTTTCTGTTTCAATGCTATCAGTAAAATAATGTTTTAATTTCTTATCTGTCAACAGGACGAATCTGATGAAATGTTGAGCCGAGGCTTTAAGGATCAGATTTATGATGTTTATCGATACCTTCCACCAGAGCTTCAGGTGATCTACATTTCTCTTTTCTAGAACTAATCATGTTTATAGGGATTGATGGAGTTAATAGTACATATGTCTATGATTTTATGTGTGTGTGTATATATATATGACGTACCTGTTAAGAGAGGGGGGGGGGGGGGGGGGGGGGAAAGAAAGATGGAAGAGAGAGACATAGGGATAAGAATGATTACTCATTTACTTGTTACCTTGCTCTTAAAATGGCAAGGAATGAATTATACCTAAAGTGACCAAGTTGGTAATGGTTCATTGCATAATATAAAACCAAGCTCTGTTTCTTGTTATCATTCTTATTCCCAGACCGTTAATACCCTCAACATGATAATGCTGTAGTATTTTGTTTTTTTTGTAGACTTAGTGATTAGACTTAACATGCTTCGTTGTTGCAGGTTTGTTTGGTGTCTGCTACACTTCCTAATGAAATATTGGAGATGACCAGCAAATTCATGACCGATCCTGTTAGAATTCTTGTTAAACGTGATGAATTGACTCTTGAGGTATAACATATGTTCCTTTGAGAAGTACTATTCTGATTTTGTCTGTCAAAATGTGTTTGGGTTTTAATTCATCTAGTTTGGTATGACAGGGAATTAAGCAGTTCTTTGTTGCTGTTGAAAGAGAAAATTGGAAGTTTGATACTCTATGTGATCTATATGATACCCTTACGATTACCCAGGCTGTAATCTTTTGCAACACAAAGCGAAAGGTAACTAATTGCTTCTCTCAGTTTGTATATTGTGGAACCCACCCTTTCTGGTTCATATCTACAAGCTATTTCTTTTTTTTAAGCAAAACCAGTATGTATACACGGCTTGTATTGCCCGCACGTTGCACCGGGTTCAGTTAGATTGGGTTTGAGTTCTTCACATTGTTGTTATCTATAGAACAATTTCTTGGGTCCGCATTTTAGATATTACCCATTTAGGTGAAGGGGTGTGTGCAGTTTGGGTCAAACTTTCGCTCCATCTAATTCCAGGGGTCCTAGTTTTCGGCTGAACCACCTTTTTTACTCGACTTATTGTTTCTTTTTCTGTGTGGGTGGGTGGGGTTTTGGGGGGGGGGGGGAGGGGGGGGGGGGTAACCAGACAAAGAATCTTAGATCTTCTTCAAAAAGCTACGCTTCTGAATTTTGCCGAATCAAAATAAAAGTTCAGTAAGAAATAAATTAATAATTCTTAGGAGTCTGCTTAAGTCTCATGATTAGAAGAATGGTTCAATCTATAAATACTGAAAATTTGGTTGAATCTCGTGTTAAGCTGCAGAAATTTGGTCAACTCTCATGAGAAAAGCATGGTGAAGGGACTATTCACTTCAAGCTGTACTTTAGCAGTTGTCATAAAGCTAGATTAATTGAACTATCCCTTGCAATGGGAACGTTTAGCACATTATTTTCAATATAATCTGGGATTAAAAATTAATATTGTCTCGCTTTGTACTGTGTGTAGGTGGATTGGTTAACTGAAAAGATGCGTGAGAACAACTTTACTGTATCAGCAATGCATGGAGACATGCCTCAAAAGGAGCGAGATGCAATAATGGAAGAATTTCGATCAGGTGTTACTCGTGTCTTGATTACCACAGATGTGTGGGCCAGGGGATTGGATGTTCAACAGGCAAGTCAACACTCTTACTTATTATGTGATTACATGTTATCAGGCTTATGTACATACCATGATTACCATCTAATATGTTCTTCAATGCCCTGTTTCAGGTTTCTCTGGTGATTAATTATGACCTCCCAAATAACAGAGAGCTTTACATTCATCGTATTGGTCGATCTGGTCGTTTTGGACGAAAGGTAAATAAGAATTATTTCCTTAGACAGTCTTTCTTAAATATATTATTATTGTTTCTACAGTGAATTGTTTTAAAAAGTGCTGAATAAAAAGTTTTTTTTTATGATCCACCACAATCATTGTCCAATATGAACTGGAGATACAAGTATATTAATTTCTGCTTTGATTTAATTTATAACTTCTATTTCTATCAACTTATTGAAGTCATGCCTAAGATAATTTGATTCACCATCAGTTGTTTTGTGCTATATGCTATCTGGATTGTTTTTGACTTACCACCGAGTTTTCAGTCCATTACTTGACAGGGAAAGCCCCACTGTGACCCACCACCAAATGTAACTCATTGGTCCCAATGGGTCGAGCATTCAGTGTTGGAGCTTTTTATATTAAATGTATTTTCTAGGAGTCTTTAAAGTTCATATGAAATATTGTTTTGAAATGATTTGCAGGGTGTTGCCATAAATTTCGTGAAAACGGATGATATAAAGATCTTAAGAGACATAGAGCAGTATTACAGTACCCAGATTGATGAAATGCCCATGAACGTGGCCGACTTGATATAAATTTCAAGAACCGAATGTCGAATGGTGGTGTGGTTGATGGAGCTTTAATTATCCAAGTATGAGTTGTTATGTGAGCTGCAATTATTAACGTTTGATTGTGATTGTGGAGGATAATCTTGAATTTAGTTGTTGGCGTACTGTAGGCTAATTTTATTTTGTGAATATAGAAGGGTTTCATCCAGATTGACCGGAAATATTCATGTTTGATTTCTCTGCTACAATTTCATGTTATTATTGCATGTTTGCTCATTTTATATGATTTTGATTTGAGTATGTTTGTGTATCATGTTAAAATTTTCTTTTAATTTAACTTGCGATGTGTTGTTGAAATCAGGTTTGGTTATTTTCATCATTCGTAAAATCAAGTTGAAATCAAGTCTTTTTAGCCTTATCAAATTCTTCGGGGAGTGTGGGTGGGGGAGGTGGCGTGGAAAGAGCCCTTCACCCCCCAAACACCGTCTCTTGGGGGGGGGGGGGGGGGGGGTTGGTGATGAGGTGGAGAAATGTGATTGGTGCCACATTTCACATCATACCCTACCTTTTGGGAGTTTTGGCTAATCATGTATTTGAACAATATTTTATAAATTTATATATGGGTGCTAAAGAATTATCGGAGATGGTGATTGGGATTCTAAATTGCAAAAATCATGTTGGCCTATTATGAACTCGGACCTAGTCCAACTAACTCAAGGCGGTCGAACCATACGTTGTTGGGTGTCGAATACAACAAATAAATAAATAATAAACCTACAAGTAAGAGTGAAAGTAAGGTTCGTGTCCTCAGAATACAGATTAACCAATTATACCAAAAACGTTTTTCGCACAAATACGACTATATAAAAAGGAGGCGGGGGGGTGTAGTTTACATTAATGAAAATAAAACTAAAATTAGTAAGACGGTGGAGGTTTTGGGCAAAGATGGGTGGTCTGTTGTTGTTGTTGTTTGTTTAGGGTCAGGTGTAGGTGTAGGTGTAGCAGTAGGCGGTGGAGGTTTTGGGCAAAGATGGGCGAAACTTGGATAAGCTAATGCTGGGGTGATGGAGTATTTTTACTTCCAACATGAGTGCGTTTGTTGGAGTTTTACTTCCAACATGAGTGCGTTGATGGAGTATTACTTCCAACATTAAATCAAATGAGTGCGTCCATTACTTACTTCAAGGCTATAAAGGTGCGTTTAAAACAAGTGTTGGGTTTTGATGAGTGCGTCCAAATTTTCTATGAGTGCGTCCAAATTTTCAAATGAGTGCATCTGAAATTTTAATGTGTGCGTCTGAAATTTTGATGAGTGTGTCTGAAAATCTTGATGAGTGCGTCTGATATCTAAAAGTGCTATGTTTTTCACCAACTTCATCTTCTTCCTCTGCAACTTTTTTGAACCTAATTTTTATGTTTAATCATCCTTATTGAAACAAAATCAAAAGTAACTATTACGATTCATAATTGTTCATATGATTATTTAATCGTTTTTTTTTGTAATCGTTTTTTTAATTGTGTAATCATTCTGAACATGATTTGATCTGAAAACGATGAAAAATCAGGGTTCAAATTAGTTCTGATGTTACGATTTGAAAAAAAAATTAGACGGTTAGAAGGTTTTTTCCTATTTTACCCTTGGTTAGTTTAACCCAGGTATGATTAGGGTTTTAATCTGTATCCAGAAATCTTTGTTAATCTAATGGCTGAGATTGCTTCTTACGCTTCTTACGTTAAGAAGCTTTATACGTTAGCCTCACCCAAAAATTAAAGCTTACAAAACAAAAATAGAAAATGTCTTAATGCCCAAGAATCAAAAATTCCAAAGTTTCTTCCTTGCCTC
This sequence comes from Ambrosia artemisiifolia, assembly GCA_032199755.1. Classification (NCBI taxonomy): domain Eukaryota; kingdom Viridiplantae; phylum Streptophyta; class Magnoliopsida; order Asterales; family Asteraceae; genus Ambrosia; species Ambrosia artemisiifolia. Next base: position 48,503,841 of record CM063516.1, on the reverse strand, counting down.
CTCTCTACTGCCGTCCAAGAAGAAAAGTGAATAATATCAATAATAATCCTCTCTCGATATGTCCTCCTGCCTTCGAATTATCTCCCACCAAAAAGCTCAAAGTTTGTTGTTCCTTTTTTTAATTAAAATTGTTTCAATTATATTTTCAATTCAGCCCCCTCTAGTTCTTTTCATGCTGCTTGCGGCCTAAACTTCTTTTCAAGAACGCCAGTAAAGTCCAAGTAAATTGTGGCTCCGCCTCGTCAATGCTCGCCATTTCCTCTTTCAATTCTCCACACCTACAAAATCAACAAAAAATAAACCAAAGTAGATTCCGCCTACCAAAATATGCATTTCACGAAAGATAATGCAATATATACAACCTAAATGCATAAAAACGCTCAAACTAGCTACTAAAAAGATGATAAAATATGCCTAAAAATGCAACTAACAAATCTCCCCAAGCTTTAACCTTTCCTTGTCCTCAAGGAAGTCAAGAATAAAATTAAATCGAGGAGTGAACACGAAAACAAATAAAACACATATGCATGCTTGAAATGATTTTTTTTTCCTTTTGTCCCTTGGCAAAACTTCATGCTAAACACGTCCAACACATTCGCAAGGCATAGACGACTAACATCAAATGGAGCCGAATATAAGCCACAAACCCTAGGAACACTTTAATTCACAAGACTTACAACGATCAATAGATTTACGACCCAACAAGTCTAGATGGTACAAATTTTAAAAACCATGGGCGTACATATTCAAGTTTCACATCCCTTCAAGAATCTTACCATACATAGCATGTACCCCTCACAATAATCACTCAACACTCGGTTATATATGCAATTTGGAGTGATTCTCTCAAAACCAAACAATAAAAACATCGTTAACATAAGCTTGTACATTAATCAAATCTACACCTAATTGTTAAAACTTAACATAGATCAAGAGGACTTTTTGGGTTGGCAAGGGCTAAAGGTGGGAAAATGGCAAAAACGAAAAAGACAATCCAGTCTAATAAACGAACTTATAAACTCATAACAAAACTTAGGGGCTGTTTGGTTGATTAAGTGCTGAATCATTAAGATGATCTGAATGGTTAAGAGGCTCTGAATGGTTAAGAGCTGAATCATTCAGCATCCCTTATTAGCTTAATGGTTCAGCACTTAATCATTCCATTCAGATGCTGAAACAAACAGTCTGAATGCTGAATGATTCAGAGCTGAATGATTAAGAGGCTGATTAAGAGGCTACCAAACACCCCCTTAGTCTTTTCGACTCAACAATTTATTCTATTTTTTCTTTTCTTTTTTTATTTTTTTCAAATCACATACTCTTCTGTCTTATTTATGCACATCAACATAGTCACGATGCAAACACAAGTTAAACCGGATGTAGTAAACAGAATCATGGGCTAAACCAAAAGATAAGGCCAAGGCTCAAAGGGGCAACTATTGGGAATATTTCAATTGGGTTAAAAAAAACGAAAATAAAGATGATGAAAAGGTTGAACATGTGGGTAATCCTAGTGCCTTTGTCACTTCTATGTCAAATCCCAACCCAAGGTCTCAAAATGTATGTAATGCACAAGTTCTAAAACGATGAATCATGTCAGTACACACACATCAAACGAAACAATGAATATATGTATGGAAATTTTAAGGCTCAAAACTCACTGAACGTATGGAATTGGGTTGCCGATACAAGCCATGCATAGCTATCAACTATCTAGTCAGCTATACCATCCTAAGTACCCCAAACATTTCATATTTTCTTAAAAAAATGACTATGTTAGCCGTAGCCTACGGCTCCTAGTCGTAGGGTACGACTGGGAGGGACTGAATGGAGCATTTTGGCCACCTAAATCCTGCACCAAACCTCATACTTTGGGGTATCTAGAGGTTGAGTTCTAAAGCCATTCGGGAACTCAAATTAACGTCTATTTATGGTTCTTAAAGGCTCTTAAACACACAAGATCCCATGCTTATGATTTCCCCCCATAACAACAAGATCCACATCCACCCAAAATGACCCATTATGGATTCAGACTACTACTTACCTTGGTATCCAATCAAGTTTTTCTTCTGCCATTTCGCCAAAGCTATTACAATGATGCGTAAGTATTCATTCTATTTCCAAGGCTAAAACGTATTAACAATTTCTAATTTCTAATTTCCATTTCCCTCTAACCCAATATGCCAATCCAAGCGTTTAGCTAAACGAAGTGCTACTAGCTTTCATAATTCGCACCAATCACCCTTCAATTGGAACACTGAGCAATAGTTCTAGCAATATGATTGTAAGTTATGAGTTCTTGAGTCCTAGAAGGACTAACCTTATGCATGTGCTTTTCCGTGCGAATCCTTGGATCCTTGGTTTCCCGATGCTTCGCCCTTTCCACCTAGGTTGTTAGGGATATAGTCTTTTGGATAAGATTCACACATGGATCAACAACCATTTTATAAACACAATGAGCCACCTACACATAACAGTCTTTGGGCTCTAATGTGTCTACTTAGGCGATTTGTCGAACACTTGGCGTGCATAACCTCATCAAGGCTACCACTCATGTGTTCTTATGGACTATAATGTCCCCATTAATTTTTATAACCTGATTATCATTATGTAACAACAATTTTACATCAAGGTTCATAGTTTAAGCTATTACAAGCACAATTTACCAAAAATCCCTAAGCTTTATCACCAATTTACAAAACCCACCAAGTCTACCCCAAAAACCATATGTATCCCATAAATTAGAGTTAGATTAACATAATATCCGTGAAATTATTTTGTTTTGAGGTTCCCTCATGCAAGGGTAACCTTCTATAGTCAATGATTTGACAAAAACACGAACTCTTGATTTTTCACCCAGACACCTAATTCGCTAAAACCTATGGCTCTGATACCAAACTGTCACACCCCGACTTTTCCCCTGGTCGGTTGTGACGTTTGGTGCCTTTGCCAACGCAGCGGAAAGATGCATCTAAGACTCTGGTTTCCTGAACGCCATTGCTACCCTCTAGGATTCCCGATCCCAACTGTCACCTACTCCAACCGTGCCGTAACCAAAGTTTAAACCTGAAAGACATACTTAAAAAGTCAACATAAAGTTGGTGAGTTCATAAGTTTTGCAAAATGTTCTCAAACATTACCAAGTTCCAAAAGTGTTACCATGTTCACCCTGTCCATACTATGTAAAATGTAAACCAAAGTACGCTAGCTAGGCGCATGTTCCATTACTACTACGATTGGAAAACCATTACTAACTCGCAAACCAGATGTTGTGCCCGAATAGTAAACCTGTTCCTGTTTGAGACAATATGCACCCGCCCGGCGCTCCATGCCGACGGGTGGGGTTGGTCACTCCCAATAGCGCTATTCACATTTCCCCGTTGTGCAAACCAGCACATTCATGGTTTCCCCCCGGGACTTCCAAAAGATCGTATAGTAAACCGTTTGAAAACCCATAGTATGACAGTTGTTACCAAATAGTTGTTTAACACATGTTTTCTCCCCCAAAAGTGAAAACCAAGTAAAGTGGGGCCGTAAACCCACGCAACCCGTTTCATTTTCCAAAACTTTGTTTCGCTTTAAGTTCCTCAGTTTTTCATAACAGAAGCATGTCTTCCACCCCGAAAACATTTATAAAACAGTAAAGAGTGGGGTCATGAACTCACCTTAATGTCCATGCTAAGCTAGCAAACAAAGCCTGAAACCTCGACCGACTTCCTCGTGCCCTAGTTACCAACAAAGGACACCTTAACAGTCTATCACACATAAGCCTAGCTTATTAACCGCTTAAAAGACAGTCTACCTGACTGTCTAGACTCGTGTGTACCAACACGAGTCTCAAAACGTTTCAACTCGACGAACCGAACATGACTCATCCTAATTCTCGTGTTACACACAACATAGTACCCAAGTTCCACATTTGTCACTATTTGTATGTAACCAGATTGGACTAACACCCTGAAACGTATAATTGTCCTGAATCCTATCTCATCTCGTAATCCGTATAAATGTGTGTCCAATATAATTACCCTTAGGAAAATGTTCTTTAAAGAAATACACGTTTAGTTATTAAAACCGATTAATAACAATTGTTACTTTATCTCAAATATTGTTTGAAAACCATCTTTATTGCTACAAATAGCTCGTCTTTAAAAGTATTTCAATTTGCATAAAATGTATTTGTCCAAAACACTTAGGGAAACTTATGTATAGAAATAACAGTTCGTTACTCTTTGATATTATAAAAATTCAGGCAGAGTTTCCTCTGTTTTTGTACCAACCAGACAACACCCGTTGTCTACAATTTTCCCCAAAATCATCTTTCAAATACAAATTATCAAATCCTTTTATCCAAGACTCCGATTCACGAGACTATACGTTTCGACATCTATCTACACTTAATTATATAAATATATATATAACAATATATATCTATATAATATAGTCCGACAATATAGTCCAATTATATTTAGTCCGAGTTCGAAACCATAAGTCACGTCAAGTTAATCGTTTACCAAATCGTCCGTTTATATAGTTACCGTTTATTATTATTCGGTCCGCTCGTGAGTCGAAACTATTTCGTCGAATCAATATATTTATAAATATATAATATTCATAAATACACAATATTTACAAATATACAATATTTATAAATACATAATATCTACACATAAATAAATAGTAAGCTCGAATACAAGTTATACCGAATCACACGCGCGTAACCCGAATCTGCTCGAAAGCCGTGTTGACCGAGTTGACCAGCTTTGACCGGAACCAAAACAAGACTTGGACCACCAACACGAACTGGTCAGACGCGGATCGAACCCGGAACCGAACCCAAACACAAAACCAAACCACCACGAAACCATACCGAGCAGCCATACCAGAACCGAGCACAACCACCATCGACCCACCATCATCGGACCACCACGAGCCAAGACCAAACCAACCCGATCCAACCACGTGCCATAACCGGACCCCGCAACCTGCTGCACCCGAGCCCCCGACATGATACAACCACCACTGGTAACCACTGACTTAACCAGTCGGACCACAAACCCAACTCGAGACAACCATCACAACCGGATCTGAAATCTGACCTGCTGCTAACTCGGGTCTAGAAACCCAAACCGGACCTAACCCAAATCGGACCAACTGACCTGTGACCAAACCATCGCTAAACCCAGGCCCTGACCCGATACTCACCCAAGCCGAACCAGCAACGAACCATCGTTTGTGACCTGTCAACAAAACCCTTAAGAACCTTCACCTACCGTCGCCTACCGCCTTAACAGTGCAGCACCATCACCATCTTTGCACCACCAAGTAACACCACATCACCACCACGCCACAGAACCCACCGCCGCCACCCCTGCTCCCTTGAACCACCACCAACACAGCCCGAACCAGATCGGACCCCAACAGAAAACCACAAGCAAACCCGGACCAAAACCAAACCATAACCATGGCCAAACACCACCACACCTCCGTCGCCGCCCTACTCGAGGTTAAATAACCCGCCGCCGCCGCCACCTGTAACCAGGGTGGCCGGCCGGCGCTGAAAGGAGAGGAGAGAGGGAGAGACGAGGGACTAGAGAGAGAGAGTGACGAGGGAGATGAGAGAGAGTGCAGGGAGAGAGAGGGAGTTCTAGAGAGATAGGGGTTAGGGTTTTGTGTTGGGTGAAAAATGAGATGAAGAAGAAGAATAAGTTGTTTATATACCTAGGGTTTGATGGTAGGTGACTTGAACCGCGTAACGAACCCGTATAAACGTAAAACGTCTCGGTTTTATTTTAGGCCTGATAATTAATTATAACAGTTCCCGAACCATAACACGACTCAACTGACCCAGTTAAGTATAATATACGCGTGACTCGCTAAGGTAGACTTTGACCTAGACAATGTTGTCAACCTGAATTTGCCGGGTGTCACAGCTAACATCATTAGTTTTCTTTGTCTAAATTTGACGAATCAATATCCTACAAATCGTGTTCGTAATACAACGTTTTTACGTCTATTTTTTATTTGGTTTAAAGGTTGCGCCATCACGAGCACCTGCTAAATACTAGTTATATTCATTTAAGAAGATACGGGGAAGGGGTATAAAAGTAAAATTACGGTAAGGGGTTACATTTAGAAAATAATTATTAAGTAATATATGTAAGTATCTATTGTTCTATGAAATAAGGCTTAATAGCTAACCTTTAATTCTTGGGACTCAAGAAACTTAACAACTATAAATACCACTACTTCATTCCCTCTACCCCATACACACTCTCACATAGGATTACATACATATTCGACGCTCCATAAGTATCCACGAGTTTAGTTATGCAGAAAACAATTGCAGGTTGTTCAAGCAGTGGTAGTGGTGGGCATGTTTACGATTGCAAAACATGAGGAAAAGGATTTAAAAGTTTTCATGCTCTCAATTGCCACTAGGAAATCTAAAGAAAGTTTGTTGATGACACTAATGAATATGAAACCTTGTTAACGCTCAACATTGTTCCACTAAAGGCGGCATTACATCGGTGCAAGATGTGCATGAAGGAGTTTAATACTGGATTGACATTGGGTGACCGCATAACCCGCCACATGATTCAAAAACATTATGAGAATTCAAAGGAGAGTACTACTAGGCAGAATGATGAGTTGATGTTGGCGGCAAAAAAAGGCGACTATTTATGTGATTTAAGTTAAGTTGTATGTGACTGACTAGCTAGGTAATTTTTGCTATAACAAATAATGGCCCGAAGATGGTGTGAACGTTCTAAGGGTGTCAGGATTTTGACCTCGCCTGCTTGTAAGCTTGAACCTGCAACATGAAAGAGCTCGTTAGAAGGGGTCCAGAGACCGGGGTCTCTGGACCACCCTCCGGCACTCAACATTAGTAGAGTATCCAATATAAATGTGTACATAAGTAAATGGACAATATATATATATATATATGTGTGTGTGTGTGTGTGTGTGTGTGTGTGTGTGTATATGTATGGGTATGAGATGTAGCGAATATAGAGTATGGAGGAGGTGGTCGTTGAAACCCAACGGTTAATTAGAAGCTGATGGGATATCAGGCTGCCTAGCTACGGCTTGAAGTGGTTGTGAGGACCAACATGGTTGTGAGCTGCTAGTATGGTACTACAACAGCTCGTATGCTTTGAGGCTTAGAGGCTTCAGGGCACCCTGAGAATATCATTAGAAAGTGTAAATCTAGAGAGAGAGAAGATATGTAGTTATATGTTTGCTATAGAGACATTGAGTTGAGTGTGTTGGGAGTGAGGGTTTGTCCCTCTATTTATAAAGATGAAAAGTCCAAACCCTAATTGGCTTGGTTATTTGGGCATGGGTTTGGTCCAATATGTTGATTAATTACTTTGGCTAGTTGGGCTATTGGGTTTAGCCCATTACACTCCCTACATCATCAGTAATGATATATGGTTAACAGGTTTTGGTTGTGTACTTGTCGTTGTATATTTGTGCATATGTTTAATTTTTAACACCACCAGTTTGCAAGAGTGTGTGTTTGATGTAAATTGTCGCCTGCTCATGGCTCTTCAAGACAGTGGCACAACTTCTTGGGGACGGGAGGGGGTGGCCGCCCGCTAAAATTTTCGATGAGAAGTTTCAATTATATAGTATCCGTATAGATTTTTTTGGTATATACGGTTTTGACCCCCCGTAACCGGTAACTTACGACCCCCGAGATTTTCGCTCAAGCTTGCCACTGCTTCACAATACACACTCTAAATTTGCGACTGAGGAGTTTTGTCGCTATACAGTCGCTGATTCTATGATTGTTTTTCTCATTCACAAAATTACGGTCGAAATTTTCTAATTTTCTAGTAGTGTAGACATTAGTTAATATGTAACTATCCACTATTGTAGGAAACACTGTTTTATGAAATTAAACACTAACTTTCCTAGTAAAATAAGGATACGAAAATTAGCCGATCTTTTTATCCTTGCCACTCAAGTAATTACCATAACAACTATAAATAACCCCTTATGACTTCATTCACTCCACCCTATCCCCACACATATAATATTTTCACATTCGATTATACATTCGAGTGTACGTACGTACGCACCCATAACTACAAAGATGGTTGCTTACGAATGCAAAACATGCGGAAAAAGATTTGATAGTTTTCAAGCGTTGGGCGGCCACCAGGGAATTCATAGAAAGGTGGTTGATGACATTAACGAAGAATATGTAACCTTGTTAAGGCTCAACATTGTTCCTCCAAAGGCGGCATTGCACCGATGTAAGCTGTGCATGAAGGAGTTTGATACCGGGCCAGCGTTGGGCGGCCACATGACAAGCCACAGGCTTCAAAAACATTCCAAAAATTTGGAGGAGGCTGATCATGAAGGGAAAAAGGATGACTTGATCTTGGCGGCAAAAGAATGGCGACTATTTCTGTGATTTTAGTTAAGCTGTATGAACGTCGTAAGTAGGTTTGATTCATAGGACTATGCGTACATAAAACGGTTTATTAATGATATTTATGTTAAAGGGTTAATTTGGTTTTGGTGCTGTCCAATTGGCCTGGTCACTTGGTCAGTGTTTTTAGGTTGGGTCATGTTATTTACACCGGGTGTTTTAGGGTTTTACAGCTCTTTACGGCTCGTAAAGGCCTCTACGGGCCGTATAGGTGTCAGGGCATTGAAAACCACATCCCTCTACGGCTCGTAGAGGCCTCTACGGGCCGTAGAGGTGGGTGCCCACTGCAATGATTGACACAAGCCGTAGAGGCCGGTGCAAATAAGTTTTGGGGTGGTGCAAATAGGTTTCAGATATGTATTGTTGGTTTTCAGGTGACTAAACGTACCCAAACATACCGGCCCATGTTACTGATTATACACTAGTTATTTTTCACTGCTTCTATTTTCGATTATATATACACTAATTTTCAAGTTTGTGAGAGAGGGGTACGATTAGCAACACTAGTTTACAAGTGTGCGTGTTTGAAGCAATTTGTCATGTGTCCATTGCTGATTTTACAACCGTTTCTCATTCACAAATTGTGGTCAAAATTGTCCAGTTTTCTAGTAGTGTACGACTTAGAGTCCATGCGTGGAGTGAAGACCGCCGAGGGATTGATGCACCACGGCCACCATCACAACAGCTTATCATAATTATCTCCTAATTGTTCGCTGATCGACCCTCTTTTCTATCTGCAGTAGTGCAGGATATATATATATATATATATATATATATATCAGATTGGTTTAATTAAGGTTGGAGCTTCTGTTTCGATTTTGTTGGATTTGTTTTCTAAATTTTCTTTTTCTTCACTGCTTCTACTTCCGATTTTATACTAAATTTTTCAACGAAGTCAATCTAAATGTGACATTTATTCCAGTGGTCAACACTAAATTTTTTTTTGAACGTATTGGTCAACACTAAATATGAAACCATATTATTACTTATCTCGCCAATTTTCATAATTAATATATTTACCAAATATTAAACATTAAAAAAAACAATTTAGAAAAAATATATTATTATTATTGTTGTTGGTGGTGTTGTTAAGTTACCTAAATAATTTAATTGAATGCTCGATCTAAAAAGAATAGATAAAACTTGTACATAGGACATAAGTGATTAAGTGACTAACTAGGCTTTGCAATTCAAAAAGGGATAGCGGCGCAGCTTGTTGCTCGCTTAGCCACTATCCAGATGTAACTTGGTTTTTCGGTGTTTCGAGTATGTATATTTTAAAACTGGTTTAAACCTTTAAGGGGATGAACATATGCTCTATGTATAAATATAAAAATGACACGCTATAACTCTTAAAGTTCATTAATATCTAAGATAACTGCATCCAGGTGTGTAGCTCAGTTGGAAAAGGGCCGTGTGTTGCCACCATAAGCATTCAAGATCGAATTTGGCCGAAGGCCGATTCGATGCTTTCCCCGGATAGCCTTGTCGCTAGGCTAGCCTGTCTAATGTTGGATCTAGAGGTCAAGCGGAATTGCTTGTCGTCCTGGTACTGCGCAGCCTGTAGAAAACCACATATTTTGTAAGTATCGCCACAAGTGTACGTGTGTTAGGTAGGCTTTGTATAATGAGTTCATAACGTTTATACATACCATGTTTTGACCTTTCAAACTAAATGCATAGAGATACATCTACCTACCTACAGAGTGATAACAAGCGAAAAAAATGTATTCTATATTTGTTCTATTTTATTTTTCCTTTTATAAATAAGTCACTGCATTTTATTTTTAAAAATTTTAGGCAATTATTTATCTAACAAACAAATAGTAACAATCATTAACAAACTTATTATTAATTTGATTGCGCAAATCTAACTTCACAAGCTTTATTAAAAAGAATATATTAGAATAACTGTCACTGTAAACAAAGAAGAATACATTTGTTAAAACAAGAAAATTACCACGTTTAAGGTTTGAGACAATGTTAGTTTAGAGGGTTTCCTATGCTCCTTGATTGATCTACACAAAGAAGCAATATCGTTAGCCTCAATCTCAACACAAGAGGAGGTCTCCTGTGTTCGGATTCCGGTGTGAAAATAAGTATGTATTCATTTAGGAGTTGGGAATATGAAAGTAGAGAGTTGAGTGAAAAGTCAATGATCGATAGACTAACCAGAGATCTTATATAGGCAGTAAATTCCCGCTCAGGAACTTCCAAGGCTTGATACAAAACTACTATCGAGTCGGGGGTCTCATTGGAAGCGGTCTCTCTATACCTACGAGGTAGAGGTACGGCTGTCTACATCATACCCTCCTCAGGCCCTACCTTGGTTTTGCTATTGTGAGATTTACTGAGTATGATAATGATGTCATTGCAAACAATAAAACCAATCGATTGTCAAATGTTTCTTCTTTCACCGTGATTGTTATTAGAAGTCATCGTCTTCAAAAATATACAATCACATGAACACCAAAATACACAAATAACACATTAAAAGAAATTAGACTTGGTAAGGAACGAGATTGTAGAAATTGTATCTTGTGTATTATGAATGAGATTACAAGAGATATAAATAAATTACATACTCACAAAAATAACCATCTAATATAAACTAAATATCTATTTGTCTAATAAAAGACACGTGTGAGTATGTAATGTAGATACACACACTCAAACATGGTAGTAGAAAACTAATCATACCAAAAGTAGTAGAAATACAACATAGTGTTCTTTAGCACTCAAGAGAATAGTATATACACATTTGTTATACATGGTAGAGAATTGTAATGGAACACATATGCCCACAATAAATAAAAACAAAACACGCAACAAAGTGATTTCAAGAAACGAAAAGGCAGCCTAATTACATCACACACCAAAAATTATATTTACATGTGCAATGAACACATAAAAGAAAGGCCGACGAATGAATGGCCAACCGGCCTGCATCATAGAACAGTGTTGATATGGAGCGCTTTTAGCAGTGAAGTTGCCATCTGTTTCACCAGAACTTGACCTCCAGAACTTTGACCATCTCTGCGTTCTTCAATTAAATTTTGAAGTTTTTGAGGTAAGTTGTTTTCCACAATAAGTTGCTTTGGACGTGGATGGTGTTCATATACAGCCTGTCACAATAAACGACGATTGGAGAAAGGATTAGATCTAATTATTTAAAAGATTATGATATTAATTTTGAAGTAACTTCAGTGTATTAAAGTTTGAATTAACAGATTATGTTTCAAACCTTGATTAGTTTGAGCAGATTGAGACGAGCAATGGCATCCTGATGATCAAGTCTTGATATGAGCAATGGTGTCAACCCATTAACAGCCAATGTAGTATTTATTCGAGATGATTTCCTGCGAATTATGTAAATAAAAATTATGAAAATTCCAACATAAAACACGTGTAAGCAATAGGAATGGACGAATGGTGAAGAAATTATACGTTATAATCTTCAAAAAGGGCTCTAGAATGTGCAAGAAATACTGTTCTGGACAACACTGGAAGAACTTGACCAATTTTTGAACAGCATCCTTTTTGAGCAAAGCTTGTTCGACTTTCTTGTTGTCATTATCGTGTGCCAAACAAACAGCAATTGAATCTAACGCTGTTACAGACCAAATATGGTCTTCAAGTAAACTCAAGTAAACATCCATCCCATCATGAGCTCTTAATTGCTCCCTTGAGTTTCGTGATGCATGGGCCATATCACATAATAAAGGTAACGCGTATTGTCTCAAAGGAGAATCTGACATTATAAAACGCATCAAGTGTGGAATGATTCCATTTTCTGCTGCTTGTTCTTGTCTCCTCTTGTTTATCTTGCATAGGTTGAATAGAGCATTGAGGACCTTCAAGAAACAAAAACAGATTAGATATTTGCAAAATAAGATATCATATTCTGACATCCTCCTAATCTTTTCACTGACCTCGTGATGAATTTGAGACACGAGAGGACCATCTTTGAGGTCAAGGTTAGGAATAAGATGCTTGATGGCATCAGCTCTTTGCAAATGTTCCAAGCAGTGCGGATCAGTTGACAAATGATTAATGCATTTTAATAACTGCAACCCAAGGCAAAACCAGATTAACAACAAAGAACATTAACAAATAGAAGTCAAACAAACTTGACTTGCCTTCAACAAGATAGGTGGTTCTATTTTGTTGAACATCTGAAAGAGTCGGCTAAGCAAACTTTGGATGCACATGTAGGACTTCACGGTTGAGTCAGCAGCAGCAAACTCAAGTAGAAGATCTGCAACCTTTTCAAGATATTCACGAGCCACGTCAGCATTCCATGGCGATACCATGTGGGACAGGAGTCCTGATGATGTGGCACTCCCTGGTCTAGCATTAAGAACTCCAGAACCAGAGAGTACAGCTGATGCTGTCTGAGATGCAATTCCTGATGTGGAAGCCCCTACGTCATTGGATGCCACCACCCCCATTTTCTTATTAGCGAATTTGTGTGGAGTCTTAGTCACCGCCTCAGCGTTAGCATTTTCTCTTCCACGACTAGAAGCCTCTGTCCAGCCACAAAACATTACTAAATCAGAGTAGTAACATAAAAACAAGGTACACTGGCAATTTACAGTAAGAAAGTGAACAAAAAAATAAAGGCGGCGGCATTGAGCTACTTATGAGTGCATGACCCAATTTGGCTGTTTAGGCTTGTCAAATGGGTTAAAAGTCAGTCAAAATGTAATCAAAACGCATTAAAACCTCCTAAAGCGTTTCATTAAAAATTAAAATTATCATTGTAATGGTAATTTTTCTACATTATAGCTGAAACATTAACGCTCTCTAGAACTTCAATAATAGAAAAGACAAAAAATGGTCACATTTCAGCCCACACAACTGTTTTGACTATTAACCCACCTGCAACCTACCCGTTTTGCCACTTCTACAGAAAGTAATAAAAACGGTAATTTTTCTAAATCACTCTTAAAACATTAACTCTTTAGAAAATTCAAGAAAAGACAAAACCAGGTTTGCATGTCAGTCCAGAATGAAGTGTTTTGAGTTTGGACCATCACCCAACCAGTTAATTTTGACATTCAACAGAAAGTAAAATATAGAAGAACAAAAAAGGAAACCATCCGTAGCAAGGATATTTCTCAAAGAAAAGAAGTCTACCAGCAAATTCAGCCATCAGGAAATCCAGTCCATTGGTTTTCTTTTCATTAGAAGAATGCAAAAGAGGAAGTATGCTTTCATGTTTCTCCAATCCTGTAAGATGCCGAACATACTCAAGCTGACCTGAAAAATGTCGTGAGGGTGGTTCCTTTTCCAACAAACTTAAAAGTGGTCTAACATTTTCTTGCTGAGCTGTTGCAGAATACCCATTTGATACAACATCCATAGATTTTCTAGGCCTGTCAGTAGACAACCTTCCAAAATTAGAAAGTCTTTGTTTAGGCTCTGCATCTTGTGAAGGGTCAATTTTATCTCTCTCCATTGCTGTTAAATCTGATGATTTTGATGTGACTGGAGCTTCAGCACTAGTGTTGCTTAATTGATGTTTATCTGTTTCTAGTATAAAGAATCTTGAATCAGGTGAATGAGAAGATGAAAGTCTAGAAGATTCTTGTGGGCCAGGTGTAAAAGGATGATCGGTTACAGAATGCTTGACTTTATGATGGTCAGAATAATCCAAGCCATTGGTTGAACTCTCGCTCTGGATGAAAGTATGATTACTAGGGTCCAATGGGCCAGAGCGGGAGCGCATGGCTAAACCATCCATTGAAAAACCACCTACACCAGATATTAAAGCTAGCCTTGTTGCCTCGTTTAAGCTGTAAAGGGTATTTATAAGCCTGAGTAATATTCCGTTTTTTGCAGCTATTCGACAAAAATCGTTCCTGAGGGTTGATCTCTGAAGCTTAAATACTTGCCACATGCCATCAATAGCTAGGTGGACCATTTCCCTGAAATTCAACAAATTTCATCAGTATTTCTCAATATAAACCAAACAAAATATTACAAAAGGAGTGTTTAGACGCAGATTGAAAGTGATTACAAGACATTGTATACATAAAATTACCATAAACAAATAAATTTGAGAGAAAAGACAGTTCACGAATTTAAGAACTCTTTAATTAAGTTTAAAGAAGGGATAAGTAGGTCATTTTACGTTACCCTAAGATTATAAGTTTTGGTGTACTTGATATAAAATTGAATATTTGACACATATATAAAACCACCGATGACCTAGTGGTCTGGTGCTTGCGCCCCAACAAAAGTGGTGTAGGTTCAAATCCTTGCAAATGGAAGGTTAGGTGGTATTTATGTGTAAAAAATTGCTGGTCACAAAAGAACAGTAAAACTGATTATTTTGACTTCAAGTCACAATAACCAAATAATTACTTTCATAGCTCAAATCCAAATAGCACATAATCATGCATCATGCATGTTCACAGTTACATAATTTATTTCGAAAAACCTAAATAGGGATAAGCTTTGGTATGAAAATTCGTATACAACTAACAAACCTGTATTTTGCATAATCAGCCTCAAGAAATCCCACAAGTACAGGTATCCCACGGCAAGCAATAAACATTTGCAATGTCAATGAGCTGTAACAGATAAACCTCCACCTCAATCCATAATCATTGCATAGTGAAACTCAACAATTTATGCAGGTTTTTAGAGAGGGGGGGGGGGGGGGGGGGGGGGGGGGTTGCTTATGCAAGTTAGCAAGAAATCAGATAATTGGATACCTTGACTGACAAAGTTGCTGCAAAAAGTAAGCAGCTTCCATTCGAACTTCTCGCGTTCTATCAGGCACTGCAAAGCCCATAACAACAGGGACCTGGAGATATTTAGTGATAATTAGAATAAGTAAATACCTTACCACTAAATCACGTGCACGTCAATACATAACTTATAAATTACAACTAGGGTATAGAGTACTTACAAGGCCAACAAGACAAGCATTTTCCTGAAAGTCAGTGTTATCCTTGATAATTTGGTTTAAAACCTGCAGCACAGAGCATATAACCTGCACCTACAGGATAGCAGTAATATAAATTACTAAATATCTACTGTTGTAACTTAAAAAAATAAAAATAAATAGCAAGCTTCTTTGAATTGGCATACCCGTGTCCTAGGGACCTCAAGCAATTCCAGAAGAGGAAGCAACCCATGTTGGGTCATAAAGACATGTTTCTGCTCAGGTCGATGTTGGAAAAACATAGTTAACTTGTGACAAGATGACACAATCACATCATCTGATTCTTCTGGTCTCAGCTGTGAAACTTGTTTGCCAAATTCAACAGCCTACATATTCATTTATAAAATAAAAAACTCTGCACAATATATCTATTTTAATAACTAATAACAGAATAGAGAGTACCTGAAGGTGGCAAAGATTGTCCGCAGGTAGTTTATCATCAAAACCCTGATAAGCAAAGAAAATTATAGAAGTCAAAATCAAAGGCCTATAGTGAAGAAGTCAACAACATAAAATTACACAACTTACCAGACCATCGATACCAATTACATCCTCCTTTAATACACCCATCATTAAATGAAGTATATCTCCACCGTTAGAATGGCCTGGTTCATTCTCCATTTGTTTTTGAGCAATCGTAGCTCTTAATTGTGTTGCCAGGTCAGTTTTCCCACTGTCAGTAGCAAATGCGTTAGCTTGATTCGCATGTGATGAGGAAGCAGATGTCGAAGCTTCAGCTGACCGATCATCCAGATGCTTATTATCTACTGGTTGAAACAAATCATCCAATGAAGCATCACCAGGTGTATCACTAAATTTACTGAGCTCATTTCCTTCAACTATTCTTCCAGCCTTCACATTCTATATGCAACAAATGGAAAAGAATGCATATGATTCTGAATTTAGAACTCTCCATGAAAGATATTAATGTGATATACCTTGCGAGGACTGTGGTCATGGGCTTTGCGGCCGGAATTATGTGAACTGCTATAAGTAGCAACAGAACTTCCATTTTCTTTGACTTTTTTGTCTACGATGGTTTTTGACTTTGATTGAGATCCAGATTCACCATTTGTTATCACTGCCTCAGTAGGGTTCAATTCTAATGACTCATTGACCTCTGTTTGATAAGCCGGTTCATCAGTAGCAGAAGATTCTAATGGTGACTTCTCATGAATCGCTAAGGTGGCAACTTTGTCTGCTGACACGTCTTCAGATGCATCTTCTTTTACCTCGTCAGTTGAATAATTTTCCTCATAAGTATTGCCAGCGAGAGTAACCTCAGCTAATAGCAACTCAGTTTTATTTTCCTGAATTTGAAATTTGAAATTAGCTAAAAGAAACCCTATATTGCCAGCAATACCAGCCTCTAAGAAATTCTGTATTTATTAGTTCCAGGTACAAGGAAATACTTTAGCTGTCTCTGCAGATGGGTTCTCAACAGGGCTTAGGTGATCAGTATTTGAACTTTTGACACCCACTGAACCTTCATCATCAATATTTCTGAAAGAAAACCATCTTTTTAGATACAAAAGCATGCGGTTTAAGATCAGAAGTTATATGTATATAAGACCTATATCCTGGTTTACTAAATGATGATGCAGTCATGCAACTGTTTGTTTCACTTAGAAGTTAATCATATAATTACCTAAGTGTGCCACTATGGCGGAGTGAAGGCTGCAATATAACACGCCTAGAATTTTGTATCCAGGGGTGGGAAAGCAGTGTTTTTGCATCAGGTCTCAGCCTAGCATCCTGAAACATGTAAAATGTATACAGAGCGTATATCACTAGGTCATTATGGTCATTTGCAAGCACAAAGCAAAAGCAAAAGTAAAATATAATATTTTAGACCCTACCTTTTTAAAGCACTGGTGGAGAAAATCAGTTAAGCCAGGTGACAAGCTATCTGGTATTGGAGGATTCTCGTCCTGAAAAAAGCATTAACAAATTCAGTTATGGTAATTTGACCATTGACAATTTCAGTGACTTGGTCTTTATGGTAACAAGACCTGAACGATCCTAAAGAGAGCTGGCATGGGTTGAAGATCATAGTAAGGGGGAACACAAGTAAGTAGCTCAATCACAGTACAACCCACACTCCATATATCAGATGCGGCACAGACTCCTGACATTTCAATGACCTGAAAAATAAAATTTAAAAAAAAAGACATGAATGTAAACTTTGCTATATGATCTCAATATCCCGCCACACATAAGTAGAAAATAATAAATGAAGAAACTCAAACCTCTAGGTCATATCATCCAAAGACTATATATAGTAAAATATGATGTTCTTATTATAAACTATAAATAAATATAGGAGCAAATACCTCAGGAGCCATCCAGTAAGGTGTGCCAACAACAGAGTGTGTATTAACATCAGCCTCAGTTAGCTTTGTGGCTACCCCAAAATCTGCTAATTTAACAAGACCCTGAAAAGGATAGTTGACACTTGACATATGTACCAAGATCAGATCAATTTTAGAGCTAGAAGAACAAAGACAACAAAGTGTGATCCAATTGGTGATATAAGCAGATCTGTCTCTCACATCAATAAGTCCCAAAACATTCTTTTTGCATGATAACTAAATAACTAGGTCAGCATACTTAACCAAATATCATGTCCACGCCAGCAAGACATATGTATATGCGGCGTCCTCGTCATAGTATGCAAGTATGTACAGTTCAAGGTAAAATACACACTTTTGGTCAAATTCAGCAAGTTCAAGGATTTAATTATACAAAGAAAAGACTATAGACTTGTCTGCAAAAACTGAGAAAGTGTGTTGCGTTTTCTGACTAAATATTTCTAGGATTACACAGTGCATTAGGTCCGGAATTACACTTGAGTGACAGAAAGCGGTGATTTTAAAAACATCTTAAATTCTTGATACTAAATTATGAACCAGATGGTTCTAAGGAATCATATACTTCACCTCTTTAGTGGTCAGGATATTAGCACCCTTAATATCCCGATGAATAACCCCTTGTTCGTGTAAATAAACCAAGCCTTCCAGAACCTGCCAGCATAATAAAGTCATAAATACCAGATTTTAGTTCAAATAAGAAACTGAAGACCAGTAACAAACCTGAGCTATATAAACAGCCACCAATGATTCAGGAAATGGCCCAAATTTGTTCGGTTTGATGATGTTTGCAAGTGAGCCATTCTCCACATATCTAAGTTTAAAAAAACAGCACCATCATTTAAAAGATGCTTCATACAAGAGTACTGATAAACATATGAAAAACAGAAAAAAAAAAAAACTACAATACTTACTCAAGAATTATATGAAGATGTGTCTTTGTCTTTAAGGATCCAAGATACTTGACTATATTTTTGTGGTTCAAATTCTGCACCATACATGTAGAAGTATCATTGTAATTTCAATTAGTCATTGGGTATCAAGAACGAGAAGGACTGTACAAGTGATTCAAATATTCATGAACTGTTTGTCAAAACTATAACAATTTACAAAGAAGTCAAAACAAGAGGATTACCTTAAGCAAGTCAATCTCTTGCTGAGAATTTACCATTGATGCAGTAGTGTACACATAGAAAGCAAAAAAAAAAGTTGTTAATATAAAATAAGGTAGTTGTGTAACAACATGCTAATCAACCAATATGACATCTTATAATACACCGTTAGATGCATAATTATTAATTAGTGATGATAAAATGCATCACATGACATATTTGAAACAATTAATATTCACTCAATATTATAACATACTAGATAGTAATTAGTAAATGGAAAAACCTATAATATCTATAAAGAAACAAACACCATAGCGGTGTAAGAAAATTAGTGTTACTATGCTTACCAAAAACCTAAAGAACCCGCTAGCAAACAATAAAATTTGCATATGCAAAAGCTACAAATGTTGATATATTTTGACGCTTGATTGCAAGATTCTACATATTTAATTGAGTAAACAAACATACCAAAAAGTAAGCATGTAGGACTATACTAAGTTACTAACAGCATGAACAAGGAATTAGAATGAACAAGTTTAAAAAGATTGATCATTTTTCTCCTGAAAAGCAATAGACAAATAAGTAAACGTGGAAAGTGATGAAGTAGAACGTATAAAAAAATTACAAGAAATTTTCTACTCAAAGATGATGATAACTGGTGGGAAAATAAGGTGGGGTGGGAGGGGTTGTTGATGATGATGTTAGCTTTAAAGGACAAAAACGATTAAATCATACCATGATGATGTTAAGATCCTCCTGTGCAATATTCTCCAAAGAAACTTGTTTGATTGCAACAAAATCTCCGTTCTCCAAGTCCAAGCCCTTGTACACTCGACCATATGCTCCTTTCCCAATCTCATCTCCAAGCATCTTCCGAAGTCCAAAAATATAACACACGTAAATTCAACATGCAAGATAAACCATACCAATAGTAGAACATTTAAAAAAAGACAAAATTTCCACCAAGACAAAACATAAAAGTAAAACCAACCCCATGTACCAGGACAGAATTGGCCTTGGTACACAATGTTCCCCTTGCATCATGTAAAGAGGTTGTGACTAAAACTCAAAACCGTGACGGCGTGACCCTCCTATCATAAAAGAGTTTTGTCATATTTGTTGACCTAAGCCTCCCCTCTCTAATGTAGAAATGTCTGTTTAGTGGCAATTAAGTTAGATACGCTAACAAGGGCATCTTCTAGTTACAACAAATCACTCACTCAGTGTGAGTTTTTTCATAAACTGGCAACAACCTCACAACCCCTTGTTCAAATTCACAGCCTATTGATCGAAATGAGTTGGTTTCACATTTAGTATTGCCCAAGCAAAACAGAAATTACTGACTTGGTGTATTTTACAAATAAAAAAGTCAATTTGGATTTGCTAGCAGGTTAAACTATACATTTGTGTAGCTTATGTCATAATGTTGGTTCACTCATCTAATTATTCTCATGATTTATACATTTTGGAAGTACATAACAGGTGCGAAGTAAACCTATCGGATCAGGTATTCAGGTGGAGTATAAGACTGTCAAACCGCAAGCCTTACATTCCAGCATCTAAAAAATCCAAAGCCCTAATGCTACAAGCCTACCAAAATCTACCAACATATTCCAACCTAGTTATCACTTACCAGTTACGAGATCTCAAGCGACATCTAATTGAATTCTAACTATTTTGCCAATGCCGCTAAGTTCAAGAACCAAGTCCACATATGCGATACGGGATCCCAAACCACATTAGCATTCACTCACACAACTCCTTTGCAACCTCAAACCTATCTAAAACTGTAAAACATACACTCTCACGTTTTAATCATTTCTATCAAACCAATTACTCAAAATAGGTTACAAGATGTGCTCAAAACCATATATCAGATAACATTCATAGATGCAAGATTAACCTAACCAAATACGCTACATAAATCGGGTAAAATAAAGAAGAATGCTTACATATTTGTTGTCTAGGGTTTTGGACTTATTTAAGGCGGTGGTGGTCGGTTGACGAGACATATTTCTTTCTGTCAGCGTCCTCTGTGTGTTTGTAATTGAGTAAGTGGTAGGGTTTTCAGAAACCCTAGAATAAGAATTGGGACATTAATATTGTTTGAATGATTATTGAAGTGGAAGAAAGAGCAAAGAGAGTGTGGATATTATTTTATAAAAAAAAAATTAGGGCAAGAGAAGATGCAATGGGCCTGATGAAAGTGGTCGGCAGCTGAATCTCCGGCGAAAAGATAAAAAAGGAAAGAGGGTAATATACTGATGGGTTGCTCCAATTAGTCGGCCTTTTCTGTCATCATGTGGTTCAAAAGCCTAATTTAATGATTAAATAAAAGTAAATCTATCACTATGACTAAATACAGTCTTGATTTAATGATTTGACAATAGGGCCGGCAATTCAGACTCGAACACGATAACCTGATACAAACCTATACGATTTTAACAGATTTCGTGTTTGTCTTAACAGGTTTCGTGTTTGGTCTTAACAAGTTTCGTGTCTATAAGTCTATAACAGGTCGACACGTTAAGACCTGTTTATTTTCGTGTCGTGTTCGTGTTTACATATTCTGTGTCTGTGCCTTGTCGTGTTCGTGTCTTAACAGGTCTTATCGTGCATTGTCGTGTTAACTGTTTTACTATGTGTTCCTTATTGTGTCTTATCGTGTTAACCTGTTATACACAGGTTCGTGTTTGAAAAAAAAAATAACACGATTAGATTTCGTGTCGTGTTCGTGTCTTAACAGGTTCGTGTAACCTGTTATGCCAACCCTATTTGGCACTTAAATGGAGTATATTTTTCTAAACTTTTTTTAAATGGCTTGTTTCGTTAAAAACATCTAACGAGAAGCTAGCAAAACAGCCGACGAGATTATTACAAGGTAAAGTTATACCAATCTTTCTAAGGGTACGTTTAAAGAGATGTCGGTTTTAATCTAAATATAACTTAACGATCTAATTTATTCTGCTATCTTCACAACATACGCTTCCTTGTTCGATAACACTCGACCGTTTTTTGTCTTCCAAATACACCAACTAGCCGTTTGGATGATTCCGTAAATCATGGCTTTCCGATTATCCACTTTGAGCAAGCTATGAATCCTCGAGAATGCGAAAATATGAGGAATGCAACACCAATTACTAATCCCTAACCAAACCCCAGAGGCTATATAACACGGAGTAAGAAGATGTTCATAAGACTCCACATTCTTACCACAAAGTTTACACATAACCGAACCTATATCAATGTTTCTTCAAGAGTGAGGAGTCTTAAACGGGTTCAAGACCAACACATAGATTAATAAGAGCTTAATGTTATGAACCGTAACATAAATGTTTAAATTTATTTGAGGTTTGTAAAGGTAACCTAATTAGATCTTGTTTGAAATGTGCAAGGGACATGAGGACATATTGGTCAAATCCGTTCGATTCGCGAGTTTAGATTGCCAAACATGATGGATTCCTTTGTGACTAAGTATTGTAGCATGATCCCATGTGCAAATTTCACAGAGGAAAACGTTTATCCTCTTAAGTTGCATTTTGGCCTACGACCTATTTTCTAGCTGTCAAAGTTGCTTCATGGATCGTGAAGCATTGCGTTGTATTTTCTTCATGCTCCATGAAGGACCAAATTTTTTAATTTTCATTTTTAACCACAATACTCCACATACACTTATTTAACCTATGTACTTATACGATATTGACCTTTTTTTCCTTAAACTTTCACTTTTACTTTTACTTATTACACTTAAGTCCATCATTGTTAACTTTGACAAAATTACACTTTAGGCCCCTCGACCTTCACAAGTGCTATGTTGGGCATGATTTTTTTACAGATGTTACACATAACATGTAAGTTTTGCAAACAGTAAGTATTATTGTTCTTGTCAATTTTTAAAGGCAAACGATGAGTATTGAGTTTTGGTATAAATTTGAAGGACAAAATTTGTAACTTACTCCAATTATTATTATTATTCTAAATCTAATTGTAACCTAAATAAATCCCAAGCATTGGCGAGGCTTATTGAGGGCTAGGGAATGCCCCCGACCCCTACTGATTTTTGGTTTAATAGTGTAAATTTTCATGATTTTATCCAAAAGTTTGTATTATTTGAGTTTGGCCCCCACCAATTTGAAGAAAAACAAATGGATTTCGTGACTTTCGACCCTCACCAACCAAAAATTCAAGCCTCGCCATTGGTCCTAAGTTTCATTTTGGAAAGCCAATGTTATGTTGGCAAAAGACGAGTAAATGTCGTACGTATCACCTAATATACATAGCACTACTTTTATATTAGTAAAAAATGTTTCAAACAAGGTTATTCGTGGAACCCGGTTTCAATCAAAAATTGTCTATAACATAAAACCTCTCCATTTTAAGCTTATAACTCAACCATTCGAAAAAATTAGAATGAAATAACACAAGCAATATGCAATCAACGGTTGAAAATAATTGAAATAATATTAAAAATTGAGTTGTTAGAAAATCAATTTATAAACAACATTTGTAATGATCATCATATAATGCTTTTGGGGATAGAAAACATCATATAGATATTCTTCCTTACGAAGAAAAAATCGTGAAGATCATATTCCAACATAGATAGGACCTTGTCAAATGAACTCTAAATATTTAGAGTCATGCAAAACAAATAAAAGGATAGTATTTCAAGAGCAAAATAGGTGTTTTTACGTTTGGTGATGAATTATACACCTCTTAATAACGTTTTGACGTGGATTAAATGTTATGTTCCTAATACACCTTCTATGTTAACAGAAACTCTAACAATCGCATCGAAGGATTTGAGCCCTCTATCTTATTTCTTGGGTATTCAGGTCACACGAAACGGTGATCGCATGTTTCTCTCTCAACAGGCATATGTCAATGACATCATTCATCGGGCTGCCATGGACTCCTGCAAACCGGTTTCTACTCCGGTCGACACCCAGTCCAAATTATCTGCTGCCTCCGGCCCTCCTCATGATGATCCATCGACGTATCGCAGCTTAGCAGGAGCATTGCAATACCTCACTTTTACTCGACCTGACATTTCTTATGCTGTGCAACAAATCTGTATGCACATGCATGACCCTCGGGAGGCACATTGGAATGCTTTGAAGCGTATTATCCGGTATTTACAGGGCACCTCGGATCATGGTCTACACCTCGGGCCTGCCAACCAGACGTCTTTAGTTGCTTACACGGACGCTGACTGGGCAGGATGTCCTGACACCCGTCGCTCCACATCTGGTTACCGTGTATACTTCGGTGATAATCTCATCTCCTGGTCCTCTAAACGTCAGTCTACTATATCCAGGTCCAGTGCTGAAGCTGAATATCGGGGCGTTGCAAATGTCGTTGCGGATATCTGCTGGATTCGCAACCTACTACTTGAGCTGCACCTTCCTCTCACTCACGCTACACTGGTTTACTGTGATAATGTTAGTGCTGTCTATCTCTCAGGTAACCATGTGCAACACCAACGCACAAAGCACAGTGAACTTGACATCCATTTTGTGCGCGAGCAGGTGCAACGGGGTCATGTTCGGGTCGTTCACATCCCTTCCCGACATCAGATTGCCGACATTTTTACTAAAGGTCTCCCGCGCGTGCTGTTTGAAGACTTTCGTTCCAGTCTTAGCATCGGTCCTCCCGACGTTTCGACTGCGGGGGTGTAATAATATATGTGTATATATTTAGTAGATATTGTATTGATTGTAACAAAATCTCCACCATCTTAGGAGATATACTTTTGTATTATAAATATTTACAATATCAATGAAACAAGTGAAGGGTTTCATCACTTTCACAATCAATATAGCCTTTTTATTTCCCCGCCCGATGTCCACATACCCGAATTATACCATGCGCATATATTTTCACCCAAAAAGCCAAGACACGTAGATCTCTTTTGATTCGATGCGAAGTAAACCCTAATTTCTAATCAGCCGTTTCCATTTATCTTCTCGACCCCCTCCCCTGCTTAAAGTCGTGCAAACTTTTTATGCAGTTCATTGATGTATATTCACCTCTTAAACATTCGATTTCGTTTATGAAATCATTGTTACACTTAAGTCCTTCAATGTTAACTTTAACAAAATTACACTTTAGGCCCCTCAGCCTTCAAAAGCGGTCTAACATTTGAAATTTATGAGCCACAACATCTTGGAGACTCGACTGTGAAAGAGTTGAATTATGTATATGATTATACAATGACTCCACTACAATTAGGTGCAATATGGATTGGAGACACTAGTAAAGTGCCAATGCATAACACTAATATAGTGCAAAACACTCATATAGTCACAAATATTCTAAGTTTGGCTGAATGTTACAAAACTGATCCTGGGGCCGAATATGTAATGGATTCGGATGAGGAAATGGTTTGTCTAACACCCGAAAGTGATAGTAATCACGACTACTTGCCGTCCGATTCCCTCTTTGATTATTGATTCATGTAATCATGCATCTCAATGTCTTATTAGTTATGTATTAGTTATAATTCTAATGTTTTTTTATTTAATAAAAAAACCATTTTAATGTAGTGGCTGAGAGTAGTGCTGCCCAAAGTAATATGACAGTGTAAGATTAGTGGAAATCAAGGTAGTTTAAGGAACTTGAAAGTTCTCCACCTCTCCCACCTTTATATTGTAGGCTTTGGTAATGTGAAAAGGTGTTTATTTAATTCAATGTAGTGGTTTAAGGTAGTGCTGTTTCTAAAATTGTGTTTTAGTGAAATGATATTGCAAGATTTGTGAATAAGGGTAGTTTAGGGAACTTGAAAGTTATGCGCCTCTCCTACCCTTATATTGCAGGCTTTGGTAATGTGAAAATGTGTGTTTAGGCCTGTAAACGAACTGAACATTCATGAACTGTTCGGCGGGAAGTTCATTTATGTTCGTTTATTTAAATAAATGAACGAACACGAACACAATTTTTTGTTCGTTTAATTAAACGAACGAACATGAACACACGTTTTGTTCGTTCAGTTATGTTCATGAACGTTCATTTATGTTCGTTTAATTAAACTTTATTTTATTTTTATTATTTATTTCCCTTTTGTTAAGTAACCTTAATTCATATTATAATATATACAATATATTTGATATGTTCTAAAAATTAAACCTAACCCTATCATTCTAAACATATCAGCCGCTCTCCACACTTCACAGCCCAACCCCCCTTTCTCCACATTCCACAGCCCTACCTTCTTCCACTTCCGGCCGATCGCCTCCACAGCCCCGTATCTATTCTCCAACCTCTAGCCTCCACAACGCCGCAAGTATAACCCACCTTCTCTTATTATTTTTTTCTATATAGCTTTGTGGGTTTTTTCTCTATAGCTTTGTTCATTTGTGTTCGTTTAATGTTCGTTTATATTCATTTGTATTCGTTTATATTGATCATCTGTGTTCGTTTATGTTCATGAACTGTTCGTTTATGTTTTAAATGAACGAACATAAACGAACACGACAAATTTCTTAATGAACGAACACAAACACAAAACTGTGTTTGATTATGTGTTCGTGTTCATGTTCATGTTCGGTTAAAGTTAAATAAACAAACACGAGCATGCCTGTGTTCGTGTTCATTCACAGGCCTATGTGTGTTTGGTGACGAGCTAAGGATACTCTTCCCGTAAATGAATCAAACCAATACCGACTGAATCCTCACCGCATAATGGCGTAACGCTGCTAATTCCACTCGTCGAAAATGATCCAAAAAAAACAAGTCGGGTATCCGTATCCAAACGGATCTCACTACGGGCAATCAGCCATTGTAGCTTAGCTCTGATGGTCCCTCTTCTTTTCATCCAGAAGCAAAGCAAACAAGGTCATCTCCAGTCACACTTTTTTCTCTCCGTCACTAATGACAAACCCTCCGTTCCTTCTCATCTGCATCTCCATCTTATTATTATTATTCTTCTCAACCCAATCGGTCCGTTCCAACACAGACACTGAAGAAGAACAATGGCAGATTCTCACAAAGCATAATTTCTCATCTCAAATTCGCCTTAATCCTCATCTGATCCTCATCGTCACCGTTCCATGTAATAGTTTATTTACTTAAGTCTCACCTAATATTGTTTATTTATTTGTTTTGTTGACTTATACATAGTTATTATTATTATTCAAATAAAATCGTGTTTTAAGTTATACTAGTTGTCATATTTGAAGAGAAATATTAGAATCCTTATTATCTATATTTATATATATGGTGTATGTTAGTTCGTTAGAGTCGGTTATGTTTGTTAGGACTCTAGATCCTTCTCCTTATCCCTATATATATAGAAGAGACCTATTTTATGTGGTTGCTCACTTGATGATGATATGAGTATGAGCTTTATATTATTGTCTTAAGTCCTCATGGATTGTGAAGTTAAATATATAGATGTTTAGGTAGTGTTCGTTTCGTGGAATATAATGGAATTGGAATTGGAACTGGAATTTGATTTGGAATGTATATGTGTTCGTTTCTATGCGGTTAATGCGGTAAAAATTCGGATATCGGTCAAGGACCGATATATTAATATATCGGTGATATTAACTGCATAGGTTCATTTTACAGAATGGAGTTGGAATGTTGATTCCCTTCTATATGTTGTTCAATTTTAGTTCCTTCTGTTGTTAAAATGAACAATATAAGAAATGAAACATACATTCCAACTCCATCCTGATTCCATTCGATTCCGTGAAACGAACGCTACCTACTTTTTGTGAAGCGGGATTAGTGGTTTATGAAGGTGTTTTGCCCGGGTTTTGTGTTGGTATGTGGAAGCTTAGTTTTGTTTTACTTAAATGATTTGATGTGAGGATCGGTTGTATGAATGGTTAATGTGTTGCAACCTGCTTTACAACATGTGGATTGTTTGTTTAATGTCTTTGGGAAAAGATGATCTGTGTATGGTTGTTGCTGCCTTGCTGGTAACTTCAGCAATAATGAGGATCCAGAATAAATTGAGGTAGGGCTGTTTTAACTTGATTGTATAAAGGTTGCAAGGAGTGAATAAATTCAGTCAGAGATGGACTGAGTTGGATTGGAAGCAACTTTTTTGAGTTTATGACCGTCATATTCACTTATATTAGGGTTGTTAAGTTATAAATTTCTTTTGACAGATTAAGATGTAATAACAAGACCTATTGTAATTTTTAGCTAATTAATCTGGTGTTGACAAGTTTGGAACACAATCAAGAATGCTTATTGATGTGGAAGAGAATTTGTTTAATCTCATCTTTGGGTTAGCATACAGGAATGTGTTAACTTAACATGATTAGTTATATTCTTGTGTGTTTGAAATTTTGGATGTTTAAAGGTTTAATTTAAAATATTTCATGGTCACAAATCTGATAGGTCTCATTTTAATGCCCAGGGTCTGGCGAGGCACGATCTCTTATGAAAGAATTGGCCTACACGGTCACTAAAAAGAAAGAGGAATTTGGAACTCTGAAGTTGATGTTCGTTCATAAAAATCATGATAAGATGCTGGCTGATGCTCTGGGTGCTAAAATGGAAATAAATATTATATGTTACCGCCATTCTTTTCCATACAAGTATCAAGGGACACTTCGGGTTCAGAACATATTATCATCTGTTCGTTATCTTATGTCACTTTTGCCTGAAGAACTTCCCCTTAAGCCTTTATCAACCACAGAGGACCTAACAACGTTCCTTAAGTCAACTGACAAGGCTTTACTTGTTCTGGAGTTTTGTGGATGGACACCCAAACTGATGGCCAAAGTCATGAATAATGGATCTGAACACACTTCTGGTATTACTTGCTTACCATTTTCAATATTTTATAGAGTAAAATAAACTTAAGAACACAAATTGTTACGGTGGGAGGTCACTAACATATTCTGTGGTAGCTATGTTTTATCTTTAAAGCACAAAAAACTGGGTTATGTTATTATTAAAGCACAAAAAGAATAGCTTCAGACTTTCAGAGAAACGGGTCAAATGGGTTGAAGTTCTCCCGAGTGTATTTTTATTGCATAAAAGCTTCTACATCGTTGTATTCAAAAAGATATATTAGTAAAAAGAACACATATTTCTTTAATCATATTTGCAACAATATAATATATTAGAAATGATTCTTTTGTGGACTAAAAGTGTTTTGGGACAACCTGACCCGCTTTGAGCCGTTACCTAACCACCCATTTTTCCACCACACACAAGTCTAAGGGACAATGTCTTCTGAAAGTAGCAATTAGAATCCTCTATTTTAGGAGGCAAATAACCAGCATATAAATGCTGATTTTAGAGCAGTAAATTTTCCTATGCAAAACCCCAAAACCCTTGCATTTGACCAAAAAGAACATTTGCATTTGACCTTTTTCTGGTCAGGGACTTGTTCTATTGTACTAATGAAATTCATGCAGGTGTTTCCCTTAGAACAACGTTATTTGGAGAACACGATGAAACAAGTGCAATTGATGGGAAGAAGAATCAGGTGGATGGTAGTTTCCAGTTCCACATAATTATGAGGCCGAAAAGAAAATAAAAGGTGCTGGTAGTAATATCACATATTTTCTTTCTTGAAACAGGGGATGGAAAATGAAAAGGTTACCTGCAATGTTGATGATCAGTTTAATGGACTTCCTGGGCTTGGTGAATTTATTCCTCTCAACGAGAGTGATTTTCTGGAGGCTAAGAATATGGGATCAAGTGATGGAGATCAATCTTCCTGCAGTTTTGAGGAGTTCCAGATGTTTGAGTCTTCACTATACAATTTTACTAGTTTAGTTGGAGAATTCTTTCTGCCACCTGAAAGGTTAAAGTTTGGTTTAGTGTCTGAGAGATCATTACTTTCATCTCTAGGTGTTGCAGATACCCGTTCATGGTTTATCATGCTATACTCTATTGGATGCCCTAGCTGTACTAAGCTTTTTAAAGGAGGAAGTGATCTCAAAAAAATTATAGAGCTTAATTCATCACCTGTTATGGAGGCAAGTTTATATGCTTTCTCTTTAATCATCCTCTATCATCTAGCATGTTTGAAGTAAAAGTGTTTATGGTATTATTATTGAATTAATAAAGAAGAATACAAAGCCCCCTTATATAGGGAGGAATCCTAACCCAACTATGACTCTAATATGGAAAAGATAATGACAACCATTTAAACACAATATCTATTCTAAATAATAATAAATCTATCTAGAATGTTCTGCGCTAATATCCCCCCGCAGTTTGAGCGGGTTGCACACAAACGCCCAAAAGAAGGTAAACAGCCGTGTGAAGTGCTTCAACCCAAAAGAATGGGGGAAGAGAAGCATGAATAAGTAGGGAGCGGATGATATCGTTTAAGCGGCGAATCATCCGTTCCGCACGGCCGTTTTGAGATGATGTTTGTGGGCACGAGAAACGAAAAAGAAGGCCGTTTTGGTGAGCGAAATTCTTAAATTGGTGGTTGTCAAATTCTCCGCCCAAATCACATTGAAAGGTTTTTATAGGACGGTTAAATTGGGTTAAGATTAAGCGGTGAAACTTGACAAAAGTTGGGTATGTTTCAGATTTATATTTTAATGGATATACCCAAACAAAGTGAGAAAAGTTGTCAATTAAAACCATATAGTATTTATAACCGGTTTTACTGACAATGGGTGATGTCCATAGGTCACAATGTATTATATCAAAAGGTGAAAAAGTGAATGAACTAGATGTATAAAAAGGTAATCGTTTACTATTAGATAATTGGCATGAATTACAAAGTCTAGACATAGAGTCTTTATTACATGAAAAATTAAAATTGCGACTAAGAATATCAAGGACTTGAACGCCAGGGTGGCCAAGCCGATCATGCCAAGGAAGGGAAGTAACGGACAGGAAACATGCTTGGTGCGGAAGTTGAGGTGGTGTGATTGGGTAGACGTCTCCCGTGCTATTGTGGCGTGAAAGGCGGCATCCAGTTTTGAGATCCTTCACAGTGAAACCAAAAGGGTCAAATTCAATAGATACACTATTATCACGGGAGAAGCGTCGAACAGAGATAAGGGTTTTGATAACGGACGGGCTATAAAGGATGTTTGGTAAAATATATGTACGGTTATGTATTTTGAAAAAGCCAGTGCCGGTCCCGTGTATTGGTAGAAATTGACCATTGCCAACAACAATTTTAGTATTTACAGGAGACGAGTTGGGAATAGTAATCATACCTGAATCCAAAGTTACATGAGATCCCGCACCCGTATCCATTAAGCCAGGGTCCTGTTGTTGTTGATTCAAAGACATAGCTTGGACCGCAGCCTGTAGATCTGCCGGGCTGAAAGCATTGAAGCCCGGTGTTTGTTGTTGGGCTGGGCCGGCTTGTGTGTAGTAGGCCGGGGGAGCAGACGGGGCGGACTGCTGGGACTGAGCTGAGGAACCGGAAGGAGCAGCTTGTGGGGCCCAGTTTTGCTGAGTTGGATACGGGCAGGGTGGCGTATTCCACCAAGCCCAAGTGGGATAACCCGTGTTAGGAAGGGGCCAGAAAAAGTTACCTGTGGAACGTCCCCCGCCACGGCCGCGTCCACCTCGGTTGGTGCGATTAAAGTTGCTGTTGCGGCCGCGTCCTCGGCCCCGATAGGGCTGCTGTCCGCTGTAGGAAGGCTGCTGAGAAGAGGGTTGGCTGGATGCAGCCTGCTGTGACACGGTGGGAGCAGCCAGGACAGAAGTAGTGGCTTTCTGTCGTCCTTCGATTCTGATCTCTTCGTCAGTCAGCATACTTATAGCAAGATCCCAATCTGCGTTGGTAGAATTAATCAAAGAAGCCGTAGTGTCGTACTCAGCTGGTAACCCGCGTACAAGCTGAAGGACCAGACGAGATTCAGTAATAGGCTGGTCAACGTCCTCCAGTTGATTTGCGAGTTCTTTTAATTTCTGAAAATAATCGTCAAGCGAGGAACAAGCGGCTAAGGTAAGATTAACAAACTTGGTTTCGAGTGCGGCTGCACGTGCCTTCTTGTTACTTAAATAAATCTTCTCTAGTTTGAGCCAAGCACCGCGAGCGGTTCCGTCTGAATCCATGGCTCTGGGCAGCAAATCATCGGAGACGGTGCTCAAGATCCATTGAAGGACTAGAGCATCCAGTTCCAGCCATTGAGCGTATGCAGGGTCTTCCGGTTGAGGGGCTGTTGTGCCGTCTATGTGATCCAAGACCTTGTAAGCAACTACGTGTAGTTTAAAGAGCTTGACCCATGCAGAATATGTGACCTTTGATCCGTCCAAGGTACGAATTTTAGACTGAATATTCGTAACCGAGTACGCGGGATGTAAGGGATTGGGTTTGGAACTGGGATCCGAAGACCCCTGTTCATCGGATTTGGTCATCGGGTACGCGGCAGAGTAGCTGCTGCGATTGAAAAGAAATCGGAAAAAGAAATTTTTAGGTTTTCAGAACCGAGGCTCTGATACCATAAAAGTGTTTATGGTATTATTATTGAATTAATAAAGAAGAATACAAAGCCCCCTTATATAGGGAGGAATCCTAACCCAACTATGACTCTAATATGGAAAAGATAATGACAACCATTTAAACACAATATCTATTCTAAATAATAATAAATCTATCTAGAATGTTCTGCGCTAATATGAAGAGCTATGAATGTTACAAATATTAGCTTTTCTGAATGTCATCATGTTTCCATATGGCCCATCATGTTGTGCTGATTTAAATTTCTGTGCAGCTTAAAGGTGATGAGTATGATTTTGATCCTGGTTTACCATCAGATAGGCCATCAGTACTCCTTTTCATCGACAGATCATCTGATTCCTTAGAAATTAGAAGAAAAAGCGAGGAATCTCTTGCTGTTTTAAGAGAACTAGCACTGCTCCATCACATTCCATCCAAAATGGATGTTCAAAATGTTTTCAATCAAGGTCATGTCACAAGGACTGTTTTCCATCATCCTAAATTGGAGATGTCAACATTATCTCAAAAGGTAACTCAACTAAAAGATAAGATTACTATCATAACCATGAATGAGGGTAAGCATATTACTTTTGATGATATTGCTTCAAATTTGCAAGGTAATTCCTTGCAAGAAGTCTTGGCATATGTTCTTCAGCAGAAGAAACAAAAAAAACTGAGTTCACTTGCTAAAGACGTAGGCTTCCAGCTACTCTCTGATGATATTGATATCACAATGTCAGAAAATGTTCAATCTGATGATAAACTGACCGAACTATCTATGAAGGATCTTAGTGGCAGCAGTGTTGAGTTTGAAAATGATCAGGTGTCACATGTGGATGATCTAGAAAGCTCTGGAAAGGACGATGAGAAGATTTCTGTTGATACAAGTGTTCAGTCAGTTGCCAAATTTGAAAACGAGGAAGTTGAAAAGGGGTCCAATGGTTCATTTTTCTTTATTGATGGACAATTCCGGTTACTTGAAGCGTTAACTGGGGTTTCAAAGATCCCTTCATTAGTGATTATTGATCCTATTTCACATCAACATTATGTATATTCTGAAGAGGACGATTTTGGCTATTCTTCTCTATCTGGTTTTTTTCACACGTTTCTTAATGGAAGTCTTCTACCATATCAACGGTCCAAGTCTCTTGTTCTTGAATCTAAGGAGGCCCTACGTCCACCATTTGTCAATCAAGATTTTCATGAGGTTGATTCTGTACCACATGTTAATTCTCTTAAATTTATGGAGTTGGTTGTTGGTAATCACTCTGGTTCGGTTAGTCCTGACTCTGCATGGAAGAAAGATGTGTTGGTTCTTTTTACTAGTAGCTGGTGTGGATTTTGTCTGAGAGCAGAACTTGTTCTTCGTGAAGTATACCGTGCGTTTAAGGGTTATGGCGATATGGGGAAAAGTCAATTTAGGAATGAGCAATCCTCATCAGGAAATGGTAAGTCCCAAAGAAATATTACCTTTTTACTTATTTTTTCTTTCCATTCATTTGTTCTTGTTCTTCTTTTACAGTTTTACTCAATCTCTTTTTTTTTGGTCATTGTTACAGTAGTTTGTTTGATCAATCAAATCAATATACTACTACTATACATGTGATAGCATCTAAGAGAAAATAATTTTTTTTTTCAATTACAAAAGATGCTGATACAGGCTTACAGAACATGCTCATTTATGACGACTAAAGGATTCAGGATTGTTTATAGGGCTATTTTAGCATTATACTAGTTAATGCATTGGTCTGTGTATTGTCGATTTTCATTTGTAGTTCTCATCTCATAATGTGTGGTTGTGTATATGACTTCCTATCTATAATTGCCATGTCTTTGGCTACATGAACAATGCAATCATGTTGCTAACGAAGTTTAAATGTGCTGCAGATGACATTAGTGACATTATAATGAAACTCCCGATGATCTATATGATGGACTGCATAGAAAATGACTGTAGTTTGCTACTGAAATCATTGACGAAGGTACTTGTATTACCGCAATCTTATTATGCATATGTGTATGTTTGATTCAAGCTTTAGGTTTGTGTATTCTATTTTGAACTTTAAAGGCACGAGATCACCAAGTAACATTGGTTAAATGTTTACCTCAGGGTTTTATTAGATGTCATTTCATATTTTTGAGATGTTTGCTTTGCACCCTTTGGATCATTAAAACCTATTTGATATTTCAACCTGTTACTCTCAATAACTAAGTAACTACTGCTGAAGCTATTTTCTTCTTATGTGCTTAGTGTGCGTGTCCGTTTGCGTGTTACAATAGCTTACAGTTAAAATGCATCAATAGTTGTATCATTGTAAAAGAATTATCGATATTGATGTGCTCTTAATGTGCAGAGGGATCTTTACCCATCTCTGCTGTTGTATCCAGCAGAAAGGAAGGAAGCAATTTTGTATGAGGGAGAATTATCTGTATTTAATATTATCAAATTTATTGCTGATCAAGGTGGCAATTCTCACTGGATTTATAAGGAGCGAGGTAATTTGAAATTATTGATCAATCTTATATCTGTTGTTCTATTCTAACTATCAAACTAAACCATTTTCTTAAGATTAAGTCAATACTTAATACCTAGAAAATGTGAATTCTTCAGCAAGTTATCATCTTATTGGCTAGATGTTTTTATAATTCATATTTTATTTGGCTTTATATATTTTCAATGCTGTAGGTACTTTATGGAATGAAGCTGAATTTGGTGCCTGGGGTGTGAAGCCATTTAAGGATGAATCAGAGCATGTAATTCATGAGGAAAACCACGAGATTCTACTAAAAGACCGGACCCAGATACAGAAGTTAGGACTCGTGAACGACAAGATTGGGCCACGTACACCATATGATTCCAGTGGATCTGGACATGAAATAGCACCTGGTTCCATGCTTGTTGCAACACAAAAACTTGCTGCTGTATATCCATTTGCCAGATCAAAAATTCTCATCGTCAAAGCAAATCAAACTACTGGATTTCAAGGTCTGATAATCAACAGGTTTATCAGCTGGGATTCCATCACATCACTCGAAGTGGGGTTGGATTCCCTGAAACAGGCACCACTATCTTATGGTGGTCCTGTCATAACACGTGAACTGCCTCTTGTTTCTTTAACTCGACAATCTTTCAAACATGAGCTCCCTGAAGTGCTACCAGATATCTACTTCCTTGATCAATTGGCCACAATTAATTTAATCCAAAATTTAAAGTTACATAATCAGTCTATCACTGACTACTGGTTTTTTGTGGGGTACTCTGCATGGGATTGGAACCAACTATTTGATGAGATTGCCGATGGGTCATGGGATTTAATTAATGGAACAGTGCAGCAGTTTGATTGGCCTATGACATGATGCCACTTGGATTGATTAATTCTCAAATGAGGTTCAACATACACAATATTTTCATGTTAATTGACAACTTGTTACATCAATGAGCTGTACATAAGATCAAGTTATTTCCATCAATTTCTTTTCCTTCTGGGATAGCCATAGATTCCTTTTTGTCTTCAGGACCTTTGATTCATTTAAATAGACAGTTCTAAAAATGTGGGATATTACTTGTCATCCTTCTTTACAATAGTTGTTTGAAAGTCATATTTCGTTTCTGTTTAGTGTAGTTAATTGTTTGAATATTATGAAGATAGATAGACTACTAGTAGATATCCAATTATTTATTCTCTATGGAGTATTTTATGTGTATGTCTTACAGATACAGTAAACAGAATGAAGGGAGCCAACCTCCGCAAATTTATGCAAATGACAACATTGCATCCTGAAAAGACATAAACAACAGAAAGTATTCTCCTGTTCTTGAAGTTTGAAGTTATGCTCACTCGAATCAGTTTTTGGGCTTCACATAGATCTTCTGCAGAACTGAAAGGTTAGATAAATGTTATCTGTCTGTAAAATCACTTTCATCCGAGTGTAAGGTTCAAAATCATAATGTATAACTAACCATATTAATATATCATGTTTATTTATATGAGTTCTTTAGCTCAAGTAATTTGGACCACCTCTTATCCACAGTTGGAGCCTTTGCTTTGCTTATATCTGCAAATGGAAGTTCTCTATAAATATAATGTAGCTTAGGGGGTGCTAAAATGGGCTGTCTTTATGGGTTGGTGGGTTGAACCCGCCATGAATCTGAAAATTGTGCCAAGACAAATGAACCCGAGAATGACACAAGTTTTCATGAATTGACATGAACACAACCCGTTTGACCCAAAATTTAATTTAATTTAAATCTTTTTTTTGCACATCAATACTTCAAAATTTCAAATTCACAACCAAATATACATATAAACTGATTATGTTTAAACTATAAAACCAGATCCTTGTTTCTCTTTTAAATGCTGGCACATATATTGAATCAGTTTAAATTAAACTATAAAACCAGATCCTTATTTTGTTTAATAAACGGGCTGGATGGGCCATCCCGCAAACATGTTAGGCTGCCTGAACACGTCCCATTTAGCTAAACATGTTCGCGAGTTTGATCCGAAACTGACTTGAACCCGTTTATACTAAACCCAAGCTTGCAAATTTCACATTAGGTTCATGTTGTGTCTAAAGTTCACACACAATGGAGCTTTCGCTTATTCAAATTCAACTGCTTAGTTGTATTTTGGAATGGCAAAGTTTCACTGCTAATTACTTACGCTTTAACCCGAGTTCTGATTTCTCACAAGCATCTGAACAGGTTTCCTGCAAACACAAAATTAACATAGACCTGTTTAAACTCTTTCTTACAAACTTATTTCATAACATATCTAAAAAGTCGTCCTTTAATTTTATATTTTTAACTAGGTGTTGTTATTATTATATTATTTTCATTTTTTATATAATACTTCTTTAATGACAATATAGTTATCAGAGTTCATTCACACACAATATTCTTGTTAATTCTGAATTCAATATGAGAAGTATCTGACACTAAAAGCTCAAACATAGGCTATTTTTGGGGCAAGCAGTTCTTACATTCACAGAAGTGGTGAGCCTAACTGTGTCCTGTATTAACGAGTCGAGATCTGCCTCACATCCAGGTTTAACATAGATGACCTGCAAAATATCCGTGTCTTTAACCTTCTTGTACTTACAACCCTATGTATATCTGTATATTTATAGAAAGAGAAATACTGATGGATCATCGCCTCCAATTTCAGGTAGCTGATTCGAGTCACCGTCTTTGTTACTTGGTAGGACCCACACATTGAAGTTTGTAGTAATCTGAAAACACACCAAATCAATAACACAAATTGCAAGTGTCACAACAACATGCAAGAAATATAAAACCTGTCTGCAGTAAGGCAAGGAGCAGTTGCTACACTTTCTGGTGAAAGCCGTGTCAATTTTCCCATCAACCGAAAGCCCAAAGCCTGCATGCTGGTAATAAAAATAAAAATTAAATACTTATCTTATAACCCATTCCCATAAATCATGTTTTCACTAATCACAATATAGCAAAAAAAGGAGACTGACTCTATGAACTGTTAGCGACACGAGGACCCGTGAATTATTAGGATCACCGTCTTCAACTAAATCATCCAACCGTAGGTCTCGGAGTGAGAAATTATAGTCAGCATTCCAGTTTCCTTGCCACTTCCCTTCCGCTGTTGATATTCGTATCAGTCTTTTTCCTACTTTCCTCCCTATCTGAACACAAAAGATTAGCAGGGTATTGGTGGGCCCCGTGGGTTTTCCCTAACGGGGTCTCATGGTCACCAAGTAATAAAGATGAATCCACTTGAATTAAGCATACAAGTAATAAAATTACCAGTGGGATATGGTTTCTTTGAATGGAGGCAGAAAGAGTGTATTTGGAGAAGTTGAGAGATTTGTTGTGTGTTGGATTTGAAGCAGGTAGAGATGTTAAGCTTCCTGAAATGCAGTATCCCATCTTCTGGTGCATATGGTCATCTTATCTCCAGATTTTATGTAGTTGCAATTTGTGGTTTATATATCTTTTGGTTAGGTCCATAGAAGTCCTTGAAGTTTGGTGAAGTTTCCAAAAAGTGCCCATTTGTCTTCTTTAAGCTCAGTTAAACCTAAAGATTTAGAACCCTAAAGATTCAGAACCCTAAAGATTCAGCGAGCAAGGCCGAGCCAACATCAACCAAGCCTAAAACAGATAACAATACGAGTCAAGCTGAGGAATTGACATTTTTTTAGCAATTAAGAACAGTTACAAATTATGCTAGTCTTCAATAACACCCCCAACCTACCAATATAAAAGAAGATTAACAATCGCAATTTATTCAAACGAGGTATCTTCACCTTGAAAGTTGATACGAGACAACTAGCTTGAGTTAAATTATAATTGAGTTTTAATTGAACGAGCTACGAGCCACAATTACTTTGACGTGGGCACACTGCACGACTAATTGCCTTCTACCAACTTGCTACGAGCTTGTGGCATTTAAAAAAAATGTTCTATACATTTATACATAGATATATAACAACAAGTCAACAATTAAACCGCATAAAAATATTTAGATGTAAGCTATGTTTTAAAAACTGGCTGTATTAACGATTCACTGGTCTGATTGGTTTTAAAAACTGGCTGGGTCGGTTTTTATAAACCTGGGTGCTTCGTATTCATATAAAACTTGTAAAGAATTGAAAAAAAAAAATATACAATAAAATTAACTAAATAAGTATAACTAGTATTTATACCCGCGTCGCGTTGCGACGCGTCAAGATAGACGACTTGATACAACAACCTGCTCTTTCTCTGTTGTCTAAACATTAACGAAGTCGTGTTTATTCTACTTGGAACCTTATTGAATTTATGGACTTGAAGTTTATAAAATTATAAAATGGTCTATTTCATATTGATTAGCATAGGTACTACCAATGCCTAATTTTATGTTGACATTGATATTAAAAGATAATGTAATTGCAGTGTGTATGTGCACATCAAGCTTTATTGAAATTTATCAACTACGGAGTATATCATTTTTTATGTTTCATAACTATCCAATCGCTAGCCTCTCTTCTGACATGTTAGTTTCGTTAGGGAATTTCAGCAAACATTTGGGTGGTAACATACCTTTACTTCTCAATAAAACACCAAAATCCGAATCATGATCACATGGAAACGACCTCTGAGCTGCAACACTTCTGACCGGCGGTCTGAGAGGGTTTCCACCAGCGGCACTACGACAACCACCAACGTCATTAGCAGTCGTGCAAACCAACGCCGTTACTGTTCACCACCGTCAATAGCCACCACAGCTTTTTGCGGAAACCACCATCACCGTTCTCATCTTTAAAACCTTGCGCCATCGTCTTATTCAACATTACCGTTAACCACTGTCATCACCTGCGACAAACCCCACCGTCATTACCTCGGCTAGCTGGAACCACATTCGTTCTCACTGTAACACCCACAGCCGGCAACGCCGGCAACACTGTTACCACCTTCTGTTTCTCGTCACCGGAATAAGGAGGAGGGTGGTCGGAGGCAGTGGTCGTCCTCTCTTGTCGTCACTCTACTCTCTTATCTCATCTCGGTTTCTCTCCTAGCTATGTCTGTCTCTTTGTCTATAAGACAGGTATGAATATCACAACTTTGAATGGTAATCGTCAGATCAGAAATGGACGGGTAGGATTTTGACATAGAAGGATGGATGTGGATGAGGTGCACATGAAAAAACACGTGGCTGGAGAATGGAAAACGTGCATCACAAAACAGTACCATGTGCATTAAAAACTTGTACAATTTGCAATAGTATTATTACACTCACATGATGTATTTGGTAATTATAGTATGAATAATAAATAAAAATTAGATAAAAAACGATAATCTCTTTCACCAATGTTTGCTTCTTCTTTAAAAAAAAAAAACAAAATTCAAGTTTTATTCCACATTAAGACTATGGGGAGTGGA
Organism: Ambrosia artemisiifolia; assembly: GCA_032199755.1. NCBI lineage: Eukaryota > Viridiplantae > Streptophyta > Magnoliopsida > Asterales > Asteraceae > Ambrosia > Ambrosia artemisiifolia. The sequence goes on along the minus strand of CM063516.1, from coordinate 48,463,681 downwards.
GGGGGGGGAAAGAGGGGGGGGGAATTGCCATGTGGCACTTGTGGGGTCCATTTGGGGGGGGGAAAAAATTGTGGGGAGTGGAAGGGGGGGGAAGAGTGGGGGGGAATTGACATGTGGCATTTCTTTTTTTTTTTTTTTTTGTTTTTTAAGTAATAAATATAACAATATTAATAAAACATAATTAAAAAACATTAATAATTAATAATAAACTACAAAATAAAAAATATAAAAAACATGAAATAAAAAAATACATGAACTAAAAAAAATACATGAGTCACCGCCCCAAGGTCACCGCCCCACTCCCTGGAGTCTAAATAGGCAATTTTACAGCAAAATGACAGGAAAACAGCCGATAAGCTGCGCAGAACACTTCTCTAAATAGCAAAACTTATTCTACCGATACCGAAAACAAATCCCGCTCTCGGAACCTTCCAGGTCCAATGTTTTGTTTTCATTTCGTTCCCTTCCAAGTATCACCAGTGTCTTCATCACTGCTGCTTCTGTTGAAACTTAATCCAACCATGGCTACTGACCCACCAAATCAATGAAGAAAGACCACTACAATCTCCTATCCTCACTACTACACACCCACCACTCCAATCACCGATCACTTCAACAAATTCACGCTCATTTACTCACCACAACCCAACCATCACCACCACCCACCACCCTCTGGACCACCATCCTCCGTCATTACTCAAATGGGTATTCACCAATTGAAGCTTTTCTGCTCTTTAAACACCACCTTCACCCCACCCCTTCCTTTAAACCCGACAGCTTTACCTTTGCCTTTTTAATCAAATCCTGTGCTAATTCACACCTACCCATCTCCGGTTCACAGCTCCATTCTATTATCTTCAAAACAGGGTTCCATAACCATGTTTATGTGCAAACTGCTTTGGTTAATATGTATGTTGTTTGTGGGAATTTGGATGAATGCCATAAGGTGTTCGATGAAATGCCTCAGAGAAATTTAGTCACTTGGAATGTTTTGGTAACTGGGTTAGCCAAACAAGGCGAGGTTACATTGGCTAGATCGTTTTTTGATGTAATGCCGGTTAGGAATGTTGTTTCTTGGAGCGGTATGATTGATGGGTATACACGAGCGAACCGGTTTAAGGAAGCTGTTTCGTTGTTTCGAGATATGGTTGCGCTGACTTGTGATAATAAACCAAGTGAAATAACGGTTTTAGCGGTTTATCCTGCTGTTTGGAATCTTGGGTCTTTGGAGTTGTGTCAATGTATACATGCGTATGGAGAGAAGAACGGGTTTTATATGACGGATATACGTGTTACGAATGCTCTTATTGATGTGTATGCGAGATGTGGGGGTTTGAATAGTGCGTTGCGCGTTTTTGAGTTTATAGGAAGTGATAAGAGGAATCTAGTGTCATGGACATCAATCATCACTGTGTTTGCAATGCATGGTATGGCAAAAGAAGCTGTGGACAGTTTCAAAAGAATGGAGCAAGTGGGCATGAAGCCTAATAGGGTTACTTTCTTAAGCATTCTAAGCGCTTGTAGTCATGGCGGATTAGTTGAAGAAGGGTTGGTTTTTTTCAAGAAAATGGTCAATGAGTCGTGTATTGTGCCTGACATCAAGCATTACGGGTGCTTGATCGACATGTTGGCTAGAGCTGGGAGGCTTGAAGAAGCAGAGAAAATGGCTTTAGAGGTACCAAAAGACATAGCTAATGATGTCATTTGGAGAACACTTCTAGGGGCATGTAGCTACTATAATAACATTGAGATGGGAAAGAGAATCACAAGTAGAATATTCGAAATACAGAGACGATATTCGGGTGATTACGTGCTTTTGTCGAACATATTTTCGGGTGTAGGTGGTTATGTTGATTCGGAGAATGTTAGGAGAAAGATGGATCAAATGGATGTTTGTAAAGTAGCCGGTTGTAGTTCAATTTAAGTCCTAAATATTAAGAGGGTGTTTGAGATTGCTTTTTGAAAACTGATTATGCGTTTTGCTGCAGTACTAGAGTCGGAGCTGCTTTTAGATTATTGCGTTTTGTTAACCTAAAAATCAATTTCAAAACTCAACCCCAAACACTAAAAATTGATTATTTGCGTTTTCAAAACACAATAGCCTAAAAATCCATTTCAAAACTCAACCCCAAACAGCCTCTAAATAATAGTGTTTGATATATATAGAGCAAAGATTGAGTTTTTATATGAATGCATGAGTTGGAAAAAACAAGAATTTAAATATAAACCACAGTTTAAAAATCATAAATGATGTACTATAAATTATAAAATACTGAAATGATACAAAATCATACAGTTACTAATATCTAGTATACAATAACAAAAATTTTACACTGCATTTCACTTCTTGTGGCTCTTCTTAAAATTCCAGAAACTAAGCAAATATCTTGTTGCAGGGTTAGAACAGCCAAAAAACCTAACAATATTTTGGCAATCTTTTTCCTCAACTTCATCATTTCCATTTGAATTTGAACTTAAAGAACTTAAATATGTCTTCCCTTCATATATAAAGGAAAGTTGCTGCCATAAAAGTACCGCTAAACCGATTGCTACAGAAATGTTTGCAAAAAATAGGTAAATGAGTACAAAACCTCTGAGTGGTAGAGACTCTACTGATATGAGGAAAGGAAGTGCGCTTTCTCCGAGAAATGTGAAGATGGTTGACAAAGTCAACTTGACCGTAGGAATGTGTCGTAATGGCGGCCAGATTTGATATAATACGTATGAAGACACGATTGAAACGTAGAAGGTACTGGTGACTGCTGACATGAGGAAGAGTATGAAGCTCCTATGGTTTCCAGCACCAACACAATTACCGATCTGCAATGAAAAATGGTAATATTTAAAATTGGCTATAAAAGGAAACGAGTCAAAAGAGTCGAATACACTGAAAGTCACACGTGTATTTTTATTTTTTTGCATATGACCTACTTAAAAGTGTTATCATATTTGAATGCTGACAGTTTTGGACAAAAATTGTTTTGGGTCAGGTTGACCCGTTTACAATTACATGTTTTGACCTACAAATGTGGATGTGAGTATCAAAATTTCTGAATGGAGAAATTATGCTTTTAACTTCAAAGTTAATAAAAACACTTACAAATGGGCAATGATGATCCATGTTCAACACACACATTCCACACGACCGGCAATGATGGGTGTTAGGTGTCTTTGGGTTCGAACACACATTACAAAAAGTGTAATCCATGAGTCCACCTCTACCCACTGCTGGGTAGCTCCCCCAAGATATACGCGGTGGTGCACCAGGTGACCGAAATGCAGCAAGAACATAAGTTGAAAGCGTGGCTATTGACAAAATGGCCGTGATAGTCATATGAAATATACCATGGAAATAACCAGTAGAAAAGATGACTGGATATATAGCCCAAACACCACTACCTGCAGAAAGGAAGCCAATATGATATATAGAGAGGAAATTAAGCAGTAATCAAGGAAATCACATATGGGTACAAAAAGTTACCTATAATGAAAAGCATAAATAACAGGAGAATAATGACAAAGCTTCGGTCTCGCAAACGTCTTAACCAAAAGTACTTGTTATCATGTTTACGGGCATTGTGATTAGTTATGGCTCCACACCAACCACATTTGAAAATGGGCGCATAAGGTGAAATTATGAGCCGCAATCCACATCCCCAACAGGTTGTCTCATGTTCCTCAGTTATGGATGTCACATAATCATCCTCCTAGATGAAATTTAACATGTAACAAGTGAACATTGGTAACAGTGTCTTGATATAAGTTTTGTGTTATTGTATTACAGCTAAATTTTTGAAGCAGTGATAATGGCAATAGGAAATATGGAAATAATGTATTCATACATAGAACTAGAGCAGGGTTCGTTGACCCAAACCGGCCAAAATTACTTTTCACAGGGCAATTAACGTTCGTTTTCTTGAAGTTAACCCCCCCCCCCCCACAATTTTTTGCCCATAGAGAAGCGAATGTAAAAAAAGTTTATTGTGACCATCCGACTATATAGTTCTAGCTAAACTACCACATGTATATGTATCTAGACGTGAGCAGAAAAAACAAATAACCAAACCATAATCCAAATAACCGAACCAATTGGTAAACCAATGGTTCGGTTATAAAAATATGTGTGTAATAACATAGTTAACCGAGTCGACATCAAAACCATCCTATATTAACAGATGATATACTATATGTCAGAAAACTGCTGTTACAATTTTTTACAAGTAACATAAGTCTTCAATTTTACAAATTAAGAGGATTGTTAATATCATCTTCCTAACATACAAATGGATTTATTAACTGAAATTAGCTTAATCCACCTGGCACCTACGTCCAAAGTCGGCAGTTAACCTAACCATCTTTTCCAATAACTAAATCAACCGAACCGAAACCAGTTATGAAAATCTAAAAACCAAATATCAGTATTGGATTTCCCATCAACTATATTTTGCAATCAGTATGTTTACTTGGGTAACAAGACATGTAATTAGGGCAAATAGATCTACTACACAATCAAACAGTAAACATGAAACAATGTGAAGTCATTTTAAGCTATATATGTTAAATTAAATCACCACTAACAAATCATCAAATAACAATATGTTTGATTACAACTTGTTTCTAAAAGTCTTCTCGTTGACCTAACTCTAAGGAGTTGAAAACACAAACACAAATAGAAGAATAGAAGTATAGATACAAAACAAAAACTGATCATCAAAAACATATCCATTGAAAAGTAACTGTTTTGGTGAGACAGAAAAAGATTTACCTGTTTTGAAGGTGAAGCTGAATCCGTTAAATCCATGAAAAACTGGTGTGAATTCAATCGCAACAACAACAAGAAGAAGAAGGCTATAATAATAATAATAATAATATGGTATAAATTGATGAATAAACCAAAGAAAAAGAGTTGAAAAATTCAATAAATAATAATCTTTTATTAGAGTCGTTGACAATTGGAGCGGATTAATATCCTGAAACAATTTCAAATAGAAATAGAGCAGCAGGACTTTAGAAAAAAAAAAGATTTACAGGAAATCCATAATCAAAGAAGTGTTTGTTATTATTGCTAGAGCTAAATATGCAGTTTAACGAACAAGAATTTATGGGGGTCTCTGGATGCGCCGCACAAACAGGGTGTTTGGGAATACTTATGTGATTTATTATAAGTTAATCAACAATTTATTATTATAACTAGCTAACTACCCCGGGAAGGTCCCGGGGTTGAAAAAACTAATATGAACGGTGATAACCGCCGAACAAATGATGAGTGAATTTGATCTTACCTGACCTTGCCATTCATGTTAGATAATACAAATTCCTTGATGTGTATATGCAATCCCCATTGCCTAGCCTCAGTTGAGGTGCTACAACCAACGACATAAGCAGATAAAAACATTTACATACACATATACAATGTTACATATTACTATCCATATCTTCATTTGGCACATATACATTCATTATCAGCCTACATTATCTCCCACTGAGAGTACACGATTTAAACACTTCTACAAATAGAACATAATCAAATAATCTAAAACAACGTACCTCATTAGCACAACCTTCAAATCATCGTTGTCGATTTATGTTAAGCCACCGCTTACGCCATGATGCGAATCGTTGCACCACCATCCTTGTGTTGCGGCTGAAACTGATTATGAACATCCAAATTCTACAAACAACAAAGTAATACACATCTACAGGAGCCTTACACACATATAGTTAACTATATATAATATTTTACTTGTATTTCTAGATCATGGTAATGCAATAATAAATATTATATGTGCTATTTCTAGATCATGGTATGCAAAAAAAAAGTATTATATTAGCATCATCAAATACCATCATATATTTGTTTTCGTAGATGTTTCACAAATTGAATATTTTAAACATTTACCTACAAGGGCTGTCAACATGGTGCCTGGTACGTAGCCACCGTCGTTGACCAAGACAACCCACCCAACACCCTTAAAAAATTATCCCAAAAGAAACCCAAAAAGCTTAACAAAAAAGGGTACATAATACAATACCATACACTGCTGAAAGAAGACGGTGATGGACCGTTGACTGAAGTTGTTGACTCGTCGTTTGTTAGACCTACCAAAATATTATTCAAAAAATAAGGAAAACAACATCGGAGAATTAATATTCGAGAAAACAATCGGATATTAACTGATTAAACAACTAACTACACTAACAAACTAAATAAAAGAGATGCACCGCATCCATCTCATGCCGAAGCTTCGCATAAAGCCCCGGACTGCGATAAACCGAACCAGGAGCTCGTCTCACCTTAATAACATCAGGAACAATAAAACAATAATAACAGTACAATAAAGAACATAAAACAACTTCTAATAATCTCGGAACTGAATGAACCTGAGAAAAACCAAGAATACCATCAAAGGGTCCATGAGCCACCATAAACTCTTGGATCTTTTCAAGACATTCTTCAAAGTTATAGAACTCTTTATATTCCTACAACAATAGTTAACCAATGATATATATTATTTAATGTTTCTGAACCCATGAAGACACAAATGAACCCATAAAGCTAACCGGTAAACGCTGCAAATTCTTGGCTTCAACTTTGGCTTCAAGATGTTCGATTAGTTCCTGATCCGTTGGATCAAATTTCACTCCTGCTGGTAGACCCATCCAATCCTGCTAATATTAATTGATCATCTCCATATATTAATTAGAAATAAAACTTACAAAAAATAATCATGAAAATTAACATAAAATCCTTTATATATGTGTATATGATGGTCAACCTTGGACCATTTGACTTTCTAATGCAGTTGGAAAGAATTGAAGATAGTGTTGAGTTTATAAGGGCAAGGCCAAAACCACTTGCTGTTTATGGCTTCACAACCAATGATAACCTCCAAAAAAAGATGATTACTGAAACCTCATCAGGAGCCATTACGTTCAATGATGCCATTATTCAAGTAATTCAATCTTTTTAATTTTAAGCAGAGTTATTAATTGGTAAGGGTGGTTATAAACTGTTGAACTTAACCTTATTGCATATCAGTTGGTTATCGATTGGTATGGTTTAATGTATATATATATACACATATAGAAGAGGGATTTAAGAATTAGCATATGTTCATATTCTTTTGAATTGATTCTAGATTAGATTTTCAAAGCCTAATAAGAATATTAATATTACCATGATGATCCGTACGATGGAAAGCAACATCGTAAAACATAAAAACAAACCCTCAAAACCCTACACATAAAACTTCAACCAATCACAACAATCTTAAACATAAAATAATAATAATAATAATAATAATAATAATAATAAACACAAACGAATATAATTATACCTGACACATTCTGGGTTTGCCAGATTGACGACGCTTTTTCTGAGCAATAATGGCGGCTACACGATTGGAAACCTTGGCTGACTCGCTACGAAGCTTCTTCCTCGTCGACTTGTTTTTCTTTTTGATGAGAGAGTATTAGGTTAGGGTTGTTTTTTAGGGTTTTGGGAGGAGAAAAAGAAGAAGGAAAAGAGAGAATAATAAGACAGGAGATAAGGTTATGTGATAAGAATGGGTTTCAATTTTGTATTTTTTTAATTAGTTAAAAAAACAAAAAAATTAAAAACATCAAAACCTTTAAATTAAGATGCCACGTGGCGATTTCAAGAGGGGGTTGAAGGAACCAATGGACGCCACGTCAGCAAAATAGCTTTCTTTTATATATATATATATATAGATAAGTAGGTCTAAATTGGTCATTTTTATATTTGAGTACTCAATAATGAAATACGAGGTTTAAATAATCAATCACATTTTTTTTTAAATATTTCTCCACAAATTTCAAATTTGAGTTTAGTTATTTAAGTCAATTTTTTAATAATAGTTCTAGTTATGTTTGTTACTATTACGTATAAGTTTATTATATTTTTTTGATTATATAGCAAATGTGTCATGCCATTATTTATGAAAATATATTTTAGAACTGTTTTTTAATAATTTAATTTGAAAAAGACTCGGAATAAAACAAATTAAATCGATGTCATACTTGAATCAACTTAAAATTTGGAATTAGGAAGTCATTTTTGTATCTCAAACCCGATGTTTTATATTAAGAACTCTTGAAAAACAAATGTTGTTCTGACAACCATAATATTTTTTGTTCTTCCGTTTTATATTTGACTAGATTATACCCCGGGAACGTCCCGGGGTTGAAAAATCTAATATGATATATTAATTTTACATATGAAATAGAATGATGCGCTTTACAGTTACATGCATGAAAGCTTCGGGTAGCAGCTAACCTAAAACAATTAAAAATATATCTCTAATGTTAACGCCTAACCTTAAAAAATTTATAACTCTAATATTAATATCTAACCTAAAACAATGTATAACTCCAACACTAACGCCTGTTGAAAATAGAATTCATATTTACTGATTTGAACATAATTAGTAACTTGCCTATACATGATTAATGATTTACCTGAACGCTTTGCATGTTTTTTTCCTGTTTGAACAAAACCCAACAAAAATAGTCGTTTTTTTTTCTCCGTTTTTTATATAACACTATGGTACTCGTTGGAAAGATAATAAAACGCTCGTTAATTTGGTGTAATTTTTTTCTTTAAAAAATCTCGTATATAAAAGATATTAACGTTTAAAAATCATGGGAGAAAACATAAGAGAGAAAAAACTAATTTTGTTTTTAAATTAATTTTTTCCTAAAATATCTCAATGCCACATGGGATGACACATGGCATACTCAAGGAAGAGAATGCCTATTTGAGTGCCATGTCATTAAAATGGCTTTGGTTTATTATATGTATAGATTAGTTCATGTCATGTGTTATTTATTTAACAAAGAAAACTTCTTGTATAAAATATATTATCGTAAAACTTTTAATTGTATAACATATATTATCATATTTTTTTTTAAAATTGGTTGTTATTTTTAGTTAAAACTAAAAAACTCCAAACTTTTATTATATACTCAAAAACAAAGACATCCGCGTTTAGTAACACTCATACGACTCAGTCAAAACAAATAAACAAAGTTTTTTATTTTATTTTAACTCTAATTAATATTTTATTAAATGAAAAAAAAAGGTTAAAAAATGTGTTTCCAGTCCATTGTACATGTAAGATTGTAAGGCTCTAGACCTGGACCGTACATAATAATCAAGATAACCTTCCTGATACTCAAATTCTTATCATCATCATCCTTGGATTCAATGGCTATTTCTTTCTTTTCAGTTCAGACCAAGGGTATAATAGTCTTGCATTGGTTAATAACCAAATTTATACTTTCAGTTTGTTATATTCCTCTCCTTGTTGTTGTGCAGGTTATTCGGTACCAATGCACCTTAATTCGTCTCCACTCGGATCCAATTTGCTCTTTCCTGTAAGCAATTTCTCCTATCATTTTCTCTGTTACTATAATTCTGCTTCCATCGTTTCCTTTTTTGTTGTTTTTTTTAGTTTTTCGAGTTTAGGTCTTCTCAGTGATCATCTAACCAAGTGTAGGTTTTTGTGTTTGTCTGTTTTGTTATAAAGCTTAAAATATCCTTTTTTTTAACTGCGATTTCCATAGTAAAATGAAACCCCTAAAGATTTGGAAACCTCCAACTTGGATGTCTATTAATCGGATTGAGATTTTATATGTAATTTTCATAACAAAAATGTTGTAAGAATCGTTAGGCACTAGTCGTCAGGTGATGTATTAATTGGCAGTGGCGGATCTAGAAATTAATTTCAGTAGTAACTTTTTTCATTTTTTTCATTTTAGTAGTATTGTTTTCCAAATATCGTAAAAAAAAACAAATTTCCACTAATTTTCCACTACGCGCGCGAAGTTGAGTAGCAACGGACGCGGCACCTAGCTTCAAGCTAGGTCCACCCCTGTTAATTGGATTACGAATTTATATGTAATTTTCATAACAAAAATGTTGTAAGAATCGTTAGGCACTAGTCGTCAGGTGATGTATTAATCGGATTGAGATAATTTTCAGTTTTATGTATACACGCACATTTGTATATGTAATTTTATAAGTAGGCATGTTTAAACCCCTTCCTTGACTCATATTTTTAAGTAGATAGGAATAGGATTAATCACTAGAATTTACAGGTTTTGGCCGGATTGCTAGAGTAGACGACCACCGATTTTTTGGCTGTTTAGGACTGGATTTGACCACCGTTGACTGCCTAGCGATTAATGGGCTGATTAGATGAAAATTACTCGGTGAACCTCCGACTAGCGATTAATCGAAGGCTAGGCTGATTTTTACAACCATGGCACAAATGAAGTTTGAATCATTGATATATTATTGTGATAGATTGATAGTGCCCAAGTAGTTTCAAAATTAGAGCTCTAAGTTTGGTCAGTTTAGTGATTAACCTGAAATTAGAAAGAAATGCTTATGGGATCTTAGCATTTGGTTTCTATGCTTCAAACATTCGGAAAAAAATGGCAGTTATAGTTCAATGTTTTACTTAACGGTTAATACCCTTTATAATCATAAAAATCTGACAGACTGTCCTCTTAGCATAACAATATTATCTTATATTTAGGAGATATGTATAGAGTTATTAGATAGATATTAATTCCATAATTATCTTGTATTATCTCCCCTATAAATATAGGGCTTATGCATTCATATTGATCATCAATAATATTAACCATAAACCACTTTTATGTCCAACGCTCCCCACAAATAAGTTCAGTAGAATATTGCTTATGTAATTTTGTTGTAACTTTATCGACATTTTTCAATTTATGATATTTCCTAAAACGTTAAATGAAATCATGGCGTTTTACTCAGAAAATTCTAACACCATATCATTTTGGAGTTAAAATGTAGTTCCTTAGTTGAAACATAGTATCAATGATGTAAAAGTTTTGTGCATTCGTTCTTTTTAGGTTTACTTTGTCTATGTTAAATACACTTGCAATTTACCGATGTAGTGCAATATTTACACTTAAAAACCGTTGTGATTTATTTCTTTTCACAGAAAAGATTCATATGCCCTACAAAACGGGTCCCACACCAGCAGGTCCGAAGATATAAAGCGTTTTGTTCTTTAGAAGTTGCAGTTCCTAGCATTGATACTCCTTTATCAGCTTCAATCAATTCCACAGAACTTATGTATGTAGTTCTTTCTTTCCTCTCCTTTTTTCTTGTAATTACTACTCCCTCTAAAATTGCAACACTTAGGAGTTAGACTATATACATACTTCAACTGATGTGTTAAAATGCCTAAATTACCCTTCGGAGATCAGTAATACGGACAATCTTGTAGACCAGAATAGATTCTATCCAAGGGTAAGAAGGTAATCTAGTTGGGTCTCATGCCAAAACTTAAAGGTTAAAATTTCCAGGCATGGAAGGGGTAGTGTTATCAACGTTGGTTATGTTGATCAATTTACATGTATATGGGTGGATTGGTTTTTTTTTTTTTTTAATCTCAAAAAAATGTGTGTTTTTAATACAAAAACTTAAAGTCTGATATTTTTTTAGCTAAAAGAAGTTGAAAAATGTGTGTTTTAAACCTGCTTAATCGTTTTTATTAAAAGATCTAGACCATTTATGTAATAATATTGTGTTTGTAATCATAATTAACACATTTAACTGTTTTTCAAAAATGGATCCGTGTTTGCAGGTCAGGTCAATCCATCCCCACTCAGCCCAATTTAAAGTACTAAAAAATGACATGCTTCGACCCAAACCGGTTCTCATTACCCAACACATCCATCTTGCGCTTGCCGACTTTAACTTTTATCAATATTTAATTAGCTGATTTTGTTTCTAACTGGGACCTACTGATCCTAAACAGAAGACACATATCAGATGTCATACCAGAGCATATTCAAAGGTTGGCTTTGATGGATCTTGACCCTGGCTCAGCTAAGTTGGCGATAACCATTTTGGGCCCATTTTTATCAGCATTTTCGTTCCTCTTCATTATACGGATTGTGATGTCATGGTATCCAAAGCTTCCAGTTGGGAAGTTTCCTTACGTGATAGCGTATGCCCCCACAGAGCCGATATTGATAGTTACACGAAAGGTGATTCCACCCCTTGGTGGGGTCGATGTAACACCTGTGGTTTGGTTTGGGTTGATTAGTTTTCTTAATGAAATATTAGTTGGTCCTCAAGGTTTGCTTGTTCTTTTGTCTCAGCAGGTTTAGATTATGTATTGACTTATGAAGAAAATCTACAATTTTTTGAACCAAGACTTTAATAGAATATAATTTCTTGTGGTAGTGATTCTTATATATTGTTTTCTTCCTTTGTAATTATATAAATGTAGTAGTGTACACCCATAGATGTTCTACCAAAAGCCATCGTTGTCGATACACATCTTAAAATCTGGCAAATCAGAGCCATCTATGTTCATGCAATCAAGAAGAAAGAGTAAAGCAATATATTCTGCATGTGTTTCAAGCCAATTACTGCAACAAGCAAGATTTTAGATCTGGTGGTGCAACGATGGTGGCGGCCACAATAGAATACTGGTGTAAATGCATTAAAATATAGATAGAGGTTGAAAATCGTGGTAGGTGTCACTTGTATTGTAACACCATCAGTGGATGTGTATCACTTTAGATAAAAAAATTGTTTGTGTTCAAGATGTTGTAAGAAATAAGAACTCAAAACTTCATGAGAAAAAAATGTTTGTGGTCATATTAAGGGATATGAGATTGAAGAAACACAAGTACAAATCTGAATATAAGGGCTAATGGTTCAACATGTGTGATTAGCCTAATACAAGTTCCAGGTTGGGGTTCGATATGTTCCAAGTCAAGGTATAAGACTTGTAAAACTGAAACAACACCGTGAGCTTGTTACAAGAATAAGAGGTGGAGGGTTCTACACGTAACCACCCTCTGGCGTGAGAATAGGTATGGTTTCTTGATGGATAAAGAGTATTCGGTAAACAATAAGTATGGAGCAAGAATGCTGAGCGCAAGATCAGTTTTACCTTAGACCACGGTTCCTATAGCGGGAATGGATGAGAAGGATTGGACGAGGGGCCGTCGTCAAGAAAATCCTATTTTGTCCCCTTTTGCCCTCACCATGGGTGTCTGTAGAGGTGGGAGCATGTCCGCATGGCTTGATTTGCCACATGTCGCTGTTAGTGTGTACTTTTTGTTTTGCCTGCCCCAGACCATTGATGTAAGTTGAGGATGATGTTGATCCATAGTGCATCATTGGTTGAGTGTCGCTATCATGTGTACCTTGACTACCTTCTATCTCCTCTGCTACACTCCATTAGAGCGGTGACACCTGATACAGTGGTTTGTGATTTGTGCTTGGTCAAATGTCACTATCATTGTATCTCTTGCGGTGAACGCTTGGTGGAGGCACACTTGGCACAACAGTTTGCGGATGATGTCTGGTTCCACGTCATCATCCTTTGTGTTAACATGTTTTCCTCGCGATGGCTCGCTTGCCACATGGCGGATGTGTTCAGCGGGCGTAATGTCGAGCCTAGTTGGCTGTTTTGTGATTTCGGATGTGGATTTAGCCCTGGGCCATGAGGGGTCCAAGACCATTCTCTTCAAGAATGATAAAAATACGTCAATTGCTTATAGAGTTATAGCGGTTTTATTATACAAACTTTGTATTATATTATAACTTAGTAATATAATAAAATTTCAAAATGTAAATATTGTATTAGCAAAAAAAGGGAATATTTTATAGAATAGTAATCAAGTTTTACTAGTGTTCTAATTAGATCACTCATAAAAAAATTTGTTCTAATTAAGTCATTAAAGTTTATTTTATGTTCTAATCCTTTATAGTTTACCTGAATAGCAGGTATAATATCTATAATTAGAACATTAAAGTAAACTTTAGTGACCTGATTAGTACATCAAAGTAAAGTTGACTTATCTAATTAGGAAAAAAATGTTTTTATAAAAATTGTGAATATTTAAAAAAATGCGAAAAGTTTAAAAATGTTTATATTTTTAATTTTTTTTATTATTTATATTTTTTTAATTATAGAAATTGAAAAAAAAATGTTTAATGAAAATTGATGACCTTCTAAACGGGTAAAATATCTATGATTAGAACATTAAAATTACTTCAGTTACCTAATTGGAACAATTTATTTTATGAGTGACTTGATTAGAACACTCCTAAAACTATGTTACTATTTAGCAAAGTTATATACCGTTTCTAGAAAGAAAAGGCAAAACTAGGCTGTCATAATTTAAAATACTTGTTTTTTTTCAACAAGACAAATGGTTTGATTAAGTTTTAAGTTATGAAGTATCAATTTAAGTATTTAACGTTAACTTAGTAACACAAAGGTCATTAGTTTAATCCCCACTAATTGTAAGAAAAACAAGTTTAAAACATTAAAAAGAATATTTAAAGGTGTTTAGGATTGAGTTTGAAAATTACTTATTAAAAAAAAACCAATAAATTTGCAAAATCCAAAAAAAAAAAAAAAACGAATAAACAATTTCCAAACTCACTCAGACTTGAACGTTATCTGTTAAAGAGTTGAGGTTGCAAAGTCCATCCAAACACCTCCTAAACCCTATACGAGTGGACGGGTAAAGGATTTGGGAAACCATATTATCCATTCGGGTTTTACAACCCACTCTCCTCAACCAATTACAATTACAGTTACAGTTACAGGTACAGGTACTCATCTCCTTTTCTCTCGCCTTATCTCTCACATCAACGTCTCACTGTTAGGGTTTCAATTAGACGAAGAAACTGATATATTAATTAATGTATACAACATGATTTAATCGTATGTTTATTTGTTACTTTAAACTCCAATTGCAGTGGTTTAATCCTACTATTCAGTTTATGTCTTCGAATATACTTAAACTGGCTTTAATTTTCAACATAAAATCTGTTACGAATTGTTCGTTAGCTTTGTTTATATAAAGCACGGAAGATGTAGCCATGTAGGTAGCTTAGATGAGGATGTTGAGGTGGATGTGCGGACACACACAGTTAGATAGGATAAGAAATGAGTTTTTCAGGGATAGATTGGGGGGTAGTTAGTATCTCGGATAAGATAAAAGAGGGGAGGTTGAGATGGTTTGGGCATGTGAAGGGGAGGCAGTCGACTGTGCCAGTTAGAGTGGTAGAAGGTTTCACGGTGGACGGGAGGAGCTGTAGAGGCAGGCCAAAAAAATTGACTTGGGACGAGCGGGATAGACAATATTTACTGGGGTTGCACCTGTCTGAGGACATGGTCCACGATAGGGGTTTATGGAGGCATATGATTAAGGTTAAGGACTATTAGGATATGTGAAAATGCATTTTAGGTGTATCGAAGGGTCTCAAATTTGTCTTCCTGAGTTCCTGTATGTTTGTTTATAGGTAGTGTATGGTGGTATAGCTGTCTATTCTTTCAATGTATTGTTTTTTTAATGTCTATGATGTCATGAGTATTTTTTTTTTGTGAGTCGTGTGTTTTGACTTTTGAGCAGAGAGTCTCTCTAGAAGCAGTCTCTCTATCCCTAGGGGTAGAGGTAAGGCTTGCCTACCCTCCCCAACCCCTACCAACAGCTTTGCTATTTATGGGATTTACTGGGCTCGGTTGTTTTATAAAAACTGTAGTTAGCTTTTAGATTGAAATATGTGATGCTATTTAGAACTAATAGTTTGACTTCAAAAGCTAGCAATTATTCAATCTTTACCAAACATTTGGTAAATGTTTGCAATTGAGTTCTTGGTTTAAAAAAGCGCGCCTGGGGCGCGCTTTAAGCGTTTGAGGCGCGAGGCTCCAAGAAAAACGCTTTTTTTTTGCCAAAAAGCGCTGAACTACATGAAGCGCCGCCTCGAGCGCTTGAGGCGCGCGCTACAGTAGCGCCTCAGCCCAAAAAACCCTTTTAAACTGCTTTATTTGGCCCGCTACAGTAGTTCCTCGTCGTTTTTATGTTTTGAATATGCTTTTTAAGTGTTCAAGGGTGTTTTATAATCATGTTTTTGTGCTTATGATTGATTAACATGTAGAAAATGTCATATTGACATATATAATTTTTTTTTTATAATTTTTTTTAATACTATACGTGAAGCTCTCGCCTCGCGCTTTAAGCCCCGCGCTTCGGATTTTGGACCCAAAACGCCTCGGAGCCCTTCGCGCTTTTTTAAACCAAGATTGAGTTAAAACAGTCCTCTGGCTAATAATAGATTGTTTTGTTTCTACCTGTAAATAGTAAATACTGCTGCTGGATAATTATTTACTACTCTACACGTGTATCATTTCTTGAACCAATATGTAACACTCTTCCGGCTCCTGCTCTATGCCTTTTACATTATAGATATCACGTTTTCGCGAATGTTTAGTATTATTTGTATATTGCACAAGTCATATTTCTGTTGCTTCACATTTATGATATAATCTATTAATTTTAGTCTAACCTTGTTTACAGGAGTCGCTTGTTAGTGTTGACGACACGACTTCCATACGCCTCTGCTCATTTACTGATCCAGTTTCATAACTTTCAGTTGCATTATCTATCTTTTAAGGTTTGTCACCATAATATTCAAAAATATCGTTTGTCTTGCTGTTTGTTTCTTTAGGAGAGAGCGCAGCATAACTTAAGAATTGGTGGTTCCTTTAAATATAAAATTTAAAAATGCCGTTTATTCTGTCTTCGTCCTTCATGACCCCTTGCTTTTTAGTTAATAACGTCAAGGCACCCCGCGTTTTACTTTCACAAACATTGTTACCACATGCACTCTACAATTCTATCCATTGCCACATTCTTCAAAAACATATATTTGCTGGTAAGCATACATCCACAATTCTAAAGCGTAAGTCACATTTGGAATTTATTACAAGAAATTCGTTAAACTCCAACCATGAGCTCGCTAGTGATGATAACATTATGGAAGATGATTGGAAGGATCTAGAAGATGTTGATGATATAGATTCACCTTGGGAAGGAGCAATTATGTACCAAAGAAACCCTACGATCTCTCACATTGAGTATTGTACTACGTTAGAGAGATTGGGATTAGGACATATCTCAACTGATGTTTCAAAATCTCGGGCCTCTTTGATGGGATTACGGGTCACAAAATCTGTTAAGGATTTCCCGCAGGGAACACCTGTAATGATATCCATTGATGTGACAAGAAAGAAACAGAATTTGAAGCTAGATGGGATCATTCGGACAGTCATAACTCTTGGATGCAACAGGTAAACCTTCTGTTCTTAAAACATGTTTATAGATTTGTTGTACGATATTAAAACTTGTATCTGCAATGGACTATTTATAAATTGTGATTTCTTTTTTTGTTCGGTTAAGGTGTGGTGGACCGGCTGCTGATTGTGTGTTTTCCAATTTCTCACTTGTACTATCTGAGGAGCCTATAGAAGAGCCTGAAATCATAAACATGGGAGTAATATATGGTCAAAGTCAACAAGAAGAAGATGACGAAGCATCTGTTGACTTAGATGACTGGCTGTATTTCCCTCCCGAAGAGAAAGTGATAGATATATCTAAGCATGTGAGAGATATGATCCATCTGGAAATAAAGATCAACGCGCTTTGTGACCCGACGTGCAAAGGTTTGTGTCTTAAATGTGGTCAAAATCTTAATAACAGTAGTTGTAATTGTAGTCAACAGGGGTCAAAGTCAAAAGGTTATGGGCCTCTTGGAGGTCTGAAAGAGAAAATGCAACAATAGGGTTGCAAAAGATTCTTTAATTTGTTGAATTGTAACATGTGCTTGCATGATTGTAACTAGGGATCTTTGTCAAGTTTATCAAACCAGAATTGAAGAGTTTAAAATAATAATCCCGTAGTCGGTAGTTCTCACTTGAACTTTTTTTTTTCCTTTTCTACCTTTGGAACCTTATTAGTTTGAATTGAATATAAGCATGGATGGGTTGAGCTGTATATGTGGTAAAATGTACTGGTTAAGCAGATTATGTAGCGGGTCAATATAGCAGTCTAGCAGCATGTATTATGACACTTTGCATGATCTTCAAAATTTAACATGTTTTTTCCCTCTTAAATTAAAGACAAGCTGTATCCATCCATTTTGACTGTAGATGTTAATTTCTCGGCTCAAATATAATCAACGCGTTTCAACTCTTTGACCATGAGTGGGAGGACAATTCAACAGTTAAGCACGAAGCACGCCTGGGTGTGAGAAATTTTAGTAGGAGTCTTGGTTTTAAAAAGCGCGAAGCGCATAAAAGCGACGAGGTCTAAAACCGAGGCGCAAAACGCAGAGCGTAAAAGCGGTGGGCTTATTGTATGCGAAGCGCAAGACAATTATATAATTTTTTCTATATATCCTATAGGTTTTTAGCATCCTTACCCTTAAAATATAGATATAAATAAGGTTAATATATGATTTAACTTAAATGTATAACCTTTTTAGCTATATGTATAACACTTTGAAGCACAAAAACACCCCCTGTACGAAAAGCGCACTTTTCTGCGTTTTTTCATGCGCTTTTTATGCTTTTCCTGCTCTTTTTGTACACTGTGCGCCTTGAGTGACATAAGGCGCATGGATCTGCACATCAGGTCGCCTCGCGCTTAAGCGCGCCTGAAACGCGCTTTTTAAAACCTAGGTAGGAGTCCCCATGGACAAAACGAATAATATTTCTGATTGGCCCATTCGCATTTTTACTGTTGGGTTTTCTAAATTTCACTACTGCATCAAACAATTTTGCTAATACCACGTTCAATATGAATCATATGATTGCAACACATTTTTTTGGTTATGTTAAGCAAAACTCAAAAGGGGGTATGTTGCCAATCATAGAAATCTGAAAACAGTGGTCTGGGTATGTACTTTGTACTACTGATGTTAAAATGTTAAATCATGGATCGGAAAGCAAAAGGTAAAACAGGCTGGCTGGCTGGCTGGGCCAAAGGGAAAAGACCGGACCCCTGACCCAGGGGTACAGTACTGTTGTACATCTTCGATACTCTTCCATTCCAGCAACTACACTTCTAAAATTTGACTTTTAAAGATAAATTAATAATAAATATTTTTAATAGAGTTAAATGCCAAAATGGCCCCTGTGATTTGGCCCAAATTGCCACTTTGGTCACTTTTTTTATTTTTTTGCCAAAACCACCCCTCAAAGATCGAAAAATGCCAAAACGGCCCATATTTAACTGAGTTTTTAACTGAGGATGTTTTATAAATAAATCAGAGATAATTTAAATCCTTATTCAGTATACAACATCAAGTCGTTGCTGTGAATTTTCAATAACCTCCATCTCTATCTCTTCCCTATCCTCTCTCTCTCACAAACTCTGTAAATATATATACAACAACCACCTCCATCGTTGCCATCAAAACACCACGACACCATCAACCACCGCCCCCTCCATAATCACCATCTTCTTCTTCTGTTCTTCAACAAACAGGACCCCAGCTGCCTTCCACCACCGTTCCGACCATATGCCCCGGCGGCCACCATCATTTTTTCTGACGACCTCAAGGCCCCGATCTATCTTTTGAAAAGCCCCGAGCTACCAGATATTATTCGTAAGGTAATTCGTGAAAGAAAGAAAGATGAGCGTGGTAGAGAAAGAAAGCATAGAAGTAATCGCAGAAAGCATCGGCGTCGCCAATATATCTCCCGCCATTGGAACCACCACCGTTTTCCTCCCTGCTCCACCGTTCTGATGGCGGCATACACCAATCGCCACCGTATTGATGGGTATTGAGTTGGAGTTATTATTTGTTTGGATCTGAAAGGAAGGGGTAGAGTTGTAGTTGGGTTATTACTGGTGTTGAAGGTGGTGGTGGGGTTGACAGAAGTCAGGATAGGATTTTGATGGGTTGTTCCTGGTGTTGAAGGTTGTGGTGGTTGGTGGGTTTTACGATGGGGGTAGAGATAGTTCTTGTGCAGCAAGCGACTGTGTAGCAGATTCATCGGAATTAGGGTTAGGGGTTCATGTTGAACTTATAACCTAATGTTTTCTTGTGTAAAGCAAGTTTTTAATGGTTTAGATGTCATGTTTGTGGGAATATGTGTTGATTCTTGTGTTTGCCTTTCCATATACCAAGAGCCGTGCAGAAGGTAGTTGTGGCTAACCATTCCTCTGAGACTGCATTGTGCAGGTGGACTTGATGGGGTTAGTTGTCTAGCTTAATCAAGATTTATAATTGGCAACTAAGAAACATTTTTGGTAAACAAGTTCTTACAGTTATCATCTCAACAACAGTTAAATTAATCTTTGATGATGCAATTTTTGCATCCTTGTCGGTTTTTACTTTTTACAAATTGACTAAACAACAATTAGGACTTACGTGGTTTGTGTTGTCACTAGTGGTTGCTCTCGCATTCTGCAGTGTTTGTCGACTGTCGAGTGGAGGGTGAAGGGTGGTGGTGGTGGTGGGTGAAGGGTGGTGGTGGTGGCGGCGGCGGCTGGTGAAGGTTGTGGAGATGGGTTATTTGCAGAAGAAGAAGAGGGGGGTTGGGATGAAATGACGAAAATGCCCCTGATACTTAACTGACTTTCAACCATCAGTTAAAAACTCAGTTAAATATGGGTCATTTTGGCATTTTTCGATCTTTGAGGGGTGGTTTTGGCAAAAAATTCAAAAAAGTGACTAAAGTGGCAATTTGGGCCAAACCACAGGGGCCATTTTGGCATTTAACTCTTTTTAATATATTGCTCTAACTTTTAAAATTAAATAAAAAAAAAAATACTCCGTAATACAAATCAATCAGAAGTCCATAATTGAAGCTGTACGAAAAAAGTAATGGTATTTTAATTAGGTGAAATGCAGAGATTTTAATATTAAGTTAAAATTCCTCAAATGGCTAATACGTACTAAAAGTTCGAGCAATCCGCTAGTGAACATATATAGATTTTGTCAGTAACTTGTTTAAGATTTTAGTAAGACCATGTTTACTTAAGCGCTAAAGGGGCCTTAAAATAAAATTAGCGCCCCTTAAGGCCCTCCACACCGCTACATAGGGGCCTTAAAATCCCAAAACATCTCTCAAGCGTTAAATTTTTTAACGCCATTTTTTCTCGGAAGTTGTGCTTTACTCTTGCAGCCAATCAGTTTGAAGGTGAGGGGCGCTAACTTCCTTTTCCACTACTTATGGACTAAGGGGCTGTTTGTTTGACAGCTGAATGATTCAGTTCAGAGCCTACCTCTGAATCGGTCAGAGGTAGGAGTGTTTGGTTCATGAATTCAGACCTCTTAATGGAACCCTATTCAGACTGAATGGTTCAGTTTTATACCAATGCTGAATGAAAAAAGAGGAGTCTGATTACCCTGATTACCCTTCCTGCTCCTCATCTTCTCCTTCCTGATTCTCATCTCGTTCTTGCTCCTCCTCTCCTCTGCCGCCAACAACCCTGCTCCTCCTATCCTCCCCCTGCCGCCGCTCCTCCCCACACCACCCTCAGCCCTCGTCACCCTCCTCCTCCGACCTCCAACCGCCGCCACCCACCCTTCTTCCTCTCCTCTGCTTTCGTCTCCTCCGACCTCCTCCAACCACCAGCCGCTGCTGTCACTCTCATCTCTCTCTACTTCTGAGCGGCCCTTAATATCAAGAATGAAAAGGGTCGAAAAGGCTCCAGCCATTGTTCTTCAATCAAACCATGAGATATATAAATACAAAATGATTATAATGATGTGAATTAAATGGTGAAGAAAAGAAGAAGAAAAGGAAACAGGGGAGTGTGGTGTGTGTGGGGGTTAAAGCAAAAAATGATTCTGTCATGTGTGTGTTTAATAAGAAGAAAAAAAAAAAGATTCTTTGGTTTTGCAATAATAATGTATTTTGGTCTAGGTGGTTCTGTAGTTTGATGGTAATAATAATAATAATAATAATGTACAAGTGTTAGGATTTTTATTGAATAAATTATGTATAAGGGATAAAATAGTCATTTTGCGCACTCATTCAGACATACAACCAAACAACCATTACTGGTTTAGCACTTACTGGTTCAGAGCCTCTTACCCATTCAGACCTCTTACTGGTTCAGCACTTACTGATTCAGCACTTGCCAAACAGCCCCTAAGTGTTTTATTAAATTGTAGAGACCTTTGTTAGACTGTAGAGCTTCGACGGGATACATGAGACCGCTAGTAGCAATGGTAAATAGAGAGCATCTAAAGACATTATTGAGAATTTGATGGAACATATGTAAAAGTTATAATTACACAGAAACGTTGGTTCTTGTTTTTGATTAACCATATGTGTTATTGAAGAATGAGTGATTCAACATAATCCGGGCCGAAGAAAACCAGGATGTGACATGATTTTTTTCTCAACACATTTGCTTATATTCTTGTTCACTTTATCAACATTTCTATCCGAACTGAATCATAAAGACAAAGCTCAAACGAATATTTCTGATCATAAAAAATACACAAGTGATCATACCCATCTTTTCATCAACACTACTGTGAAGACCGACTAGTCGTACATTTATAATCCTATTTGCATGTTAACGGAAGCAAAATCATTAATGTGTACAAGGAAGAAGAATCAAAGAAGTTTTCAGAAGATATTATTGCACATGCATTCTCACAATCATAAACTTGTACTGAATAAAGAGTGATTAGTCAATTCATATCCAGATAATTGCAAAAAGATGTAACCAAAAAACAAAAGCTGGTGCTCAAGAATAGAAGGAACAATGTAAACAATCCCCACATGTCCCATATATAAGTAAAGGATCGATATCCTCCATTCACATGGCACATTCTGTGATCCAATTTCTATAGCAAGACGATAATAAGCTAGCTGTTGATCAAACAAGATGCAAAACAATCTACAGTGGCGTCTTTAAAGATTTTGGTGCATGTCTGAGCTGTTAAAAGATATCTCTTAGACCTAAAATTTTCAGTTTTAAATGTATATTAGGCTTATAAATGGGGTTGTAAGTTTTGAGTTTTAAATAAGTTTCCAGTGACATCATTTTTTTAAGTTTAAAATGAGTTTTCCATTTAAAAAAATACATACATATATATAGGAATTTTATAGAAAAAATGTGCCCTTTCAAAAAAGGGGCCGCCGGGAGTCCTTCCCGGCCACCCTAAGACCCTCCTATGGGATATGACAATCCATATTATAACAACCATTCAAATGTAATCAAACAAGATGCAAGACAATCATAGTACAGACAAGACTAATATATGAATGATTATTATCATGACTTCAAATAATAGAGATCGAAACTCGCTTTCACCTTACATACATCCAAACAGCCCATAAATTTGAATGGAGTTTGATGACAAGTCACTATATTGGAGTTTTATACCACGGAATCATGCATGAGACATATGATCTTTGGTACATAGGACAATGGTCGGATATTGGTGGACCATAGTCTAGCTATCTTTCTTTTAAAGTTACATTTCTTCTTCTAAATGACTAGATGTTTGTTAAAATAAAGACTCTAAAATTTAAAAGGCTTTTACCCTATGTGTGAAAATAGATGGCCCACTTGAATTATAAACGTTTATATTAGCATAGGTATCTAACGTTGTCACTTTATTATAGGGTATGTTTGGCAAAAACTAGCTGGTAGCTGGAAGCTTTTTAAATATATTTTAGTGTTTGACAGAGTAGCTGGAGCTTTTTAATAAAATGTATAAAATGACCAAAATAGACATAATTAAAAACTTGTAAAGAAGGTTTTTATTTTATTTTTAAAATATAATGAGTATTTGTATCATTTACTAATTAAAAGCTTGTAGCTAGTAGAGCTTTTTCTTAAAAGCTACTATAGAGCTTTTTCTCCAATCTAAAAGCTTCCAGCTCCTTCAACCAAACAAAGCTTTTTATTGAGTAGGAGCTTTTTCTTAAAAGCTTGAAGCTTGAAGCTCCTAAAAGCTCTTAAAAGCTCCTTGCCAAACATACCCATAGTCTTGAGAAAAAAAAAATCATTCTAACGCGGTAGAAAAGTTATAGTTTTAAATCTTTAAAATTCGCATGTTGACACAATTTTGATAATTCATCACCATACGCATTGGCGGACCAAGGTTATGTTTAGGGGGGGGGGGGGGCCTTGAAATTCTTTTAGTGTAATTTGTACGCAAAAAACCCGACTACACCCTTTAAAAGTTCGGTTAAACCCCCTGGTCGCACACCTTGAAAATGCTTCCTGGGTCCGCCACTGACTATACACAATTCATAAATCACTCAAGGAAACCCGAATAAAGGATTTATTACTCGTTTTACTTGCATATATACAACAAATCAAACCGACGACTCCAAATGGAAAACCATTTGATCAAACCAAGGTTTCAAGCAATCAATATACATAAAAATCACACTCTTAACACATTCTTATATATGCCTGAACACCAACAAAATAAAATATCCCAAAAAACCCATATTGAAACCCGAAAACTTCAAACGGGTCAACACAATCTTGGCAATGGTCTACCATGAGACGAACCCGATAGCATGACTCGATCACCCTTAACCATTTTAGACATTTGACCCTTCATCTCCCTACAAACTTTCTCCAACTCCACAACCCTCCATTGCATTCTTTGCAAGTTTAGTTTCACCACCCCATCATCAAGCTCCTTATCTTGATCATATCTTGAACTTGTTCTCGAGCTGTGGTCCGCCGAATCGTAATGGAGATGATCATGGGCGCCATTGTTGTTGTAGAGGACCATAAGTTCTCTACTGCTTTTGGTCAATGGAGTTTGGTGATGATCATGGTCGGTTATGTAGGGGTAATCTTGATGATGATCGTTTGTATAAACCGTTGGTATGTTGGAATGTTGTGAAACAAGTGCTTGGACTGCAATTCTTGGTGGGATTCTAGGATTTTTGGCTAAGTCTTTGCATGCTTCTAAGCTTAGCTTTTCATAATTTAAACACCTACATAGCCTTGATCTTTCTTCCAATGATAGACATGGGTGTGACTGCATATTCAAATTAACCATCTTATTGTTAGAAACCGATAATAATACCACATTTTAAGGATGATTAATGATTGGTTGCTAATGATAAAATGCAATTACTCACAATTTTAGTAAACATTATTTAAATAAAATCTAACTATTTATTAAATATAATTTAGATACTTTATTTAATAAGTTTTCTACTCAATACAAAACAGTTTTAGTGATAAGTTGAGACACGGAGGTGATTATACAACTAGTAGTTAGGGTGTAAACGACCGAAATGCAAGTGAGCTATTCGAGATTGACTCGTTAAAAGCTCAAATCAGATCATTCTAGTTAGAGCTACTTTAAGAAAGGAGTTTGACTCCGAGCTTCACATATTAAGTTTGATAATGGTGACAAAATTGTAGTAAGTTTTATTTACATATTTAATTTATAAATAAATAAATACATGATTAATTTTGCTAAATATATGTATTCAATACATAAAAATAGTAGCATAAATGTGTGTATATAACAATAATGATTAATTGTTTGATAAATAATAAACAAGTCGAGATTGAGATTGAAATTGAAAATTCATTACCACTAAATTCAACTAAATTCGAGCTTTTAGAAATAACGCTAAATACGAAACCAACTCGACTTTAAATTTAACGAACCGACTGAGTTTACCCTGACACAATATTGACATATTGTATCAACTTAAATGAGATAAAAATAGTTTATAAAATAATTGTAGTGTGGTATAAATACAAATGAAAGGTCTGTTGAAAAGTAGGGCGTGGCGGGCAACAAGAGACCATCAATCATGTGGCCTTATACTGGATTCTTTGGCCATTTACTAATTGACAGAGACAAACGGTCTGTCACTAAAACACCCAGTTACTTATTTTTTTATTCCTTCTCCCTCAATTCACGTCCAATAAGTATATAATATTAATTATATGCATATAAATAACACAATTTGATACTTAACAAATCACAGAAAAGATGAACTCGAGCTTACAAAATTTTTTCACAAGGAACTTGAGCTTTGGATACATAAGGTTGAAACGACTCAAACTCGAGCTCATATATACTCTGTTAAAATTTAACATAGTGTTCATTACAAATACTATTAATTCTTGTTTTAATGTGATATAAACTTTTATGGTTGAAAATGAAATATAAGATTATTTTGATAATAAGAATATTAATTATAATACTACTAGTTGAGAGTATATTCCAAACACTTGGTCAGCCACTAGTTGAGGTGTCGGCTTAAGCCGTCCGTGACGGACTGATTGTTCATGGGTGGCTGCATCTTTAACTAGTACAGTTACATTTTAACACTAATATAATATAAATAATACATCCTATATAGGAATTTTGTAAAAAAGACTTTGTTCCC
Organism: Ambrosia artemisiifolia; assembly: GCA_032199755.1. Lineage (NCBI taxonomy): Eukaryota > Viridiplantae > Streptophyta > Magnoliopsida > Asterales > Asteraceae > Ambrosia > Ambrosia artemisiifolia. The sequence goes on along the minus strand of CM063516.1, from coordinate 48,437,447 downwards.
AAATAAAACAGGCCCTAACTGTATGTCCTCTATGAACACTCTGAGCCTCCGGTGCTAATTACTCTTTTCATATTTTCCGAGTTGTTCTAAACGATCAATAGTACTACACCCATCTCTCACAACTTGTGAAGAGACCCGTCGATAAAAGATATTTCTCTCACGTATAAAAGTATATTCAGAACAAACATACGTTTATTTTATATACATATATAGAGAGAAATATATGAACAAGAAAAAGCCAAAATGGCAATAATCTCACCGCTAGAGAATAAATTCAATGGATCGACGAGGAAAAACCGTAATATATTTATTCGTATGAAATTGGAGAAAATAAATATGGTCAATATATTTCTAGATGGTAGATTATCAAATTTCAAGCACTGCTATTATAATATGCTTTATCTGGTTTACAGATATCATAAGAAATTATTTAGTAATATAAATTGAGAAAAGTGTTAAGGTAATATATTTCTAAACGATTGAGTATTATATTTTAAGCACGCTACTATGATATGCTTTGTCTGTTTTATAAACACTTTATCTTTAACTATATATTTACAGACCTAAATAAAAATCATTAAATATTATAAAAAAATAGTTAATTCACTGATAAATACACATATCAACTAGTGAATTACCTAATAATTTTACAAATTTTAATATACTTATACTTACCAGTGGATCAAAATCATGGCTAGTAGTTTGTGTGTGTATATATATAGTATTTAATTATCTATCAAACATCTATAGCACGTTAAAAAGTACAGTAAAAGACAACATAATTACTAATAAAAATGGTAATAGGCGTATTTGTCACATCTCTTGTAGTTTATGTTTTGTCTCTATGCTCCTTAATTCTTATATTCAGTCCATGGTTTCCCTCGAGTTTTAAAACCTTTAGGTTAGCGGTTTTTTACAAACATGGATCATATAACTAGATTTTTGTTTGTGTTCACCAAAGTATGTATCAATTCTGTATATCAAATTCAATAAAAAACAGGTTAGAATATTATGAAATGATAAAAACATAGATTTGTACCCCCCATATTATGGCCTAATAAGTAATTTCTTTTATTATTTAAATTTTAGAAGTTTTTCACACATTGTCTCAGAAAAAATTGGTATAAACGAAACCATATAATCAAGTAAAGGGCTTGTAGTCTAGTGATATTAAGGTGTCAATGAAACGTGCAACTCATTCAAATCTTATAGTGCACATTTGGTAGATTTAGAAGTAAAATTACAGAATAGGATGAGCTCGGGACAGTATCGGTACCAACCGATACCGATCCTGAAAATTCCCAAAACCCAATACCGATACTGATACCGATACCGAAACCAAAAACAGCTAAATGTGAGTACCGATACCGATATGTGCACTATAGAATGTGTAACCTATTAAAAAAATAAACGCTAAAATAACAGCTCTCTTTTGAACATCTATGTTTACACCTAACTTTACGCTTATAAGAATTTAAACTGAAAGTACTTCAACGAGGGCAAACATCATATAACAAAATACAACAGCTAGACAATTAGCCAAATGGTAAAGTAAAATTAATTAGGTGTTGAAGAATTACCTCAAGATATATATCAATAGCTTTGTAGACCCCATCAAAGCAATCTCTTGCACAATCTGGTAAACTCTCAGCAACCCCTAAAAACTTTGATATCTTCAAATTCTGATCTGGTGCAATCTCCCCCAAATATTTATCAACCAACCCCCCAACCTTCTTCATTCTTTCCAAACACACCCCTTCAACTTTATTACTCTCTCTTATCAACCTCAACACAAGATTCACATCATACACACCACTTGACCCAACATTATTATTACTCACCAACAAATCATCCACCTTTGCTTGATCAAGCACCCCTCCAATCAACCTCTCCAACCCACCTTTACACTCTCTACTCAACCCAAACCCTGAAACAATCCTTAATACCCAAAATAACCCTCTACAAGAAAATGCACTTTTTCCCATTAAAACCACTCCATACACTGCTGTGTCAGCAAGCCCACCATACTCACATTTTATAAAACCTTGACTCTTTGACTGAGACAAGGTTTTTAAATAATGTAACAAGAACCTTGTAACGGTTAAATTATTATTCTCATTACCATAACAACCCAAAGCTTTTATAAACCTTTCTATAAACATAGGGGGTAAAATTGTCATATCATCATACCACCATAAACCTTTAGAAGATGAACAAGATGATAATCTTAACAAAGTACCTGACTTTCCTGTACTATCGGGTGAAGAAGAAGAAGATGATGATGGGTTTAATAAGTTGTTCGAATCTGAATGTTGGGTTATTTTTATAATAAGATTAGAGATGAGTTTATCGATGATACCGAACGAATCTGCATATGTAATGAAGGGTGTACAGCTTTTGAGACAGTCACGGACATCAGTGAAGGACCAGTCAGAGATATGGTTGAAAAGGTCAGTTGTTTTGGGTACGAGGGTGTCGTTCATGGATAAAAAAACAGCAAAACAATGAAGGAGAGAGACGTTGGAGACAGTTATGTTAATCTCACCATTGTTGTAGCAAAATCTTGAAAATAATTCGAACCCATCTGACCCACCAGGGAAATCATGGATCTCGATACCGGTTTTTCTGATCTGGGTACGTTTTTTTTCTTTTTTTATGAGCTTCCTTAGCTTGCTAGAGAATCTTGATATGGTTTTCTGCAAGAAACCTTAGTTTATCAGAAAAGGGTGGCGGCGCAGCTTGTTGCCGTTTATTTAAAACATAATAAGTCGTAAATAAAAACTATAATTACATATTTTATAGATGCTGATATTTTTGTAGAATTTTTATTGCTATAAAATATATGTTCATTTTTTAAAGTTATAGGAACAATAAAAGATTTCAAATCATTTGTAAGAATAATAGTTTTTTTGTGGTTATGTGTTAATAAAAATGGTATTTAAAAAAAAATTTAATGAAAGAAGAAGATGAAGTGATGGTTGTTTAAGGAAGGAAGGATATAATACCTCATGGATGTAGAATGTTTGTTGACCATTAATATGAACCTGCAAATCACAGAGGTCAGCCATTGATGTTGAGGAATTGAAGTGTGAGAAGAGATGTGTGTAACTTAATTCATGGGTGTTTTTTGAGGACCACAACAAGTATATGAAGTAATATTAGTTGAGATCACGAGAGTATGCGTTGGCAAAAGAAATGAATATATGAATATGAATATGATGTTGTGTAGTGTTGTGTTGTGTTGTGTAGCTATAGGCACATGAACTATTAATTTGGCAACTATGATCTAGACTGCCAATAAATTAATGTATATCCGTATATCCATATGTTTGTAGGAGTCACGGATTGACGTTTTCTTTCCACTTAATTTAGGGTGATTTTAATTTGTTCTGTTTTGAAAATTAAAGAATAAGACAAGTGGGAATTATTATTAAATTTTTGGTTGTGGAATATATAGGGTACAAAATGATATTTAAATGTATGAGTTTTTATGTGTTATTTTTATTTAAAAGTGTTCCAAGCCATACTTATGAATGCAGGGTTTGTTATAGAAGCAAGTTTATATAAAGAAATATGAATATAATGTTGCATACTTGCATAATATACTTGTATGTAATTTGTGTTAATTTAGAGAGAAAGAGAGTGGGATAGACATCATCTAATTATGTGTTTAAGTTAAGGAAAAAAAGTAAATTACTTATATGCTAACTGGTATACATATGGTTATGTCTTCTTTTTAGAGCATTCAACTTCATAAGAAAGGACGACCGGTCCCCAAATCGCAGACGAAAGCCATCAACTACAACATATACATTGGGTTTATACACTAATTATTCCATGACAAACTATTACAAACAAACCTATGTTTATACCGAAAAAATCGTTCTAGACTTTATTCGCTGAACAATCTCCAATGCCTTAACGTTTCTTTGCTTGAAGATTTTATCATCTCATGCAAGCCAAATACACCACAGAGCCACAATAATAATACCTAGGTGATAAAATATAGATGATGAGTTAATTAAATAATCATTAATTGCCTGTGGCCATTTGGTCCAGTGGCACCAGCTAGTGTGGATAAGAGCTCTGTGAATCTAAGGTCTTAAGTTTGAATCCCACTTTAGCATTGTAATCTTGTTGCCACTAACAAGGATTGCTAATGGACTCTCCAGGCACAGGCAAGTCAGGTGGTTTTACGAGCTAGTCGCTTTCCTCTTGAAATGCTTTGGCGCCATCCTCAAGCGTTAAACTAACGATGGTCTGTTGAAATCCTGTCTAAGCTATTAGCATACCTGAACTATCGTATTGAGCCTGAATTGCTAACATCTTTAGAAAAATACTTATTAATTGTTAATCCATTTAGCCAACTTTCTCTAATATCGGGGATAGCATTGAGTCTAGTATTAACAATCTCAATCCCATCGATACTAGTGGCGCAGGTTTGTTGGGGCGGGGAGGGGCGGTCGACCCCCCCGAATTTTCGCGCAGAAGTTCTGATTATATAATATCCGTATAGAAAATTTTGAAAATATAGGGTTTTGACCCCCCGAAACCAGTGACTTCCGACCCCCCGAACCTTCGACTCAAGCTTCGCCACTGATCGATACTCAAATGTAAATCATCTCTCATACATGATCTATTACCCGTTAGATAATTACATATTGTGTATTGGGTATATAAAAAATACATGTTTGGATTTTCAAGTATACGTTTTTTCTTTCCTTTCACAATTTTGTTTTTTAATATACAATAAATAAATTAATGTATGAATAAATAACTTGCATATCATCTTCATTCTAAGATATTTAAAATACATAATACTTGTATATATTATGATGATATGTATCTCAAAAGATCATATCTTATTACATAGCATTTAAATATAAATAATATTATCAAAATATATCATAAAAGAAAAGGTTTATTTTTAGACGATACTACTAGATTGAAACACTAATTAACAAGGGTTAAGAGAGAAAAATAAATAAGAAATTTTCAAGTATCTGCTGGTAAATGGATATATAGTTTCGAGTAATTAGGTCAGGTATACCTAATATTCTTTTTACAATCTTACTCCCGCGCACCATGACTGAATATTTGTCCCAAGTGTTTCAGGGTCCATGCATTCCCGTAGAAATTGTTTTTTTTTTAAATTGAGTCGCTATCTAAAATCCTGAAAATCTAAACCAACTTGTATATTATTTTTGATTGGTTAAACCTATATCGGTAGGATATGACTTCTTTTGGCTTTCATCTTTCAAGCAAACCTATGTTACATGACCATATTCAATTATTTAAAAGGGTAGTTTAGTAATACTTTCAATATAATGATGTTGTCTTGCCTTCTATTTGTTTCTATGCGCCACCCAAGAACATGCACTTTTGTCATTTTTTTCATAACTTAATTTGCGTCTCCTCTTTAACATCCAACCCCACGACAACCCACCCTAGTCACATCCAATCCAATCCAATCCAATATATTCTAAAATTATACTTTCTTCCAGTGGGCTCTTTTCTATTAACATCCATCTATAATTCAGATCATGTGTAGTGGTGGGGGGTTATGGGGGGTTGTAGGATTAAAATATTAAAAAGTAATAAAAGTGGGGTTATGTAAAAAGAGGGTGTAGTGGGAAGGGGGTTATGAGGGGGGTTATAAATGATTGGTAATGATTGGTTAATTATTGTTTTTTATTTAAATAAAGAATATTAAATACTTAATATTTCATTAAATATAAAAATAATAATAAAAATAAAAATTTGTCATTAAATATAGAAAACTTACAAATACTAAAAAAAATTACAAATACTAAAAAACAACAAATACTTAAAAAACCTACAAATACTTAAAAAACCTACTCGTCGTCGTCGTCTCCTTCTTCGTTTTCTCCTTCTTGTTCTTCTTCTTCTGCTTCTTCTTCTCCTACTTCTTCTTCTTCTTCTTCTTCATCATCTTCTTCTTCTTCTTCTTGGTTGTGATGAAGCGGGCGAATCGACCATGCTTCCTCCACCAAATCCGCCTTCAACGCGTTATGTATCTCCTTGGAACGCAACATGGCACTGTTTTGGAATCTCTCCTCCTGTGTCGCTTGCGTCCCTGGAACATCTTCTTCTGCAAAATAGTTTGGGCATATTGCCTTTCCTTCGTCTTCAAGTATCATATTATGCATTATGATACAAGCATACATCACCATTCTAATCCTTTCTTTTTCCCACACACGACAAGGATTTCTAACAAAATGCCATCGTTGTTGTAGAACGCCAAAACACCTCTCGACGTCCTTTCTTGCAGACTCATGAGTTCTTTTAAAATATTGCCTTCTTTCATCTGTTGTCTGACTAAACGTTTTGACGAGCATTGAATACTCCGGATATATACCATCCGCCAAGTAGTATCCATGCTCGTAGTAATTATTATTTGCATAAAACCCACATTTCGGTATTGTTCCGCCAATGTAAGACTCTAGCAATGGCGAAAACTGAAAAGTATTTATGTCGTTCATACACCCGGCGAGACCAAAGAAGGCCGACCAAACCCACAGGTCGTGTGAGGCAACTGCTTGTAAAACCAACGTTGGTCCCTTTTGGTCACCGCGTGAATGTTGACCTCGCCATGCGGTTGGACAAGCATACCATCGCCATTGACGACAATCTATACTACCAATCATACCGGGTAGTCCATGTTTTTTAAATGCCTTTCATATAGTTGTTGAAGGTCGCTCCATGTCGGGTTTCTCAAGTATCTTTTTCCATATAATTGGCATATACCTAAAAAAATCAAATGTATATATAAAAAATATGTACATACTATATGTATATATATAAAAAAATCATATGTATATTTGTAAATACCGTAGCAGAAATACTCCAAAGTATCGCGTGTGGTTTTCTCCGCCATCTTCAAATACTCATCATTGATATCGTATGTGTTCCCGTAGGCGAGTACACGTATTGCGGAAGTCACCTTTTGAATTGCGGTGAATCCTAAACACCCTATAGCGTCGGGTTTTTGCTTAAAGTAGTCATAGGCGGACTCTAAATCTTGCGTGATGCGCAAAAATAAGTTTTTACTCATCCTAAATCTTCGCCTAAACATACCAGGGCCGTATACCGGATTCTCATTGAAATAGTCATTCATCAAACGGTCATTGGCGGCTACACGGTCTCGCTCTATGTATTGCCTAGACAATATCGGCCGTGGGGGGGGATTATTTATAAGATGCATCGCGCTAGTCGCTAGCGTAGCCGCACTCGTAACGGCTTCTTCCTCTTCCGCGCCGTCATCGCGAAAAAACTGGTTATATAGATCGATAAACGAATCTTCGGAGGGAGGAGACGACATTTTGGTGAATTCTTTGTGTGTTGAAATTTTGTGAGTTGTAAATATGTATTGTATGTGTGAATGAGTGTGTGTATTTATTGTATGTGTTGTAGTTTAACACATATATATATATATAGATATTAGAAGTGATTTTTTTTTTTTTTTTATTCAAATATAGCCGTTGGATAAACGGTCACTTTGACCAAACCATTCGAACAACGCTGTTATGGAGACAACGGGCAGAGCTCAAAACGGGCTATAGCGCCCCGGGGGGCGGTGTGCCCGGGCGCTATAGCCCCAAAACGGCGTTTTACATGTTCCACTACACAAGGCCTCATAACCTTCTCCTTTTTGCTCATTATCATATTACCATCATCATCAACGAATGCTCAAATGCTCGATCATTACCCTAATACCATCATCATCATCATCATTTTCATCACGAAATGCTCAAATTATCGCTTGTCGGAATCATGCATCCCCGCCTAATGAATGAACATTTTCACGTCTTTTGCATCACCGACACTATTGGTTACGTACCAAAAGATTCACCAAATTTCCAATGCCGTAGTAAAGAGCAGACACATTAATGGCCATGTACATCAGAGTTTTTGTCTTTTATTTTTGGATTACATGTTGTTTGAGAGTACACTACATTATGTGATTAGCATAACCATTACCCTACTTTTTTTTGGATTTGTACTAACTCATTTTCTTATATATAACGACATAAAAGTATTCATGTATTTTCTTGTAAATACCTTATATTTAATATTGTTTAATCAACAATTTAGAAGATTGTACGCACTTAATTCCTATTGCGAAGTTTTAAAAATGGACTTGAAGGGTCATTCATGTAATTTATCCAAAGCTATTATTCTCTCTCTCTCTAATCAATATATACAATCTTAGAAGTCGACTTTGTTGGCCCAGACAATTAGATCAAACACGAACACGAGATATTGAGGGAGACAAACCCGCGACTCTTTTTTATTCAACCAAACAAACAAACAATTAAGGGACAAATAAAACCATTAACCTAGACCCCTCTTTATACTAATATTACCATACTAATCCTACTCAAATACTACTAGCAATCATAATCTAATACGAACCAAACTTCATTATCTATACTAATTAACCAAACTAGATAATTCTAAACATTCAAACTAATCTAAACCAATCTTCACTTTGGTCCTTCAACTTTCAACCCATATGCGTTTTAGGATTAACTTTCAACATTCCACCTTAATCCTAAAACACGACCATGCTTCTCTTACTTCTCAAATCTGACCACTTGGGTCTTGATCGCCTTGCTCTTCTTTCTCGAACGAACCACGCAGGTTCATCTTGCTATCTTTCTTGATCGAACCATGCAGGTTCTTGACCTTCATGCGTCAACTCAAAAACGAGTTTCTTGACTGCATTCTTCCTTTCTTCAAGATCTACTCTTGACTGCATCATCTCTTTCTTTCATCTTCAAGATCCGCTCTTGAAGGCATCATTCAACAAGATCTGCTATTGGGGGCTCATTTATCAAGATCTGCTCTTGAGAGCTCATTCATCAAGATCTGATTTTGAGGGCTCATTCATTCTTTCTAGCGGGTTACTCTTTTCAGTTGGAATTGATTCCTGATCCCGAAACCAATCTCCACACACCGCAAACCTTTTTCAATTCATCAAGAACAATATTCTCGATTCACTTACTTAACCGGAAAAAAATTCGCAAACCTGGATAATATTTGCGTCACGGTTATTTTCACATCACCCGAACAACACTTGTTGCCTTACAATCAACAAAACAAACACGCAGCTCGTTTTTCTTTCGGACTTACAATCAACAAAACAAACACGCAGCTCGTTTTTCTTTCGGACTTACAATCAACAAAACAAACATGCAGCTTGTTTTTCTTTCGGACGTGGTTACTAACCTCCACTCAACAATCCCGAAACCATACCAAAGTCACCTTCCTAACACTACCAAAATCTGCTACTTATGCGATTAATTGCTTCTCAACAACCGAACCCCTCTTAATTAATTATCGAGTCTAATAGCCTGCTTACTTCACTTTCTTATCCACAACTTCCTTCAATGTCATCAACGACCACGACCGAAGCTCTAACCTCCGAACAAAACAATTAAACCTTCAAGGTTTTGCTCCTATTGGAATCTGTGCGAAAACCTTTTATATTGCTTTCAAGGATTACAAATTAATCACCAATCCACCAGCTTCGTAACTATTTGTTCTCCTTTTTTTTCTTCATTCAATGGCTTCGACCAAGACCAAAAGTCCAACCGACTTCTGACGGTAATCAAACCTTTTCCTACGAACTATTTCTTCCGTACAATTTGTAAATCACTGGATTTCACAAAACCAACTTTTTTTTTACGTCTTCAGCCACCTCTGGTTTACCACCGTTGCAGTCCCCTCGAGTGTATATACTGATCCAAGCTTGTTTCCCGTTCCGATCACAAAACCTGATCGAATTCTTTCTTGCTCGCCAAGTCGTGTCTGCCGCCGTCGCTACAGCCCCGTGGGGGGCGGCTCCCTTTATCGGAAAACGACTCTCAAATCGGCCAAGCTCTGATACCAATTGTTGGCTCAGACAATTAGATCAAACACGAACACGAGATATTAGGGGAGACGAACCCGCGACTCTTTTTTATTCAACCAAACAAACAAACAATTAAGGGACAAATAAAACCATTAACCTAGACCCCTATTTATACTAATATTACCATACTAATCCTACTCAAATACTACTAGCAATCATAATCTAATACGAACCAAACATCATTATCTATACTAATTAACCAAACTAGATAAAATCCTAAACATTCAAACTAATCTAAACCAATCTTCACTTTGGTCCTTCAACTTTCAACTCATATGCGTTTTAGGATTAACTTTCAACAGACTTTAGCCAAAGAAACAGAGAAGAAAAATATCAACGTGTTTGATAAGTTAATTAAGAAGTATTTATTCTTCTTAGGGTATACATCTAAATTGATCTATATTGGAGGAGCCAAAGAAAAATATCAATTGTGTCATTTATAGCCGGAATGGTGTGAACTTATTGGAGGTGTCACTTTCTGAATGTCCATTTGGTTTCCTCTGCATTGACCATTAGTGGCGGCAGAGGAGGATGTGCACTGGCGCAATGCTATTGGCCAGATGTCATTGTTAGGATGTCCTTGTGGTCTCCCTCCTTTTGGCCGTTAGTGGTTGCTGAAGGGAATGAGTACCCGCACTAGCACACATTTTTGTTGTGTGCACGGATTCGCATGGCGCTATTGGTTGGATGCTCTTTTGCCACGGGTGTGTGCATGTGGCTGATAGGCCCTCGCAGGTTCCCTACTTTGTCACTTTACCAAATATGGGTCGGGTTTATCCTTGCTCCAAGCAGGATTTGGGTCCCTATCTCTTCAGAGGATCATATCAAGAAAACCTTATAAATGAATTTTATAGATGTTATATATGTTTAATTATTTGACAAGGGTGTTTCGTACTCTCATTTGCCTTTTTAACGGCAAATTTCAACTCTTTGTAGGATTTGAACCCATGACCTCCCCAACTTAGGTGCTCCTAGAAGCTTTGATTCTGGCCCAACCCCAATGTACTCTCAAATACTTAATAACGTCAATGGTTGCCATACACATGATGTCTGAAGTTGTCATACTTTGGTATGTTGATAGTTTGAGCAAGTTATTACCCCATCTCTTTAGTTTACTTGATAGTTTGTGGCGTTATCATACGTAGGATGTGTTGATAGACCAGCGCTTACCCCCACCACATATATACAGAAAGCTAAATTCTACTATTTTTATGAATTTAACGTGACATACGAGATTGACTGTAACGTCATGCCACTATTCTATCCCCATTTGTAAGTTTATACTTCATTTCACAAAGTTTGGAATATTTAAATCCAATTTTCCAAACATATGTCCACTCCATCCCCCTTTTTTGTCCGTTCTCCTCATGCGATGCTAAAATCCGACATCAACACCCCGCTTAAGTGTATTTGACCTCTTCCATCCCCGCTCATACCACATCATAATCCCATAGCGTGCGGTATGAGTATAACACATGGACTTAAATCTCAACCATTCCAGCTAGTAACAAGTGGGTTCTTGATTAATATTTGTAATGCACGGTCAATATTAGCATATATGTTTGTGTTGGTTTTGTTTCCCTATACCGTTGTAAATATTATGTCAAAATATTTAGAAAATGGATATTCATATTCACATATAATAATATATATTAAAAATAAGATGATTGTTTTTTTCTAACCCGCCCCTGAATTTTGAAGGACCTTATTGATTTGGATTATTTTCCTCAATTATTTATGATCATATTTTTCAAAGATAAGACAGTGAAGGGGATGGGTGGAACAAACGGGTTCCCTGATCATCAAGTCTCTTAGCCAACAGACAAACTCACAAAACCTTTTTTTGGGTGTTTTTCACTTGAATTTATGGATTTAAAGTAATATAAGTACTTTAAAATTACCAATCGTTTAGTTTGTATATCAATTGCTAATTGCTGATAGGAATATCACAATAACACTACATGTTCAATACATACAACAACAACCACACCCAGTGAAATCCCACAAATAATATGTTCCATACATCTAATTTCTAATTACGAGAACTTAACGTTCACTAGTCCAATATAACAAAAGAGAAAAAAATAAGGATGATACCGTTAGAGATAACCTCTTTATATATCGGGAGCGTTCTTACATATCATAGTTAAAACGATAGCAACAAATGTTTATATAGTTAAGTTATAGTTTTCTAAGTTCTTAAAATGAAATCAAACGGAATCACTTATAGTGATTCGTTCAGACTATTTTTTATTTTTTTTTCACACACTTGACGTACATAAAAATAGATTTTAATATTAACTGACTAGCTTTTATCCCGGGAACGTCCCGGGTTGAAATATCTAATATGACATAATAAAATATATTATTATTATTATTATTTATTTTGAACAAATCTCTGCCATAAGTTATCATATTCAAATATAAAAAAAAACGAATCTCTGCACCAGGGTATAAATCTAGTGCCATTACAAAATATTATATAATGTCAAATGAATTCGGAAGTTTATAATCAATCATTATAAAAAGAACTAACATGAAATAAGAAAAAAAAGTTAATTATTGAAATATCGAACGCATTACTTTAAGGTTATGTGATGCGTTAAAAAATTCATAGCTATATGATCGGGTATATAGTTCGGGTATTTGGGTATGTGGTTTCGGGTAATCGGGTCGGGTATCACCTAATCCAAAACCCGACACAATACCTGTCGGGTTACAAAAAATAGTCATTTTTTTCTCCGTTTTTTATATAGCACTATGGTACGCGTTGGAAAGATAATAAAACGTTCGTTAATTTGGTGTAATTTTTTTCTTTAAAAAATCTCGTATAATAGTCGTTTTTTTCTTCGTTTTTTGTATAGCACTATGGTACTCGTTGGAAAGATAATAAAACGCTCGTTAATTTGGTGTAATTTTTTTCTTTAAAAAATCTCATATATAAAAGATATTAACGTTTAAACATTATGGGAGGAAACATGAGAGAGAAAAATCTAAATTTGTTTTTAATTCATTTTTTTTAAAATAACTCAATCTCTTTTGTTTTTTTATTACCTAATTATCTCTCAACACATGATGCCACATGGATCCTACATGGCATCTTAAGGGGGAGAATGACCTCATTGAGTGTCATGTAGGATATATCCCTTTGGAATATTATAATATATAGATGATATATCTAAATTTTTACAAGTTGAAAACCATTTTAACGTAATACTCCATTTGGGTGTATCTTATACAGTATACATCAGCACCACGTGCGGTGCGACATAATCACCTTTTATTTCATGTGAGTGTGGGCCCCTTGTGGAAGATAACCCGAAGTTTCGATACATGCAACAAACTACCCCTAATTTTTAAACATTAAAATCCAACAAATATTAATATTTTATATTAATCATTATTGTATGACAAAAAAACTGATGGTTAATATTCTCTGTGATATTGGGGTTGACCAACTTGGACTTTAATTTTGTTAATTTTTTTTAAATAGTAAATCAAGTGCAAGCTCACACACTTGAGAACCCTTACAATAACTTTGATTTTTTTAACGGTAAGGAATGACGTGTCACCATCGTGACACCGGGCGCTGTAGTCGAGGTCGACTACTCAACTACCGTCAGCCGCTTGGCTCTCCCAGATGCGCGGAAACCCGCCCGAAGGCACGATAATGGATTAATCGGGTAAAACCTTGCTTCCCATCCAAGTCGAACCGGCGTCACCAGTATTCGCTCTTCGCCTGGATGCCGCAGAAAATAATGAAAGTGGTAATTGAATTTGGGTCACAAGGAACACTAAGTCTTTCCCTAACATGGGTCATAAGATCATGTTCGTTTTAATAACTTATAAAAAATTGAATTGTAAGTATGGTTCATACAGCAAACTACACACCCAGTTACGTAATCGGTCTCCCATCCTAGCCGTTGTTGACCTTTTCTATAATTCATACAATTTATGATGTTAAAAAATAAACAGTAAAAAAATTATATGTAGTCGGCCTGGCTTATCCATATTGGTAAATGCTAATACGGTAATACTCCCCTGCGTTCATAAAATATCACATACAAGTCTATGCGTAGTGGGTGCTATGTTTACCATGATTGAGCCCCCTCGCACCCAGCACACCCCCACCTATGGCGCTATGGGGCAAAATTTGTTCCAGCGTGATGATCTTCGTGGGGTGCCCTCCTTTTTCTCAAAAAGAAAAAATAATAATAAAAAAAAAATCAATTTCTAACCCCATCTTCTTCTACACCCAATCAAACCCAACTTCTACATCCAATCAAACTATAAAAAATCATTCTTATAAAGCCCTTATCACTACACTCTTTTTATATAAAGCCCCCCATCTCACTCTATTAATATTTTAATACATCAAGCCCCCTCCATTACCCTACTACACATAGCCTAAATTATAAAAAATATATATGTACTAACTATTTGTATCATTTGAAATGTTGAATGATTGGTTCAATAATGCAGGAAACATTCTGAAATAATTACCAATCATCGACTAAAACAAAACCACCTATACACAATTACAAGTATGTGTTTGTTAATTGCATATTTTTTTAATAAGAATTTGATTTAGACTCATCTATCTTATTAAACAATGGCATCAAGTACGTATATTGTATGTCACACCATCATTGTTATACCTTTATATTTGATTTTACTTATAGTAACTTTATAAATAAGAATTAAAGAATAAGAATAAAGTTAACATAAGAAATTATTACATTAAAAAGGTTGTAATAAAAAGGTGTAAGAAAGGGGGTAAAAAATGGAAGAAGAAATTACCCGTTAAAAAAAAAAGAAATTATTACACTTTTGGTCTCACCTATTCAATGAGGGGTCAAATATAGATGGCCCATGAAGTCAGTTAAATTTCTCTTTATAAGTGAACATTATGAATTTTACTAAAAAAACAAAATATACCGATTCATATGTTGCCACTGCTACACAATCATACATGACGTCTTGTTCTTGCACAGGCAACCACTGTGAGATTAATGTCTCGATTGTAGTTATGAAGAAGATGAACATGGCCATGGGGAGTAGTTTTTACTTTTCTATGGTACTTCAGTCCATCCTTCTTTGACAATATTTATATTGTTCAATTGTTTACGATTTACTTCTATTGATTATGATTTAATTGGTTGATTTTTTTTTTTTTTACAGTTTTATTCGATTGATTACGTTTTTCAGTATAACACTTTCTAGCCCCTTGTCGTGGGAGAAAAAGATGAGTAGCTAGAGGAGAAAGATGAGGTCGATGGGTGAGACGGGGTTGGGACTTTCTAACATTAGGATTTAGGAGGGTTAAATTATATGTTTTTTTAACTCTGTGTTTTTTTTAAAGGGGTATATTGTTTGCTTTAAAATTTTCAACTCTTTAAGTATAGAAGAACATTCATTTCAGGGATCATCCATATTATATGGCAGTAAATAGTAGAAAACGAAAAGTATAACAAATGAAACGTACACTTTGTCCCGAGTTTAATAAAAGAAGAGAGAGAATTAAGGAGAGAAAAAAAAATTAATCAACTATTGTGTTCCGGAGTTCGAAGGAAATGAAAAGAAAAGTAAGTATTTTATGTTTAAAAAATCATTTTATTACAAATCTCTCCAATTCAGAATGATAGAAAATGAGAATAAGAATAAAGGAAATAAAGCACACTTTTCCTTCCCTTTCTCTCTTTAAAAAAACCGTGGAACACGAGTTTTCCTTGACATCCTTCCAAATCCTTTCTTTTCCTTCGTTAGATGAAACTCGGAAACACAACATTAGGAACAAAAACCGCAAAAAAAAAACCACATGTGAATCTATGGTTAAGTATGGGCAGTATGGCATCTGAAAGTAACTAGAGATGGATATAAGTTAAGCGAGAGGGATGGAAAGAATATATGATCTATTTTTTAAATACATATGAAGGAATTAAATTCATATATTATTTTAAAATTTAAAACTAGTAGAAGGAGAAGATGAGCCAGGAAAAGTTACATAGACCAAACCCCAGAAGAAGGGTATCATTGGAAAAACCATTGTCAGGTGTTAACTCATCTGATAAAATATTATGATTTGTAAATGCTACTATCATATTTATCATACAAGTGAGGGGTTGGTAATGAGAATTTAATAAAGCCACCAACATTGGAGCGTGTCCTCAAGACAAAGTAAAGTCATTATCGTGTCATTAGCCGACCAACAATGTGATATAAATGAGACCTGAAGGGTTTCGAAGATACCCGAAAAATGAATACAAAAGTGTCTCACGAAGTTTTCATAACCGAACAAGATATTTAATCGGTCGTCTTACTAATCTATTGGTGAACCGATTGGATAAGTTGGACAACAATAAAAACTAGATGACGTCATAAATAATAGAAAAATTAAAACTATATAGAAAGATAAATTATGTTTTGGTGTGGATTTGCAATTTATATAAACTATGGAAACTTAAACCAGATATGAAATATGAAGTGACTAAATGAAACAGTAAGTTGAGTTTTAAGGGAAAAGATATAAAAATTTGAAATTTGGCCCGGTTTACCCGATTCAATTGTCCGGACAGTACAAATGAAAACCATTAAAAGAGGTTAACCGGACCAGTGTGGTACCAAACTACCAATTCCTCATCAAACCAGTCTATCCGAGCTCTATCCGGTCGCGAGACCATTGCTCGCAAAAGCTTTAGTCAGCTTTTGAGATTAAAAGCATATATTTGGTTGACTTATGAGTACTCTCACATACTCTATATATAATATAATGAACATATTTTTAGCCATTAAAAAGATACAAGGAATAAATCTCCACATATCTTAACAAACTTACAAACCAAATATAGTTATTTCACCCAATGCTTTAATTCATTTAACCTACTTTAATTCCAATTCACTTCACAACTTTCTAATCCAAAAAAAAAAACACACATTAATTGAAAAATGAAAGTATCTTGCAAGTTTTAGCTTTTCATTACATTTGCATTCATGTGGAATTTCAACTCATTTACCTATAAATTACTCAAATTTGGTCACACTCTAGCTTAAACGAGCCTAATAAGGTCATCTAGAAACCAAAACTAAAACGATGGACTGGTTGATCAAGTCAAAAGCCAGCCCATTTGTCCTAAATTTCTGTATTGTTATATTCCAAAATCATAACCTTAGTCACAGACTGCCAAAAGAAAAGGAGCCAAGGAAGCTCTTGATATCCAACCTGTTGTGATAAAGTGATAGGATAAAATAGGACGAAATATCATATCATATCATATCACATGACCAAACCACGTCTCATACTCTCATACCATCTCAGGCTCCTGTTGTAGCCGATTAGTCATTGTCGTCACATACAATCTCCCCTTGTCCTTTCAACTGTGTTCATAATACTCACCTGGCCACTCACACACCACCTCCTCTACCAACCACCATTTTCCCCACCACCAACCAGCACCACAATAGGCGTACTCTTACTAGCTCAGCACTTAACTGGTTCAAAGCCTCTTACCCAGTTAGGCCCCTTACAGGCTTGGCACTTACTGGTGTAGAGGTTGCCCAAAACCTCTATGTGTTGGCCGTTTTCTTAAACTAGACTCACCAACGATAGCTGACACATTTTAACAGTTTAAGAGTGAGTCCAGATAACCAATGACATGGCATCTTCGTAGTTCGTACTATCTAACATGGCATCTTCGTAGAAGTTCAATATATTTCAGTATAGTGTTTTGTAATGAGATTATGAGTTGTTTTTGAAGTCTTCTGCTACTTATGATGTGTAAACCCAATAAGTTGAACGCCTGGGTTTCGAAATGGGGCATTCTAATACCTAAAGATAAAGAAAAATGAAGCTAACCATAAAATGTTTTGGGTACGGCCCGGGTGAATGGGTATGTATATTTTGGGTAATCGACCGGGCTATCACCTAATAACACACCTCCTATACAAGTGCCTAGACCCGTGATTTTTTTAGTATGCTTATACCATATACCCCATCCCGAATACTTTGAGTTTACAATTAGTTTCAGGCTTTTCTACATCACTTCAGTGTTCACACCTTTGGGTTTACAATTAGGTCCAGCATTATAACATCTAATTTGTTTCAACTTAGATTGGGACGATTACCATCTTATAAAGTAGAAAAATAATTTAAATTGACACACATAAAAATTTAACAAGAATAACATTCCATTTAAAATTCATAAAAGTTCAAGTTTGTAAAAAGAAACGGTGTCAGGATACAAATACTTCACAATCAAATGCAGAAATGAAGCTGTTGTCCCGAAAATCTTAAATGACACAAGTTTAATAGATATATAGCTAATGATGATACCTGTGGCGGTCCCTGTCCCGGTCGCGACCATACTCTCTGTCTCTGTCGTAATTGTAATCCCGGTCCCGCTCTCTTTCCCGGCCCCTATCCCTCTCACGACTTCTGCTCCGCCTCCTATTCTTGCTGGTTTCTCTTTCCTCCCTTCTGTCTCTGCTTCTTTCTCTTTTATCTCTGTCACTCATCCCTGCAAAAAGAAATTGAAAAAAATATATATTACAAATTTCTTTACGTTTATCAGGTACCAAATGAACAAGGTTAATGAAATATTTCAATAGAATAAAGCAGTACCAAGCTCCTCAACCTCCCAGCCTGCACGCCCAGTTCCAGGTAACACTTGACCAACTTCAGCTTGTTGTGCTTTCACGCGAAACTTCTTCTTCAAGTTTCCAAATTCATCATACATTTCACCATCATCCTGAAATTGCATAGTAAAACCATGCATATGCCGAAAATAACCTATATAAATAAACTGAAAATGAATGAAGAAACAAAAGTGATCATACCTCTTCAGCTTCACGCCTACGCCTCTTTGTTTCCTCTAATTCTTCTTCATCAAGTTCTTTGTACCCACCAGCACGTCCTCCTCTACATACACAAGTCACATGTATCAGACTTAATTCATGATTTAAGTTTAAAACATAAAAAAGGTTCAAAAACCATTTAACAATAAAGATCAGATACATGATAAATAATGTTTCAGTTCATTTGAAATACCTGACACCACCTTCACTAACACCAGGTTTATTAGTGTTGCAGATATTGCATTTCAACCGTTTTGCCCAGTTGATATTACCACACCTGGAGAAATAGTTTTCAAGTATTAAAAGTCAAACTATGGTTATGTAGTTAAATTTTCAATAATTTAAAAACTACGTTAAACTACTTTTGTGCTTACATTGGACAAGACCAGTCATTAGGACCAAAGAGGCCGGTAGGACCACCAACCCCACCTCGGCCACCACCAGAATCAGGACCACCACCCCGACCCCTGCCCCGGCCACCACCGCCTGCACCACCACCAGATGCACCAGCGGGTCGAGCAGTTCCACAGCGGTTGCACACACCACGAAACGCAAAGTTTACATTCGTACAACTGTTAACAAAACATCAACGTAACATAATAATAAACAAACATAATTTGTTCGCACAATAAATATATCATAAACACATTAATTAGCAAGAATGAGCTGCTCACCAATGTCATATCACAGACCTTGTATTCGGACATGCCCAGTCACCATCTTGTTGCCATGCTTTTGGTGGAATGTTTCCGGAAGCATCACCACGACCTTTACCACGAGCCCCGCTTTCATCAGGTCCCACATCATTGACCAAACTTGAGTCAGCAACTGGTGGTACCACATTCTGTGAATTTTTCGACTGTGCCATGAGAACTTCAATAATATTCCCGTGAAATTCCTTATTGTTAAACCATTCTACAGCAGCTTGTGCAGCATAAGGATCCTCATACGTCACTGTAGCATCGCCCTTAGGTTCGTTTGTTACTTTGTCATGATATAACCATATCTTTGGTTTCCCTGTTCTTTTATCTTTCTATATCATATAAAAAATTGAGTTATAAACTTCAAAAAAAGAAAACAAAATATACAATATCATGCTATATTGACTACAATCACGCAGGTAAAGAAATACCTTTTTAGAACCCATACCTTTAGCAAGCCAATTGTGCCAAAATGTTCAGCTAGCATATCTTCATCTGTTCCAGGTGGCAAATTACAAACATACACAGATCCATTTGAAGGGGCTCCTTTTGCAGAATAGCCTGCCATTATTTTCACGAAAAATCCCGAACTATACAACCAACATCAACCACTACAAAAGGGTTGAAAAGTAGAAGTTAAATATCTACTAAAATGCACCAATAAGATCTATCTTAGGACTCTTAACTTGTAACCATAATTAACAAACTCGAATTCACCCATGGTTAACACTTAAAAGTATAAATTTCTGTTGTTCCAACATTGACAGCCAAACGCTGTTCACATTGCATTGTTCAATTCGGCGCTGCTTAATAAATCCAGATTTTGGACACTAACTTAACATAAAAATCAACAAAATATCATAGTTATCAAAAGCCATTGCCTTGACCGACTAGGCGACCAATTTCCTAGAAGCCACAAGATCCCGCTTTTCCCTCCTAGATAAAAAAAGCCACGGTCTGATTTTTAAAACCTAATCCCCTGACCAATATAATTGACCAATACTTACCAATTTATAGAGATATATCTAAAATCTAAATATCAATCAAACTTTTTTTTAGTATATTTGATTTTTACAACACTTATAGATATTGAATTATTTTTCAATATATAAACACCTCAACTCATTGATTTCCCATCAACTGATTTTGTTTACTACATAGTTATCAAAGGCGTGTTAATCTTTTTAGCAGGTATGGCTAAATTAGTCAATTTATATTTATATTATTTTATAAGATGATTGTTATTTGTAATGATTCGGTGATTTCTTTTTATTTGCGCCTTTTTTTCACAGGCGGAGCCTAAGCGCCTTGAGTGCGCTTCATGCCTTTGATAACTATGCAAAATATACAATCCACACATTAGCAAATCAAGATTAAATGAAAAGTTTCAGCATCTTTCATATTTGGTCAAATCTAACAACCTCTACTCCATTGATCACAAAACACTTTTATTTAACCTTACTGCCATCCATCTCCAAATATATAAAATATATTATCTCTCACATTTAGCTGACACTGCTTTTAAAACCCTAGCAACTTGAAGACATTTGTTTTCTACCTTAAATGTAAGGCAACTACCAAAACTATCATCAAGAAAACATGTTAAGGCACATAAAGAACATGAATAGATTTACATTTTCTCTGCTGAAACAACAATATCATAATGTAACAAACATAACAAGCTAGAAGAAAAAATAAAACTAAACTTAATACTTTTTATATTCAATAGGAAACAAAACTAAAATAAAAATATATAGGTTAATTTTAGAAACCCTAATTTTATTTTGATGAGGATAGAAAGATGGAACAAATAAATTAAATGGATATTGAATAAATTAGGAAGATTATAAAGAGACAGAGAGAGAGGGATGTGTTATTACCGGAGACGAACGGCGATAAAGAAAGATCGGAGAGATTGAGTAGGGCAGAGAAGAAGAAGAAGATGATGCACACAACTTGTTTGTTTGTTTGATTTTACTCTTTGGTTATGTGAGACAAGCCCATAACCCATAGGCCATATTACTTCTAAGCCTATGGGCCTAATCCTGGACTTCAAGTTAGTTTGCCTGGGCTACTTGTCCCGGCTTAATTTCTATAATACATGTAGTTCGGTTTCTATATTTACAACTAGCTTATATCCTGGAACCTTTTTGGAATAGACAAATCTGATTTCAAGTGATAAAATGTGTGTCATGATGTAACATGTCCCAGAAGCTTTCCGGATAGACAAATTTAATATGAAGTGATAAAATATGTGTTATGATGTAACATAGAGATTAATGTACTACAATTTTAATCATGTGAATAAGAATGAAAATGTATATTAAAAAGAAGATGTACGTTTGGATGAGAAGCAGAGCCAGGAGCAACCACTGCAGGGCGTAACTGAGGCAGTGGTCTTGAAGGTGTGCCTTTTTTTAGAAAATAGTGATTTTAACATATTCTGCTCTGATGCTCTAGATGAAAACAGAATTCATACTTATTGGTTTGAACATGATTAGTGACTTGCCTACACATGATTAATGAATTACCTGAACATATTGTTTTTCCTCCCTTTATGAACAAAAACCCACAAAAAAATCGTTTTTTGTTTCGTTTTTTGTATAGCACTATGGTATTTGTTAAAAGATAATCAAACGCTTGTTAATTTAGTGTAATTTAAAAAAAATCTCATATTGAAAAGTTATTAACATTTAAAAATTGCGAGGGAAACATGAGAGAAAAAGACTTTTGAAGGGAAATAGGGGATAATGTCACGTGACACACCCAAGGGGGAGGATAACCTCATTGGACGTCATGTAAGGAAAAGAACTTTCTTTTATTATATATATAGATTCAATTGAATAATTCATCATTCGGTTATTCCTTGATTAGTAACATGTTATGGTTATTTTGTGCACCTCTAAAGTTCATTTGTAGGGTTTCCCGGTATGGTATAAGTAATTTAACTTTAAAACTAATTTATTAATCTATCTTACCTTTTTTATGGTTTTGAAAATTAAATATAGGAGATAGTGATAAAATGGAAAATGCGAAGATGTTTGTGCGGTAGAATAAGTGTTGTAAAAATCGGGATTAATCGGTCATTAATTGCTAGTCAGTAGGTTACTCAGTAAATTTTCATTAATCAGTCCATTAATCGGTAGTGGGCCGACCAAAAATCGACGATTCTAACAAGATTTCGGCAAAAATCTGTAACTCCGACCAAATTCTAGCCAATACGTGTAAGTTCTGGTAAGTTACTAACAAAACCATGTAGATTCTGACGATTAGTCATATGTATACTTAAGAAAATCAGTCGAGGAGAGGTTAAAACTTGTCTATCTAAAATATTTACCTATAAAAATATGTGTATACATCAATAACCCGATCCATTTTTTTCTAAAGTGAATGACACATGTCTAAACTTATTGACGAGGAATACACTTTAGAAACAAATACATCATTAATTTATAGATGCTTTACTTTTTGAAAAGCAATATTTATAATTTTTTTTAAAGAGAATCGTGATAGAAACAAATATAAAAAGAATAGCCGTGTGTGGTTTTTGATGGGTTCTCTGCCCTCTTTGGCTCTCCATCAGGGGCGGACCTTTGAAGCTAGGTGTCGCGTCCGTTGCTACTCAACTTCGCGCGTCTAGTGGAAAATTTATGGTTTTTTTACGATATTTGGAAAACGTTACTACTAAAATTAATTTCTAGATCCGACACTGCTCTCCATTTTCGAGCTCGTTATAAAACCATTCAGATCTCTTAACCATTCAGACCTCTTAATGATTCAGCACTTAATCAACCAAACAGCCCCTGACTTTATGGTTTTCCCCACCACATGAGCTAATCAAACACTTTTTGGACTTAAATAAAGACTCTAACAAATAGAAAAGGAATAGCCGTGGAAAATTAGGTATTGTCTCTTTTAGTGATGAATTTAGGCAATGTTTTAAAAACCGGTTTTTATACCGTACCGGATTGGGCTTAGAAATGGTTCAACCGGTCCTACACGACGGTTCAACCTGGTGTACCGGGAGGTTCAACCGGTTGTACAAGACTTACGGAAAACAAAATAAAAAAGAAATAGAATACAAGTTTCTGTGAAAAAATGTTGTTATGATAGACCATCTCCGCAAAGAGGTACAATAGAAATAACTATAGACCAAACATAGAAAGCTTAGAAAGCAAAAAAGGAAATATCTATTACAAAATGCATAAATCTATTAAACCAATATGTAATACGTGTTATGAAGCTAGATAAATTACCTTAAGGAATAGATAGCTTCAAATAAAGACGCCACTCGTCAATGTATGCCATCTTGTCATCATCCATGTGTGGTACTTCACATTTCTCTAGTCTTTCTATTATCTCTGCAGTCTTACCAAGAAGCTTTGCTGCAACCTTCACACTTGCCTCTCTTTTCTCTATCACACTTTCATGGCACTTCATTGTGATGACTCGCGGCATGTTGGTGAAGCAAGCGCAAAACATGTCTGCAATCATGCCATTCAAAAGAGCAAACAACTCCTTGTGGGTAAATGGTTCGGTGCTGTTTTGGTATCTAAGCAAGATTGTTTGTGTTATTCGGTACATTGAATTGGCAGCAATCAATGTCTTAGAAGGATTTTCCACCAGTTCTCCATTGGGACTTTCATTTATTTCTACTACATATTCTTTAGCTTTATCAGAAAACCATTTAAGAATCTCTGTTGATGTTTTTCCTGTAAAAGTGTTTTTTGCTAGAGGATTCTCCAACCATTTACATTTGTTTCCGACCTCATGCCATAACGCCATACTGGCCTTTCGAATATATACATATTCCCTTGAACAATTGAGATTTTCTTCCACAAGATAGGTGTGGGAAAGACCTTCACCAACACTTTTGAACAAGTTCTCAATTATGTCTTTAGGGATACTAGGGAGAACTACAACAATGCATGTTAAGGTTACTATCGGTAAGCTCCAGCTATTAACAAGTTCAGCTGGAAGCAGAGTCTGAACCTGATCGGTGTCAAAGATCTCTACTCCTTTGAATCCAGTAGATTTGTCGAGAAGCGCCAAAAGATTGTTGTTTTGCTCCTTAGCAGCCTTCAACATAAAAGAATTCATATTGTTTGAAATTTGCTTCAGTGTTTCTCCAGAAAGCTCCATTTTATTGTCAATTTTTAAGACGTAACGCCTGAGTTCTTCATCAACCTCTTCACTGTTTGAGACAGATGGTGGGGTAAACCAACCTGGCATCAACGACTTCCAACAATATAAACAATTGACGAAAGAGCGTGCAACTACGAGCCATATCAGTTTGCACAACACAACAACCACCTTTTGAAAACCAATGCAAAAGTTTAGAATGGTATCTCTTGAATTACAAATGATACTTCTTGATCTTCGACTAATCGATAGAAAAGGTATAGGACTTTGTTTCCACTCATGCAACTTTTGGGTGTAGTACTTCTCTACTTTCAAAAACATGAGATGATTCCTATTCCCTTTAGTGACCAACTTGAAGCTTAAAACCGAAAAGCATCTAGATACGGGAGCAATGGTTCCCACAACTACTCCAATGGACTGTGTTACAAAAACGACAGTTGTTGACCACTTGTATGGCGAATAAGATGCATATGGTATTTCTTTCCAGTTGTCTCCGATCGTAAATACAACCACCAAAAATAAGTTCATTATTAGACTAATTACACAAATTAGTCCAGAAGCAATGGATAAGGGATTACTAGCCCATCACAAACTGAGGGCTACCAGTTTCTGCCATCACCCAATACCTTCTCACATGTTGTCTTAGTTTCTCAACCGTAGACATTTGGGTATGTTGTAGACGTTGATCATTTAAAGATATTAATTTGTGTGTGGCTTGGTACTTGGTTTCTAAGATTTCCTTAGAGGTTGGAATGGTTAGAGAAGAAGAAATCATTATAATTAGTAAAAGGAGGATCATAGCCGCATATGCGGATGCAATGATATTGAAGTTAACATAATTAGATGGTGCATCGCCAAGAGGAGAATTGGTAATAACACTAGTATTTATTTGAACGCAAATATTCACAACCATGGTGATAGCGAGAACAGACAAACCTATTACATTTGCTAGCAATGTCGCGTTGTCCATAGACGCCAGTGAAGGCATGAAGTTGGCCATCATGGTGCACATGAAAGCCAAACTTCCTGGCTTGGTTTCTTGGTCCATGTAATTTGGCATCACACTGCTTAGATCAACGGTCAGTTTCATGGCGACGGCAATCACGGTGATAGATGCCGCATTAAGAGAGAAAAATTTGCGTGGAAACCAATACTTTTTACTTCTAATTCCATGCAACAAATCGGCCGCCATGGCAAGGATGCAGAAAAGTGAAGCAGTTGCAATGTAGATCCCAATCCACACCATAGGTTTGCTAAACCTGTCACTGTGTTCTGTGTCCCACTCATCCCAACAAGCAAAACTTAGTTGGTCGATGTCAGAATCGCTCATGTTTAATTTATTGCCATAATAATCGACTAATTTGTATATGTCTTCCACAATCTGGTTACATCTTTCAGATGAATGATTGCGTGAGATGGTCATGTTGGGGTGGTTTATCTAAGTATGGAGTAATGTTGATGTTTATTATCTATAAAACAGAAGATAATATATATTTAAGCGTATTGTGATGTTGAGATTCATGGTTTGTACCTAGAAATTTCGGTATTGTTGCAATGAAACTTCCTTTTTAGTGCAATTAAATGACCTTGGACTTTTGGGCCTTTGGCAGACTTTTAAGACCACCAACAAAAGCTAGAAGACAAAAATAAATAAATAAAAAGGAAATGCTAACAAAGAAATATGATCTTGCCTTTGATTTTTTTTTTAACGGGCAACAAATCAAAACCGAGTACTCTAATTGTAACCCGAATGTCGCCAAACACCGATTCCGGGAAAACCCGGTATCTCACCTGCCCGTAGGCACGACAGTCAAAATACCGGTAAAGCTCGTCTAGCTCAAGAACGAACTCAGGATTCCCTGGGGTCTTCTATCATATTGTCCACCAATGCAGCTGCACAGCAACAATATTGGTTGGTTGTGCATTTGAATGGTTGGATACGTGGATCTCTCGTTACTGAAACTAGTAACTTACATATCGACGTTTATTAGTGGAGGACTCAGTTATTGTATGTCATATAATTAATATTTACTCGCTTTGTTTTTTTTAAACGATAGCTCTTACCAACTACTAGATTATATCAAATTTATTGAACCCAATACCTCTCATTAAGACATTAAGAGGCAACAACTTTTGCCTAATAAGCCAGCCCCACATTACACAATCTATTCATTTATTTTAAAAGTTTAGAACGGCCAGTTTTGGATTCAAGATAAATCAACAATTACACTAATGCTATGTACAACAAATTTATTAGTGGAAGACTCGGTTATTCTTCGCTATTCGTCGCCGTCGCCGCCCTACCGCGTTGGATGCCTCTTGCATGATTATGGAATCATTCGTGGATTGTTAGTGAAGATTATGGATTGCAAGATTATGAGATTCTAGCAGAAGTTTTGACCGATACTGAAGATTGTTTATATTATTGTTATTTTTTTTTTCCAATTTGAGCTTCTAGTTTCCTTCCGCTCTGACTGCAGGGTAGTATTGCAGGTCAATCTATTGGAGAACCGGGCACTCAATTAACACTAAGAACTTTTCATATTGGCGGAGTATTCACAGGAGGTACTGGAGAACATGTGCGAGCCCCTTCTAATGGAAAAATTAAATTCAATGAGGATTTGGTCATCCTACATGTACACGTCATGGACATCTGCTTTTCTATGTTCTAGAGACTTGTATGTAACTATTGAGAGTGAAGATATTATACACAATGTGTGTATTCAGCCCAAAAGTTTTCTTACTGCAGGGTAGTATTAGAATATTAAATTACATGTAAAAAGAGTCGATGGTTTTTAGATAGATTAAGAGAGTCAATGGTATTTACTAGGTTGACTATGAGAGTCAATGGTCAATGGTCTTCATATGTTACCCATATTTTTCTCTATGTATCTCGCCTATTCATTCCTATAAGAAGAGGGACATTGTACAAGGTTATTCATCCAATACAAATGATAACATTGACTTACAGCAGTCAGCCTACAATTGAATGGCATATTGCTTGGTGCGCCAATTCCCTTCTTTCCGACTTGAGGACAAGTCATTTGTCCGGGTGGGATGAATTGATAGAATCCAGCTGGACCCATAACCCAATTGCAACCTATCCCCAGTCAAAGGCAACAGGCTGAAGTTTAGGAGCAGTTATCTCTATTTATGCTTATTAATATTTCTTGTTCTAGTTTGGAGAATTATCTATGTTTTATGTTATCATGTTAGGGTTCTAATCCTTGTAATTGGAGACCTCCCATTCTCAAATTTGGGCACTATCTTGTGTTGGATTTCCGTATTTTAATCCATCCATTTTCTGGTTTTATCATTGTTACTTCAAGCAGAGTATACATGAGACACGGCCTCTGGCCTAATTCATCAAGACCACAGAACTCTAACAGTACATTTCACAAGTCAGTTTTAAGGACTATTCACAAGAGGATGAGTAATTTATCAAATATTATCATAAAAATGAGAAAGGAGAAAAGAAATAGAATACAAATTTCAGTGGAAGAGCTCTGTTAAGATGCTTTATGATGGGCGATCTGTGTAGGTGCTGAATGCTTCACCCTGCATCACCTTTCAGAAAGGCAAAAAATAATTAGACCGAGCATCAAAAACTTAGGAAGCAAAAACGGATACCTTAAATGTAAAATATATGCAGTGCGTACTCAGTTAAACCATTCATTAGGTCTATACACATACAACGGTGAAGCTAGAGAAACTACCTTAAGGAATAGATTGCTTCAAATAAAGACGCCACTCATCAATATATGCCATCTTGTCATCATCGTCTCTAGTCTTTCTATTATCCGAGTAGTCTTACCAAGAAGCTTTGCTGCAACCTTCACACTTGCCTCTCTGTTTTCTATCACACTTTCATGGCATCTCATTGTTACGACTAGGGGTATGTTGGTGAAGCAAGCGAGGAATATGTCTGCAATCATGCCTTTTAAATGAGCAAACAACTGCTTTTTGGTAATTTGTTCTATGTTGCTTTGGGATCTAAGCAAGATTGTCTGTGTGATGTGGTACATTGAGTTGGCAGCAATATATGTCTTAGAAGGGTTCTCCACCAGTTCTCCATTGGTACTTACATTAATTTCTATTACCTTCTCTTTAGCTTTATCAGAAAACCATTTTATAATCTCTGTTGTTGTGTTCCCTTCAAAAACATTATTTGCTAGAGGATTATCCAAACACTTGCATTTGTTTTCAACCTCATGCCCTAAGGCCATACTTGCCTTTCGAAGATTTACATATTCACTTGAACAATTGAGGTTTTCTTCCACAAGATGTGTGTATGAAAGACCTTCAGAAACACTTTCAAACAAGCTTCCGACTATATCCTTCGGAATATTTGGGAGAGCAACCACGATGCATGTTAAGGTTATTATTGTCTCTAAAAGATTGTCATTTTATTCATTTGCAGCCTATGATATGAATATATTCACAAACTTTAAAATGCCCGTTAGTGTCTTTTTTTAGCAAGCTTCATCTTCTTGTCAATTTGTAAGACGTAATCGCTAGGTCTTCATGTATATAGTCAGTTCTTGAGGCGATAGGTGGAGTAAACCAACTTTGCTTCAATGACTTCCAACAATAAAAACAATTGACAATGAATTTTATAGGTATGAGCCATATCAGCTTGCACGATACGACAACTACCTTCTGAAATCCAATGCAAAGGCTTAGAATGATATCTGTAAAATATAGATGATACTTCTTGATCTTCGACTGATTGACACAAATGGTACAGGACTTTGTTTCCACTCATGCAACTTCTAGGTCCCGTATGTCTCTACGTTAAAAGACATGAATGATTCCTATTCCATTTAGTGCCCAACTTGAAGCTCAAAACTGAAAAACATCTAAATACAGGAGTGATGGTTCCCACAACGACTCCACCGGACTGTGTTATAAAACTGACAGTTGTTGACCACTTGTATGGCGATCTATCTGCTATACGCATCCAATTGCCTCCAAGCGTAAATAGAAGCACCAAAAATAAGTTCATGAGTAGACTAGTTACACATATTAGTCCAGAAGCAGCGGATAATGGACTACTAGCTATCACAAACTGAGGGCTACCCGATCCTGCCATGACCCAATACCTTCTCACATGTTGGGTATGTTTGGCAAAACTAGCTGGTGGCTGGTAGCTGAAAGCTGGAAACTGGTAGCTGCAAGCTTTTTAAATATATTTTGATGTATGGCAGAGTAGCTGGAGCTTTTAATAAAATGTATAAAATGACTAAAATGGACATAATTAAAAACTTGTAAAGAAGGTTTTTATTTTATTTTTAAAATAGAATGGGTATTTGTGTCATTTACTAATTAAAAGTTTGTAGCTAGTAGAGCTTTTTCTTAAACGCTAGTACTAGTAGATTTTCACTGTAGAGCTTTTTCTCCAACCTAAAAGCTTCCAGCTCCTTCAACCAAACAAGACTTTTTATTGAGTATGAGCTTTTTCTTAAAAGCTTAAAGCTTGAAGCTAAAGCTCCTTGCCAAACATACCCGTTGTCTTAGTTTCTCAACTGTAGACAGTCAGACAAGTTGTAGAGGTTAATCAGCCAAAGATTTTTTGTTAGTGGCTTGGTACTTGAAGTCTAAAACCTCCTTAAAGGTTGTAATTGTTAAAGATGACGAAATCATTAAAATTAGCAACAATAGGATCATAGCAATATAGAATCTCGAGAAAGATATGACCAATAGCTGTAGTGCTAATCTGAATGGAAACAGCCGCAATCTGATAGAATCCAGAAAATCAAATAAAGATAATCAGATTATTCAACTTCTGGAAACTAAAGATTACAAGATAGTTAATCCAATTCGAGAAGGATTAGATCTCCAAATACAAAGGATAAGAACCCTATTTTTATAATAAAACATCCATACTAAAATAAAAGAAGAAACCTAATATTAATACTAGTCCTAATTGACAGTTAATGACTTAACTTCCCCACTACACTACATGCCTCCTACGAAGTTTGTGGCTATTCCAATTTGGGCAGGAATTTAAATTAATTTGGGCTGGGTTCGTATCACAATCATGTGATAACGAGAATACACAAACCTATTATAGTAGCTAGCAATGTGTTGTTATCCATGGAAGCCAAAAAGGCGTTATGTTAGCCATCATTATGCACATAAAAGCCAAGCTTTCAAGCTTAGACGCTTGGTCCATGTAACTTGGCATAGCACTACTCAGGTCCACAGGCAGTTTCACGGTGACAACGATCACCGTAATATAAGCGCCATTGAGAGAGAAATATTTACATGGAAACCATAACTTTTTTATTTCGAAAACCATACGACAAATCGCTGCCACGGCAATCAAGTGCATGCATCAACACCGTTGCAACAGTCTCCTACTTCGCAAACAGCGGTCAACCCTGTTTCCCTGTCTTTTCATTCAAGAATTTCATTAGTGTTTTTCTAGAGATAAATACAATATAAATAATAAGAAGAAGAATGAAATATAACATACAATTATGGATGTGAAACCCTTCGTAGTTTTGCAGTGAACACCATTATATTCACATAAACCCAATTTTCTAAGCCATCCATAAAATGAAAAAAAACATGTCTCCCACGGCGGTTAACAAGTAAAGCAATACACACCATCCAAAATCCAGTAATGAAACCAGTGACCCATCCAATATAAAACCATCTTTGAAGATCATTTGTGCCTTCCTTGTCATCAATGTTTTCACGAGTGTCTGGTGGACCTTCTAATTCTTTATCTCCTGGACAATATTTGGACAGGGAAAGTCCGCATAATCTTGCATTTCTGGTGTACCTTGACGGTTCAAAGGACTGTAGTTGAGTGCCTGATAACGAGAAAGATATGACCAATAGCCTTAGTACTAATCTGAATGCAAATATTCACAATCATGTGATAACGAGAATACACAAACCTATTACACTCGCTAGCAATGCATCGTAATCCATGGAAGTCAAAGAAGGCGTTATGTTAGCCATCATTGTGCACATAAACGCCAAGCTTCCAAGCTTAGACGCTTGGTCCGTGTAACCTGGCATAGCACTACTCTGTCACCGTGATATAATCGCCATTGCGAGAGAAATATTTACATGGAAACCAAAACTCTTTATCTCCAAAACCATACAACAAATCGGCCGCCTTAGCAAGGATGCAGAAAAACGAAGCTATCGCAACGTAGATCCCAATCCACACCATAGGTTTACTAAAACTGTCACTGTTTTCGGCGTCTCCCTCTGTCTGACATGAAAAAAGCAACTGGTTGAGGTCATGACTGCTTAGGTATTTACCGAATTGTTCTTCGATTGAGCGATTCATATCTAACGCTGACACAATTCTCACACATCTTTCATATGAATAACCGTCTGAATTCATTTTGTAATTGTTTATCTAGGTATGTAAACAAGAAGATACATAAACATCGATTTTACAACAATTAACAGTTTGTAAGCATAAAGTTAAGTAACGAATATAAAAAGTGCAAAGACCTGACTGATTCGATCAGGTAGCCGTCGTCGGTGGTTCGACAGTGGGTTGCGGCTGTGGAGCGGTCGGTGGACTACAGGAAGCGAATGAGAAGAAGGGTTTGATTGGTGGATATTGTTTGATTGGTGGATTGGGTTAGATAGGGTTGGAAGCAGATAAGAGTCGGTGCTTATACCTGACCCGCCTACAGTTAAAAGAAGACGGTTAATTTATTAGTTGGGAAATTACAGTTTTAACCCTGAGGTTTGAGTTACGTACATGAGTGGTCTATGTACTATGTAAAAATTTTAGATTTGATTCATAACTATGAGAAACTACGGTGGTAGTTTGTAAGAGCATTTACAACACTCTCCCATATTTTTGTAAGTATGTCTCCCAGATTATACGAGGTGGGTTGAGTGGTTGTGAGTGAAGAAAAATGAGAAATCTACTGGTTGTGAGTGAATAGGGATGAGAAAGCTAATGTAAATACTCTAACTATGCATAAACGTAATACAAATCATCCCTTGCCACGTATTGAAACGATTCCCACCCACCATCTCCTTGCATGTAATTTCAACCTTAACCCCAATCCCTCGTCCAACTAATGGACCATTTGTGTTACGTTTATCAATAGTTAGAGACTGCTAGTTAATTTCTTATAGTTATAGATCGAATCTAAAATTTTGACATATCACAAAAACAATTCATCTACTTGTGAGGTTTTAATTACAAACATAACCTTGATTTTTTATATAACATATAATAATTTGATGTCGAAAAGTCGTTAGAATAGAAAGTGATGGTACTTTGAACTAGATTTTTTTCAAGACACGTTTATAAAAGAGATTAATTTTTTTTTGTGTTATTTAGACCTTTAAATGTATTTCAAAAGGATGATAAGTTGAAAAGTTAAGGGCACCGACTAGCTAGCTATCATGAAAGATGGTTTATGACATTTGTCTATAGTTACACTCTGATTTTTCTAGCAACATATTCAACGAATTTAAAACTTACTTTTGATATAATGTATAGTCTTCTGTTATATGTTAGTATAGTATTTCTTCTAAGTTTGTAAATCTAACATACTATCACAAGATTAAAAAAACAGGGTGTGACAACTAACTTAATTACAAAGAATATTACGCAGAACCACTATGGCATACAAATAATTAGTGTAAAACCCATAAGGTGTGTAACGTGTTTGGTCAATTAGTTAAAAACAAAAGGTAGGAACAAAAGATGTGGCTCAAACCCAACCCATGACACTCACCTATCTAATGTTGAAAAAATATGCCTCATCACTATCGTTAGGTCATATGCTCAATCGTCATTAATTAATGTTGTCTTGTTTTTCTTTATATGTTTTAATAAAATGATGACAACATTACTCATAACAGACAAGTAGAAAATCAATCATTAATTATCTATCTATACATATAATAAACCAAAACAATTTTAATGACATGGCATTCAAGGAGACATTCTCCCCTTTGAGTGTGCCATGTGCCATGCCATGCGGCAAATTAAAAAAAAAAAACAAATAATAATATAAAACCTAATCTACTAAAATTAAATTGAGTTATTTTAGAAAAAAAAAATTTAAAAACAAATTTAATTTTTTCTCTCTTATGTTTCCTCCCATAATTTTTAAACGTTAATATCTTTTATATACGAGATTTTTTAAAGAAAAAAATTACACCAAATTAACGAGCGTTTTATTATCTTTCCAAAGAGTGCCATAGTGCTATATAAAAAACGGAGAAAAAAACGACTATTTTTTGTGGGGTTTCATTCATGCAGGAAAAAAAAACACAAAGTGTTCAGGTTATTCATTAATCATGTTTTTTCTTTTAAACCAGGTTCTTATCTACGATGTTGAAATTCAGCCCAATCGCCATGCTATCATTGACAAGTAG
Source organism: Ambrosia artemisiifolia (assembly GCA_032199755.1). Taxonomy (NCBI): domain Eukaryota; kingdom Viridiplantae; phylum Streptophyta; class Magnoliopsida; order Asterales; family Asteraceae; genus Ambrosia; species Ambrosia artemisiifolia. The sequence goes on along the minus strand of CM063516.1, from coordinate 48,403,442 downwards.
AAAATCAATCATTAATTATTAATAATATAAAGGATGAGGTTTGCATACAACATTGATCGACCTGATCCACAAAATTTGATCCAAGGGATAGTGATTTGTACACAAATAACTTTGATTCATAAAAGTCAAAACCAATAAGGGAAAATAGTCCAAACTCATAATTGCTATGCATTGATTAAAAAACATATGTTAATTACAAATGAACACCCATAATACAAGTCTTTTGGCCTAGTGTGACTGCTTTAACATTATGATCACAAAGATATGTATGGTTTCTGTGTAACAGAAAACTATAACACCACCTTTCACAAATGAATCTTTTGGACTTGTCACACAGACCGATCCGATACAGGGCAAAGAATTTAGCAAGCATGCCAAACATCCACATTCCATGAAATATATCCAAGGCTTCATACACAAGAGAGGTACAAATTGTGGGGTCGCTGTTGAGATGCTTTATGGCGGACAATCTGTATAGCTGCTGAATACTTCGCCCTGCATTACCTTTAAGAGAGGCGCAAAAGACATAATTAGACCAAAACATGGAAAACTAAGAAAGCAATCAATTAAACCACATAATCACATATTAGGTCTATATACACACAAGTGTGTGATGTGTGCAAAATTAAGCATAGATGTTACCTTACGGGATAGATTGCTTCATATAAAGACGCCACTCATCAATATTGGCCATCTTGTCATCATCCATGCTTGGTAGTTCATGTGCCTCTAGTCTTTCTATTATCTTTGTAGTCTTGCCAAGAAGCTTTGCTGCAACCTTCACACTTGCCTCTCTTTTCTCTATCACACTCTCATGGCATTTCATTGTAATGACTCGAGGTATATTGGTGAAGCAAGCAGAGAATATGTCTGCAATCATGCCATTTAAATGGGCAAACAACTGCTTTTTTGTAATTGGTTCTTTGTTGCTTTGGGATCTAAGCAAGATTGTTTGTGTGATTCGGTACATTGAATTGGCAGCAATCAATGTCTTAGAAGGGCTCTCCACCAGTTCTCCATTGGTGCTTTCGTTGATTTTTGCCGCAATTTCTTTAGCTTTTTCCGTAAACCATTTAATGATCTCTATGGCCGTTTTCCTTTTAAAATCTTTTTTTGCCAGAGGAATGTCCAACCATCTGCAGTGGTTTTCGACCTCATGCCATAGGGCCATACTGGCCTTTCGAAGATTTGCATATTCACTGGCACCATTGAGGCTTTCTTCCACAAGATGGGTGTAAGAAAGACCTTCACCAACACTTTTGAACAAATTCTCAGCGGTGTCCTTATGGATATCTTGAAGAGCAACAGCGATGCATGTTAAGGTTACTATCGGTAAGCTCCAACTGTTAACACATTCAACACAAAGCAAAGGTTGAACACGATCAGAATCAAAGATCTCTACTCCTTCGAATCCGGCAGATTTCTCGAGAAGCTCTAAAAGATTGTTGTTTTGTTCCTTCTCCGCCTTCGATATGAAAGAATTTATAGATTTTGAAATGCCCTTCAGTGTTTTTTCAGCAAGCTCCATCTCAATGTCAATTTGTAAGACATAATTTCTAACGTCTATATCTATATCGTCAGTTCCTGGGGAGATGGATGTAGTAAACCACCTCGCCTTTAGTGACTTCAAATGATAGAAACAGGTGATGGCAAATAATGGAACGGTTATGGCTATGAGCCATATCAGTTTGCACGATACAACAATTCCCTTCTGAAATCCGATGCAAAAACTTAGAAAGATATTTTTAGCATTACAGATGAGATTTCTTAATCTTGGACTGCTTAATAGAAACGGTATAGGACTATGTTTCCAGTCATGCAACTTTTGGGTCCAGTACTTCTCTACTTTAAAAAACATGAAATGATTCCTATTCCATTTAGTGATCACCAACTTGTAGTTAAAAACTGAAAAACATCTTAATATAGGAGCAATGGTTCCCACCACAACTCCAATGGACTGTGTTACGAAAATGGCTGTTGTGGACCACTCGTATGGTGATTCATACCTTATCAGTTTCCTATGCCAACTAGATGTAAGCGGACTTGCACGCACTAAATTTAGGTTCATGAGTAGACTAAGTGCACAGATTATTGCAGAAGCAGTGGATAATGGATTAATAGCCATCACAAACTGAGGGCTGCCAGTTTCTGCCATCACCCAATACCTTGTCACTTTGTGTCTTAGTTTCTCAACCATAGACATGCGGATATGACATTGATTGGCTAAATGTATCTTGTGTGTGGCTTGATACTTGGATTCTAGAATTTCCTTAGAGGCTGGAATTGTTAGAGATGAAGAAATTATTATGATTAGTAAAAGGATGATCATAGCCGTGTAGATGTATGCAACAATAGCGAAGTCCATGTAAGAAATATTAGTACCGTCATAAGGATAACGATCAATAACTCTGGTATTTAACTGAATGCATACATTCACAATCATGGTGATGATGAGAATAGACAAACCTATTACGTTCGCAAGCAGAGTCTTGTTGTCCATAGACGCCAAAGAAGGCATTAAGTTGGCCATCATCGTGCACATGAAACCCAAACTCCCTAGCTTGGCTGCTTGATCGACATAACTTGGCATCTCACCACTCACATCAACGGGTAGTTTCATGGTGACAGTTATCACCGTGATAGTTGCGGCATTGAGAGAAAAATATTTACATGGAAACCAGAATTTTTTATTTTGGAAACCATGCAACAAATCGGCCACCATGGCAAGGATGCAGAAAAACGATGCTACTGCCACGTAGACCCCAATCCACACCATAGGTTCTCTGAATTTTTCACTGTTTACCGTCACCCCTTCCATCTGACAAGAATAATACAACTGGTTGATGTCATGAAGGCTGATTGCTCGACGGAATTCTCTCTCAAAAGAGTGCAGCGTGCTCACAATGTCCACAATTCTGAAACATGGATATCCATCATGTGAGTTCATGTTGAGACTCTTTTAGCCTCGAAATGAATCTTTCAGGCAAGTAATGAGTAAGTTGATGCTAATTATCTATAAAACAAAGGATATGCGAATTGTAATGTTGAAGATTTTAGGCAAGTAATGACTCTTTCAGGCAACTAATGAGTAAGTTGATTCTAATCATCTATAAAATAGAACATATACGCAATGTAATGTTAAAAAAGTTGGTCTTATCACTATCCTTAGTCGTAATCAATCGTCATTAATATTGCCTTGTTTTTCTTCCTTCATTTTAATGAAGTGATGATGATACAACTCAGAAGAGATAAGTAGCACGGAAATTATATAGTATAATATAAGGAATCTGTAACATTCCCGACTTGATTCGTATAAGAAGCATAACTTATTACGTAAATCTTCCTTTAGTCCAGTTAACATGCCACCCAGTTTCTATACAATTTAAGTTAGACTAATCGCACTTCCCAAAAATACATATAAATGATAACTTATGATAATCAAAAAATTTATATACATAACTCAGCTATATCATTTAGGTGGGCTCATGAATAAAGAAATTTATGTCGTACTGATTAAATTCTATATAATCATCGACTGATTATCAGGTTTAAGAAATATTCAGTAAATAAAAATAATAAAGTAACACGTAACATTTGTGCACTAATAACATAGCCCCATGCCCCCTTCCATCCAAGTCCCTCATAAATTCAGATGTTACACATAATAGTTATATCTATCTACTTCACCCTCTTCAACCAACCAGTTCATAGTATGATTGCGTGTAAGAACAGATGAAAAAAATAAATTAATAAAAAAACAATTGCCCCTGTACCTTCAACAACACCTCAAGAGCCTCACCAGACTGTCCAAGACTAATGACAGACTTAATCAGATCATCAATTGCTCCAATCAAATTTTGACCATCCGCATTAATCTCTTTCAACAACTATGAAAATTTTAAACCAATAGCCCCGTTTTTATGCCAAAGAACCTCTTAAAACAAATACTTTAACCTCCTAGTCATACCAAAGTAATGCAAAAAAAAACTTATAATAGCCCTGTAAGTTGAAACAACTTGCTGAAACACATTCTTTCAATTGACAGTGCAGTCCTGTGTTGTCTTTTTAAGTGGTTTAAGGTTTCAGTAACAGTACCTCTATAAAGCACATGGGGGCATGATTAAATGAGTTGGTACATTTGTTAAATGAGGAAATGGCTGGTTACCATCTGAACAGAATCTGACACATCCGAAAAAGGTAACTGAGCAAGTGATGAAAGTGAAGTACTGAACTAAGTCGAAATATAAAGTCGTTATTAGTCAAACTGCGGTGAGAAACTGACCGGATTAGAGGAAGGAAAATAAAGTAACATGTGGATGGTATTTGTTCTGCACGAGTGCACCCTATACAGTTTCTAACAAGAAATTGGAAGATTAATAATTGGATGTTAAAAAAGGTTGTGAGTTCAGATGCTATGGAAGTAAAGAGACCAAGAAAAATTGCAGGCGCCATTGAAGTTTAAGACATCAACTGAAGCTTTCTTGTGTAGCAGAAATTAAAACACTACATGTGTGTGTCTGCTGAATACTTCACCCTACATATCTCTAATTAGACCACAAATCGATAACTTAGCAAGCAAAGATGGCTACATTCATTGCAAAATGTAAAATATATGCAATGCCTTACTCGATTAAACAACACAACTGTTAAGCTAGAGAAAGTACCTTAAGGAGCAGGTTGCTTCAAATAAAGACGCCGCTCATCAGTATATGCCATCTTGTCATCATCCACGCTTGGAACTTTATCACATGCCTCTAGTTTTTCTATTATCTTTGTAGTCTTACCAAGAAGCTTTGCTGCAGCCATCACACTTTCATGGCATCTCATTGTTATGACTCACGGTACGTCGGTGAAGCAAGCACAAATATATCTGCAACCATTCCATTCAAAAGGGCAAAACAACTCTTATTGCATTTTTGTTGGCATCATGCCATAGGGCCATACTGAGTCACTGACCATTCAAAGATTTACATATTCACTTGCACAATTCAGGCTTTCTTCCACAAGATGGGTGTAAGAAAGAGCTTCACCAACACCATTGAACAAGTTCTAAAACACATGGTAAGGTTTCAGTAACTGACCTTCTATCAAGCACATGGTGGGCATGATTAAAATGTGTCAATTCTGTTGTTATTTGAGGAAAACGACAATCTTTTTTTTTATAAACCAGAATCTGAGACGTCAGATTAAATCGGAAAATAAGGTCATATTTTGCCAAATTACACCCTGATTAAAGGAACCCACATGGAGATTGCATTTTTTTTTCTGAACCCTATACAGTTTCTAACAAGAAATTGCATCTGCAAGAGATTGAGATTGATAAGATATAAAAGAATGTGAGTTCAAACGCTAATAGTGTAAGGAAGTAAGGAGAGGGAAGGCGCAGAAACCGTTGAGGTTTAAGACATCGGTTGAAGGTTTGACCAAGCAACGTCAGGGTTTTAATAATCGAGATGCCTGATTTCAACAAAAACCCTTTTAATGTTTTTATAACCGGACCGGACATTAAACCGTTCTCTTACTGGTCCGTTGGTCAGACCGGTTTGACCGGTTGTAAGAACTGAATGTCATCTAAATAACATAAAATAAATTTTGAAATACTCCCAAAGCAACCGGTACAACCCAAGCAAGCACCCAAATTTGTTGTATGGAAGAGGAACTGTTGTGCTAATAGTAGCTTTTGTGAGAGAGAGCTAACTTACTAAATATAGCATGATCCGACCTCCCAATTCTCATCCCATAGTCCAATACCCTGAACCGGACCAGCGCAGATCCCGGTGCTCAATCCGACCGGACAGTCGGGTTTCAAAGCATTGCTTAAACCTATAGTCCTATAATATTAGTGCAAAATAGTACCAAAAGTATTTGTTAGCTTACATTATAGGGTTTTAAGAAAAAAAAAATCATGAATGGTTTCTGCTGTAACTTATAATCTCTAGTTTTGTCTCTAACCATGATGATAAGACATGTGGTGGGTTCTATTAACTATAGAAAATTAATTTAATTTCGAATTAAATAAGTAATCATAAATTACCCTTAATCTAAAAGCAGAGTATTTTTCTATTTTAGTCCATGAGATTTGGTATAATTTTAGTGTTTGGGGTTAAGTTTTGAAATGGATTTTTAGGCTACTAAAACGCAATAATCTAAAAGCAGCTCCACTCCTGCTTTTCCAAAACGCATAATCTGGTTTGAAAAAGCAAATCCCAAACACCCTCTAAGCATTGGAGAAAACCCACTTTATTTAGATAATAGGAAACCCTACTTCCCGAACTTTTTTTATCTGAAACATTTAGAACATGTAATATACATGTTTTTAAGAGTTTTGAGCTAAAAAAAAAGCGTTGACCCATTTTTAAAAAAAATATACATATAAGTTTTCCAGGGTTACATATGTTACACTGGAAAACTTATTTATTTAAAAAAAACGGCGGCCGTGTTGCCGTGGCGGTAGTGGGGTACCACGAGCTTTCACGGTGAGCGCCCCGTCCCCCCTAACTATTATAATCTGAACTTTTATAAATTAATATTTTTATAAGAAAAAGTTGAATTTTATAGTTTTGTTAGAATCTACAAATAGTGTTGAATTCACTTAGGTAGAAAGAGATCAAGTAAGATTTCTGTAGATTTCGTAATTGACTTAGATACTTTCTGAATAGCGTAAACTAGCTTTCAAATTAAAGTATTTCAAGGGTATACAAAATCCTTAATCAGATAAGACAGAAAGAGTTCTTCCCAACATAATGCTTCCTTTCTGAGAGGTTTGGAATGCACCCTCCCCACTTCTTGTTCTTCTCGCGCTTTTGCTTACGCAATATCCACTCTCTTTCCTTCAACTTCTCCTGCATTTGTTCATACGGTAACCCTTTACGACAATCTCAACAAACATGTTTTTGAATACCATGTTTTGTGTATCAAAAGACTTTGTATTTCTGTATTTAAGCATATAAGAAGCAATAGTGGCATATTTCCCATCATAAGTCACAATTTCTTAACAACTTATAAAATGGATACCAATTTCTATAAATTTCCTTAACCTTCAATTAAAAGTTAAAGAAATAAACTAAGACAGGATCAATTAATAAAACCAAAATTCAATCTAAACATCTACATGTTTACTAACCTTCAACCAACGAGAAGTTGGGGAAATGTCCTTATTATCCCTGAAGCATCAACTTGAAACTAGAAACAGCCTCTGCGTGTTTTGCACAAGAAGTGTGGAACAACCCTAAAACAAAATATAAATATCAAAACTTGTTGGCCCCAACCCAAGAATAATCAAACCCGAACAGACATAACAAGATGAAGAACAAGATACCTTATGTTATATAGCACGTTGGTCCACTGTCCACATCATCTGAACTTGTTGGCCCCAACCCCTTCAGATCAGATTTAGCGGTAGCAGGAGCTGTGGAATCTTGTAGTTTCTTTTGTATCAAATCAACTCGAGTGCAGATGACACAGGAGATATGGCATCACGGCCACCAGTGGTCATTGCAGGGGCAATTAAGCTTAATGGATCAGATCCTTTTTCAATTAAAGTAGGTACATTTTGCACTGATATTGATTGTTCTTTCCTGCTTCTTTCTTAACTCAGTCCCATCTGCTGCTGGTATTTGCCAGCTGCTCAGCTGACCAAAGCAGATGAAGATTAGTTTATTGTAGAAAATAGAAAATTAAATACTTTGAAACTGAATTTACATGTCAAAACAGAAATAATGCAAGCCAGCTTGAAATTAACTCGTGGTACCTTGATTTTAGTGTTGTAGTTTTATGCTACTAAGACCAATGCAGGTGTGTGCTAAATATGGACACATACAAATGGCTTATGTATAGTTTCATGCTACTAAGAGATTTAGTCGGTTGTGTACAAAAAGAATAATTTATGGCATTAAATAATTAGCCTGAGATTGCTCGTTTCGAATTGTGTATTTCACCCTATCTAGAGCATTCTTGGTTCGTGAATCCGGCAGGACCCCTGCATATGACATCTTGTTATAAAGTGCTTCAGCTTCTGAACATTCATGAGAGCAGTAGCCACTTAAAAGAGCTGTGTATGCTACAGTATCTGGTTGTAGACCTCTTTCAATCATTTCATTGAAAAGACACTTAGCACGCTGCAAGTTGTTTGATTTACAAAGATGGTCAATCTTGACCGTGTAGTGAACAACATCAGGAGCCAACTCTTGCATTTTAGTCGAATATCTTGGCAAAATCCTTTCTATGCTCCCACTTTTTTTTCTACTGCTAAATCTCTTTCGATCTAATTTATGTTCCCCATCAAGTAATACTGTACAAGTTATAATATCAGGTTGTATACCAAGATTTATCATATCCCTGTAAATAGCAGAAGCTTCTTTTAAGCAATTCTTCTTAATATAACCATGTAACATAATCGTGTAGGAAATGACATCAGGTGGAATTCCACTTTCAATCATCGTATTGAAAAACCAACGGGCTGTGATCATATCTCCAGCCCGGCAGCATGCAGCTTTTAATTTACTATACATAATCTTAGACGGTCGATTTTCTGAGTTCAATATTCTTTTAAACAGCGATAATGCTTTACCAGTTTCACCTTTTTCGCAGAGGCCAATAAGAAGTTTAAAGCAACCATTTTTCGACACTATAAGCCCAGTCTTTTCTTGTTCAGGTAATTTAAGAAACAGTCTATACGCTTTTTCAACATTGTTTGAGTCACAGTACCCATTCATCATAGCAACATAATTATTCAAGCTTTTTCTTTCCAGATTATTAAAAAATGATGCTGCTTCGTTCACCTTTCCACCTTTGCATAAGCCGTCAATGACAATATTATGTGTAGCACTTGTGGGCTCTAAACCTCGTGCTACCATATTATCTAAAAGAGTCTTTGTCTCCTTATAAAGCCCGCATTTTGCGACCCCACTAATAAGCGCATGGAAAGTAATGGTATCGGGTTTCAAACCATTCTCATCCATCTCATTGAAGATTTTGAAAGCTTTTTCAAGGTCGCTAAGAAGACAAAATCCGTTGATCAAAGTTGTGTAGTGCTTAACATCTAACCTCATGTTCTTCAGTTTCATCTCTTCTAGCAACAAAACCGCTTCATCCATTTTCCCTTGTCTGCATAGAGCATCAATAGCAATTGTGAAGGAAATTTCATCAAGAAAAACACCGGATTCCTTTGCTTTTATAAATTGGTCTACAGCTTCAGCCAACATCCCCAAATGACACAAACCTTGCATAATCGAGCTCGTAATAACACAATTGGTTTGAATACCATTTGAAGTCATATCATCATGAAGATCCAAAGCCTTTAGAAGACTCATTTTTTTACAGTACCCTTGAATTAACGCCCCATAACAATAAACATCAGGCACAATTGCTAACTGTTTCATCTCAAGAAAAACATTCTCTGCATCTTCTAACTTAAACTCTCTTACAAAACCACGAATGACAGAAGCATAAGCAAAAACATCGACAGGTGTACCTGAGTCTCTCAACATTTTAAGCAACACAAAAGCCGAGTCCGTGTTACCATTTAAACAAAGCCCATCAATATACGAACCAAAAGTGAACGCATCAAACTCAACTCCCGTTTCTTCCATTTCTCTAAAAACATCCCCCGCTTCTTTCACACATCCCTTCCTACATAACCCTTTAACCACAATCCCATAAGTATACACATTCGGACAAAAACCATTCATCTTCAAATGCTCATAAACCGCCAAAGCTACATCCACTTCACCCTCTTCAACCAACAAGTTCATAAAAAGATTACACGTCCGCACCGATGGAAGAAACCGACCTTGCACCTTCAACATCACCTCAAAAGCTTCATCAAACCGTCTAACACTAACGAAAGCCTTAATCAACACATCAACCGCTCTAACAAACAAATGCCGATCACCGACATCAATCTCTTTCAACAACCCTTCAAACAAATCCCAAATGTTAAAACCAAAAGCCCCATCTTTATCCACAATAACCTCTAAAAACAAAAACTTTAACCTCTTAATCATACCCCAGTAACACATAAACCTAATAACAGCCATGTAAGTTGTAACATCATGGGTAAAACCACATTCTTTCAACTGGGTAATTAAATATAATGCTGTCCTGGGCTGTCCATTTAAGTAATTTAACGTTTCAGTAACTGACATTTTATCGAACACTTGGTGGGCATGATCAAATGAGGTAATAATATTATTATTCTTAAAGGGGGGAGGGTAGTTTTCTTCTGAACCAGAGTCTGACACGTCGGATAATGGTATCTGGGCAAGTGATGAAAGTGAACTGAAGCGGTAAATGAGGTGATGTTTGGCAAAATAACGACGATAAACTGACCTGATTAGAGGAACCCACATGGAGATAGCATTTGTTTTGAATGGGAGGCAGTTGAGAGACAAAAAAACAAGTTATTGGAATTTTTTTTATTACTATGTTAACAAAGAAGGGTTGAGCAGAAAGGCCATTTAACATATGTTATTGATGCTGAAAGCTGTTTATGGCGGTGTGACGGCAGAGGAGGGCGAAGAGGGGAAGAAGGCGGTAGGGGTGACACATAGGGCCGGCAATTTTGTATACGAACACGATTACCTGACACGAACCTGAACGATCTTAACAGGTACAGGTATGGCTTTAACAGGTTTCGTGTCCTAAACAGGTATACACGAATTTACCTGTTAATTTTCGTGTCGTGTACAGGTAGTCAGGTTTCGTGTATCGTGTCTTAACAGGTTCGTGTATTAACAGGTCATGTATACACGGTTTGTCAGCTCTAAGTATAATGTTCACAAATAGGTACTAACAGGTACGCAAACAGGTATTAACAAGTACACAAACAGGTATTAACAGGTACGCAAACAGGTATTATCTAGGTCTTTGGTGAACTTTTGGAAATTTTCTCTTACTAAATAGGTTCGTAAACATGCGATTAATATAATGGTTACAAACAGGTATTAACAGGTACTTTTCGTGTATACCTGTTAAAAAAATTAACAGGTTCGTGTATCAAAAAATAGACACGAAAAATTTTCGTGTCGTGTACAGGTAGTCAGGTTTCGTGTATCGTGTCTTAACAGGTTCGTGTCTTAACAGGTCAGGTATACACGATTTGCCAGCCCTAGACTGACACATGAATATTTTATAAAATAAAGTAATCATCTGTATTTTTATCACTCGAGTGAAACTAGGGTGCAAACGAGCCGAACCCAAGCTCAATTAACTTATAAGAGCTCGTGCTCGGCTCGGTTTGAGCTTTGTTTTTAAATCTTGAGCTCAGTTCGTTTGTAGTTTTTCAAGCTCGAGTTCGGATCTGGTTCGGCTCATTAAGGGTCCGTTTGGTAGCCTCTTAATGAGGCTCTGAACCATTCAGCTTTGAATGGTTCAGCATTCAGACTGTTTGTTTCAACCTAAAAAAAGACCTTGAATGGAATGGTTAAGAGCTGAACTATTCAGACTTGGTGCATAGCTGAATCATTCGGTACTTAAATCATTCAAAGCCTCTTAATGATTCAGCACTTAATCAACCAAACAACACCTAAGTGTTTATTAATAGGCTCGTTTAAGCTCGATAGCTCGATAAGTCAAAAGCTTGGCGCCGCTCGTTTATTAAACAACTTTAAATGTAAGGTAAATAGTATAAAATATTGATAAAACTAATATTATACCGAGGCTCGACGAGCCTGACGAGCTTCATATGCCAAGCTCGAGCTCGATAAGTAAACGAGCTTTGTTTTAGGCTCAATCTCGGCTCAAGCTCGATAATGCTCAACTCATTTCAAGCTTTTTATCGAGCCGGTCTCGAATAGTTCGTGAGTTGCTCGGCTCATTTGCACCCCTAAGTGATACCTTGAAAATAAATGTTATAGGTTGGTTGTGACTTGTGAGCCTCTTAATGGTCATTAACAGTTAAGATGTAACCTTAAGTCTAAATAGTTAAAAGCAGATAAATGTGACCTCTTAACCATATAGACTTTAAGTTACATCTTAACCGTTAAAAGGCTATGAATCGTTAAAAGATGGTCTCTTAATGACCAAACAACCCCTCAACTATAATATCGCATGTTTCCTTGTTGTGAATTGTGACCTCATGACATGAGGTTATTAAATCAGATAGTTGTTTAGGCATTTAATTGCGGCATATTGTATTGTATTGTATATGTTTTGTTAAGACTTGAACTTGCAATCATTTCGCTTCCAATACCTAAATCCTAAATCAACTCTCCACTAGGGAATTTAACACAATCAAGGTGCCAATTAATTACATAGCACGATGGTGTTTGATGGTGACGGAGCTTGAAAAAAAGATTCCGTAGGGGCCGAAAGTCACGGGACCCTTAAAACTGAGGGGGCCGGACTCAATACGTATAAGATTTTCGGATGGAAACACGTAAATTCACACTACTGAGAAAAAAACAAAGAGGTTCGGGGCGCTCTATCGGGCCCCAACAAAGCTTCGCCCTTGATTTGTGGTGGCGGAGCTTGAAGAAGTATGAATCAACCGACTGATACATAAGCATGTTTCTTTTGGTGTGATGTGTGTGCATAGGTAGCTCTATTTGTGTATTTAACTTTAGTGTGTTATCCACACAATGGGCATTACTCCTAACCAAGTCCCCATACACCTCATTTGATTTTATGTTGGTTATGTATCATCATTCGTTTAAGTGTTCTATTATAATATTTGTTATATAATTGTTCGGCTAATGCTTCTTCAGTTATCTCCATTCCATTAGTGCACCCTCCATCTTTAATGGAGTTCTTGAAGAATTTATAATTTTATTGTTGTAATGATTTATTTAATTAAATTTTTGGTTTTCTTTTGTCAAACATTTACATTTCTTTTGTCCCTTAATTTTTTATGCAAATTCACCGCTAGAATTTTCATCAAAACGCAGTCATTGACAGTTTGCAAAAGATTCTAGCCATACTAATGAGTGCTTCTCTACTTTAAAGATAAAAGATAAACTCCAAGAGTTAAAAACAAAAACAAAACAATGGCATACCAAAAGTACAAATTTATAATTTAACCATAACACCTGCACCTTGACGAGGCGATACGATAATATCTATAGCCATAACATAGTATACATGGAAAACAAAGAAAATAATATTTAAGATATCATAGGCAGGCAGTAAGAGGCTGTTAAGATGTCAAAGGACATATAGCCCCAACTAAAGCTACCGGCGATCATGATTTCTCTTGTACCCTGAAAGATGCTTCCTAGAATCAACTGAAGTAGCTGTTTTACCCTCACCATGTTTTTCCATATCATGGTCAACTGTTGACTTCCGCCTTCGTTCCAGGTCCTCAACATGCCGCCGCCATAAAGGTTCTCTATCTTTTCTTGGCATTTTGTTGTATCGGTTGTCGTCTTTGAGCAACTGTCTGGCTGTTGACCATGAAGTAAAAACTGTCTTACCGTCTTCATATTCTTTTGTAGCTGCATCTGTTGTTATTACTTCAGCTAACAAAGCTTTGTAGTCATTTGCACACCTCTGAAACATGACGACACACAAGTTTAAAAAGACAAATCTAGCAGGTTGGTTAAAGCAAGTGTAGGCCGAAAAATTTAGTTTTTAGTACGGGATCGGTTTGACACCGTAACATGCAAATATACTATTAAATTAATAATATACTGACGTTATGGCTTTAAGCGTAGGAATACACTTTGAGTCCATTTCAAACCATTTGCCTATCCCATTTTGAGGCAGGTTCTTGAAGTTTATCCATTTGATCCATTAGAGGTCAGATATAACCAAGAAACATGAACCAAAGAGCCTTTGCAAAAGGTCATGGGTCTAAACAACTTACATCATGCAATAACTTAATGTGTTCACGGAAAAGCTTTTCGAGATCTGATTGATCTAAATAAGGGTTAGCCGCACGCCCTTGAGGATCCTTCTCTAGTTTAGGCTTTGCATCCGTCCATGAAATCTGAAAACATATGAAAGGATAAACATCAAGAAATACGAATTACAGGTTTATATATGATAATATGACATGTTGAGAACTTATGATTCGACAAGTAACAATTAGAATTTGGTTAGTTACTTTGGGGTATCTCCTATTAACATTATTTAGATACAGAAATAATGATAACATATATATTTTGCACTACTGAGGTATATCCATTCCACCTTTTCATTGAAATCTTTGAGCGGTAGAATGATTACAAGAACTACTGTAACTTTGCTTCTTATTAGACCAGTACATTTGTAATTAGGGCTGCAGAAAAAGTATAAGTTTTCATCAAGTTCAAACTCGGGATTTGGCTCGATTAGTCAAGTTCTTATTGAGCTTTGCGTATTATGTGGTATGTATGTTTCTTATATAAACTGCAATTTGCAAATTATGTTATTGTACAACTTTATTATTGTTTTGTCTAAATTTGTTTTTGAGTTATGGTCACCTTTTGTTGTAATTTTTGTATACGTTTGAAATAAGTCCAAGTGTCCAACTATCGCATATAATGATATAAACATTTAACTTTTCAAAACTGAGATTAATCTAAAGCCTTCAAGCCTGGTCAGCTTTGCTCTCTTATGGTCCTTATTGTAATACGAAACATACAAGAAGTTCGATGAAAAAGGGATAAAAGAGTACCTGTGGATCTTTAATTGTCTCTACAAGTAACGCTTGATATGACTCGATAGCTTCCTTTCTGAGAGTTTTTGAACGCACTCTTTCCACTTCTTGTTCTTCTCGTTCTTTTCGCTTACGCAATACCCGCTCTCTTTCCTTCAATTTCTCCTGCACTTATTTATGAAGTGAGCATTTATGACAACCTCAACAACCATGCTTTAAATTACTATGCTTTGTATATCAAAAAACTTGGTGATTCTCTATTCAAGTACAGAAGCGTTATTGAAATCCTTCTACACATGTACCAATTTCTTAACCAAGTATAAGATGCATACCATGTTTTCAATTACTATGTAGCTTCCTTTAACCCATCATAACACCCTAACTAGTATATGCTCACAATAAGTTCTGTATATTTGATCCAATCATAAGTTCTCAAACCTAAACCCTAAACATAAGTAGAAATTATACCAGCTACTTGTTTAAGCCAAGGTTCTATAAAGCAACAAATAGCAGGAGATTTATGTAAAAAGCAAACCCTAAAGTTTTGAGAATAAAAATATTATACCATCTTCAAAGTACAATTAGCAACACTTGAGATTCTAATCACCTTGTGGAAAGACAAAAAATTATAATGTATTTTATGAAGTACCATTCTTATGGTTAGTGTGCCATCTTTGTGCATTGATGTATCATATATTCACTAGCCACCATTTGCATTTATATTATGAAGCAAGACTCAAAAAAGCCATGCAGTTGCATTAGATTATTATTAACTTATTGATTGTATATGATAAATCATTGCATAACTGGGAAGATGAACTCTTTTATCTTTTCTGGGGTAAAAGGTTTTGCTAACTCAGTGAAAACTATAATGTTTCAATCTTTGTTCTAACTATCACTTATATATGCACAAAATGGTTTACTGCAACTTGCTACAGCACAGCAATAACTAAAACCTCTTTAGGAGGAAAATAAAGTAACAAATAACTCAATA
The DNA here is from genome assembly GCA_032199755.1 of Ambrosia artemisiifolia. NCBI lineage: Eukaryota > Viridiplantae > Streptophyta > Magnoliopsida > Asterales > Asteraceae > Ambrosia > Ambrosia artemisiifolia. The sequence continues at coordinate 48,387,873 of CM063516.1, read as the reverse complement.
TATAATGGCTAATGTAATTAAGATGCATAAAAAATAGAAGGCTGTATAATAAAATAACCACAGCCACACGGGTAGGTAGCATAATAACCACGGCTTTTATGGAACAGCATATTATACCTCCTCATCACGTTTTGCCTTTGCCGCCCTTTCAGCTTCCACACCAGACTCCTTTAGCTCAGAAATATATTCATTAAATATGTCTTCCCTGTCCTCATGCTTAACAGATTTGTATCGAGGATCATTTCTAAAGATATCCTTAACCTTCAAGAGCAGAAGTTAAAAACAAATTAATGCATAATCATTGAAAAAAAGCAAAGTTCAATTTAGATTTCTACACATTTACTAACCTTGGACCAGCGAGAAGTTGAAGAAATGTCCTTGTTTTCTCTAAGCATCGACTTGAAACTAGAAACAACAGCTGCGCGTTTTGCACGAGCCTCTTCTTCAACAGACCTTTTTAGTGGAATAACCCTGAAACAAAATATATATCAGAATATTATAAACACCGTAAAAAAACCCGTTAATTTACTGAAACGTAAAATTCTGCATTGTAAACATACTCACTGTAACACATTTTGCTAAGATTTATATAATTCGCAAATAAATATAAGAACTACCTTTCATTTAGTAATGCTTCACGTTCTTTTCTGTCCAAAGCCTCAAACCTTGGATCATGGCCCCATTTTCTTTTAAATGTTTGATAATCAGTGTTGTGGTTGATATCCTAAAAGATTGATGACAACAATGGAAACAAATTATAACTCACAGTATTCATAATTTAATTTGCATTACAGGCTATCGATTATATAAATGGAACTTTTGAGATCTAAATTAGAGACAGACTTAAATCAAACCTCCTTCGCCTCATCCAGCAACTGTTTGTAACTTTCGATTGCAGCCTTCTGTGCTGCTCGTTTTTCTTTGCGCTCTTCTTCAGCACGTGTTTTAACAAAATGATCAAATATGGCTCTTCGAGCACTATAACTTGGTATTGCCTGCAAGAGGAATATTGTTCCTATACACTCAGTGGAAAAGTACTACGAAAAAAATTGAGAACCAAAACTCAAAAATCATAGTTGAATTCATTAAATGTTTTCTATAGAGACAAACAACTGACGTAGACAAAACTTTTAAGCAGCATACTGCATGATAAAACAGCTGAAGTGCAATAGAATGATAGCGCAAATATAAACAGCAACAGTAGAATATCATGTTAGTAACCTAACAGGTGACAGATTTTGGACTGTATCAAACCTTAAAACGCGGATCGAACACAAATTTAGGAAGCTCCTTCTCCCATTTTGAAAATGGGGCCACCCCACGCTCCTTGAGCATCTCCTGGATATTCCACAAGTAAAAAAGTTAATATGAAGAACATATTAGAAAAATGTTGGTTTTACAATAATCAACAAAATAAAGATACCTTAAACTGGATAGCACGCTCCTCTTTGGTTGGTCCAGTGTCCACATCATCTGAATCTGAAGAGCTGTTTGAAATATTTCCATCACCATTATCATCTATTACCTTGTCTTTTCCATTCTCACCATGTGGGCCCTTCCCTACTTGCTCAACTGGTATAGAACCATTCAGATCAGATTCAGTGGTAGCAGGAGCTGCAGAATCTTGCAGTTTCTTTTTTATCAGATCAAGTGCAGATGATGAGACAGGAGATATGGCATCACGGCCACCTGTGGTAATAGCAGGGGCATTCAAGCTTAATGGACCAGATCCTTTTTCAGTTAAACTATTTACATTTTGCACTGATATTGATTGTTCTTTTAAAGCATCACTTTCCTGCTTCTTTCTTAACTCAGCCACATCTGCTGGTATTTGCCAGCTGCTCAGCTGACCAAAGCAAATGAAGATTTAGTTTATGGTAGAAAATAGAAAAATGTAAACATTGAAACTAAATTTACATGTCAGTTAGAAATAATGCAAGTCAACTTGAAATAATAAAACTTCACTATAGCAAAGCTTGTGATACCTTGGTTTTAGCATTGTAGTAGTATCTTTTCCCGTCATTTGTGGTGACTAATGACCAATCTGTGCCAGCACACTTCTCCCTGAACAAAATACACATAAATTAAGAGAACAGAAACCTACAGTAAAGTAATAGAATAAATAAAATGATATATAACATAAAAAGGATGAAATAATTAGGGTTCTGATTGCACACAGCAAGATGAAAACACCATACATAGAGTCAATATGAGATTACGAAACTTACTTATAAAAAAACGATTCCAAAAAATGCCACATGCCAACACCATATTATCCCTCAAATATATATACATTTAAATTTTATCTTTAATAATTGATACGTAACAATAACATAATTTCGATGAAATATAAAGTTAGTATTAATGTATTATTATATATCTACGAGGAAAGATAAAGTTAGTACTGATATATATCTAGGATGAAAGATATCTTTAAATTAATAATTTATAAATTATTATTATTTAATTAATATATATCCAGGATGAAAGATATACAACTTCCTCTATGTTTCTTAAATATTATTAAAACATTAAAGATGACAAATAATCAAACTGACTTTAATAAAATAAATATTGATGTTTTTGATACAAACTGTGATATAATATTATCTAGTTGTCCTTAAATGTATGTAACGAAGTTAATATAAGCAGATCTTATAAATTGGTGAAGCATCCTACAAAATATAGTTAGCAGATCTACTAAACCTTCCCACAAAATCCACCTTTACTTAAAATATACCTTTCTAACGATGTAAATATAATTAAGAAACTTCCTAAAAAAATTGATGACTGCGACAAGAGCTGTAAGCACACTTTAGAAGCGGGTTAGGTATTGATTACTTTGAGCAAAAGGGTGCAACCTGTAGGATGATTATCAGGTACGTACACCTATTTGTCTTAGTGTACTTTATATACATATACTTTTATTATTCAACCCGTATACACAGGACTACAACCTAGTACAATAATGTAACAATAGAAACAACATTAGAACAATTAGCTTATTCCTAATTTCTTACAAGATGGCAATAGCACCCTACTTCAATGCATTCTGTTTCATGGAAACCTGATTTTTAGCAAAGTAGCAATATATTGAACGATACAAAAAGTTCAGTGTAAAATTTCTATTTTCAATTCTAATACAAAGCAGAGGTTGTTGATCAACGTATATCTTCCTTAAAGCATTTATAGAACCTCACTCAAGAACAGCCAAAAGATCTATGTTATCCATTATATTTCCCTCCATGGAGGAAGAGTAATTCCACAATACCATAACCTTACTTTTTCCTTTGTAACTTAAACATGACTAAGAGTGAAGGGAAAAAGATGTAAACAAACTAAATATGCAAATCACTCACCATGAAATTGGAGTTGGTTGTGCAAAAACTTTATCAGGCTGCCAACAAGTAGAAAACAAAAACAGCACAAAAAAAAAATATTAGTTCATTCGGGGAAGGCACACATAAAATAATGGATCAGTACAATGATCAATGATGCTAACATACATCAAGCTGGTTACAAATTATGCTACCTAACAGAAAAAGGCAACTACATAAATCTGAACGCCAGATTAGAGAAGACTACATCAACTAAATTATTGCCGCATTACCTTCTATGTTGTCAATAATCCCAGGTACTCAAGGCACATAGGTCGAGCCTAGAGCCCAACCTAAGCGTAAAAACGAGGGCTTTTATAAGCTAGGCGCACAGTAAAAAATACATTTTTTAGGGATTTTAGACATGTTTTAGGCTTGTTTAGAGCTAGTTTGGACGGACTGTTTTAGGTTGATTCTAGGCTTATTTAGGTTTATTACAGCCTTAAATATTAGCGGTTTTGTACCATTTTGCCAAAATTTGGCCGGAACTTAGCCAGAAAATCACCTCACCCTGTGCAAGAGTGCCTAAAAGGTCGCCTTTCAAGTCACAACGCACAAGGTGCTCTAGGCTGTGCTTCCGCGCCTAGGCGCGTGCCTTGTGTGCTTTTGACAATATAGATTCCCTTTACTAGCCTATATATTACATGTAAGTGTAGAACCAGCAAGGTTTCTTCTTATTAATAAATTAAACTAACATGAGTGAAGTGCTGAACAAGTTTAGAGTACAATTACCAAGGGCATCATATGCTAGGGAACTAAACTCAAATACAGTAGACATTTCATAGGCTTTGGTATCTATGATATTATGCACATAGAACAATCAAAACAAAAAAAAATGTACCTCTCCTTTAAAACCAACAGGTTTTTGGTATGTAGACTGTCCTGTCACAGCATTATAATAGTATATGGTTCCTGTTTCAGTCCTGTGTGCTGACCAAGCATCCACCAGATCACCAGCAACAGATTCCTCCTTTGCACCAACAGCATTTGGATGCTTGTTATTGTCTGCAAAATATAATTGTTAATACGTACTCAAGTTGGGCGATATTCTGTCATAAAAATCACATATTCACACATACAAGTCCCTGGAGGTAATTCTTGTGCCATGCTGCCTGAAACTCCAATTGATGTACCTGGAGGCTGAGCATTGGATGGTTGGACCGATGGCAGTGGCGTGCGTTGAGCTGGCAAAGGAAATGGTCCAGGAAAAACAGGTGGATATGGTAAAAGTTGCGGTCTTGACAAGCCTCCAATTGGTGGAGATTGAAGCCAGACTCCCTGAGGAGGGCCAACCATGGGAGGATTGGAAGCATAGGTGGCATAAAATGGTTGCTGAGGAGATGGACTGGGTTGAACAGGAGTGGCTGGAGGTCTTCCAGGTAGACCAGGTGTTACAGGAGTCCTTGGTGCACCTGGAGGCGGTTGAAAAGGTGGTCCAGATGGCATCCTAAATGGTGGTGAAGCAGCGTTTGGATTTGATGATGTGACACCTAAAGTGGAATAAGCATGCTGTGAAACAGGATGAGGAACGGATGTAGCAGATGACACACTAGTTCCTGTAACATTCTGTTACAAATAGATCAAGCATGACAAGTTAGTCTCCAGATGAAGTTTCTCAAATAATATACAATTTGCTTCATACAAAAATATTATTAAGAATACATTTCCCCAAAAGAGAAGCGTTATGACATTAAACTACGTTCAGATAGGTCATATCTGCCTATCTGGTAACGGTTATGAACACAACCAAAACAATGAGTAATGTTCATCATTGTAAATTTATATCAATTTGCTTCCTACGTCAGTAAGTATGCATCAAATGTCAGGCTGTGTTTATTTTCTAAAGGAAGCAGTAACCAATAAGCATCAAATTCTTCTAACAATACACTTGTAGCAACACCTAAGTACCAACATACTTAACTGTTATCAGTCACCAGGGTTCAAATCATTTGTTACAGTACTACTTTGCATGTAGGCTGAGTATGATCTTAACTTCCATACTAATTACGAGATCAACAAAAGAAATCCATATAACCTATGGTTATGTCAACATCAAGTGCAAAAAAGTGTAACCAATCATGCCTGCAGATGATTTCAATCACAAGACTCAAAAAGATGTACATACAGACTGATCCTTCTGGGACAATTGATGATTCCCATTATAAGAAAAATTAGCAGCATCCGATGACACTTCTCTTGGAACAGCAACAGGTGAAGGTGGTGGCCTGATCTGTGTATTAATTCCTTGCAAAAATGAACTGGGGTGTGTCAGGTGTCCAGGAACAGGCGGCTGCAAGGATGTAGCAGAACTTGGGACACTTTTTGGCACTTCAGGCTTTGCTGAGTCAGCCGCCTACAAAGAAGCGAATGACAAAAAGACATCACAAATACGAAATATGTAAAGCAGCTAACTATAACTAACAGTCTCCTTAAAGAATTAATTAGCCTATTAATATCATAACTCTTCACATGCTGGAAAAAGCTTGAAGTTTAATTTCAGGAATGTGAACTGACAATAGTTCTGTAGCCATCCTTACCATAGTCGACTGAAATGAAACATCGGCTTGTGGAATGTTATATGAAAACGAAGGACCAGAAGTAGCAGGAACAGGAGGTCTAGGAAGAGAACCTGGTGAATTTACCATAGCCTGCAGTTATAAATTAAAAAAATCAAAAGGTTAATTAGCAATGCCCAAACAACACTTACACCAATTTTAGACCGATACATGAGGTAATCAGTATTTAATTGAAAATTTAAAACACTTCCAGCAAACAGAAAAACAATGGGATGCAAAGAAATCCACTAACAGTGCTGGAAGATGAATGTGGGCTCTCAGAATTTATATTAGCATTTGGAGGCACATTGTACGAAAATGAAGGGGTGGAAGCAACATGACCATGTGAGCTAACACGGTTTGCTGAGTCAGAGTCATGCATTGACTCTCTGCCTACGATGTCTTCATCCTTTAAAGTGGGTGTACCAACAAGTGAAGCAGGTGCAACATTTGGAGTCAAAGGTGGAGACGATTTCCCTTCAACAGGTGGACCAGAGCCAGGCCCTTGAGATGTAGATTCCATAATCTAATCTGCAAAATGATATCCGAAATATAAAAAATATTAGAAGTTATGAAATACTAATCATAAAAAACAACCATAGGTATTGTCTCCGTTTTACATGTAATGTCCGGCCTATTAATTATGGGAGCAGCATTTTTATACAAGATCGGGAAAACAAAGCCAGAGTCCAGAGCTGGCGTTATCCAAGTCTATTTTATTCACTACAGTGTCCCTACTTAACCAACTTTATCTCACTATCATCTAGAAATTTCTAAAGGTGAAGAAATCAGGCTCAATGTACCGGTCAGTAGCATTCTCTAAAATTATCATTTAGATTGTATATTATTAGCAACGTTGTTACAATCGGGTGGTGAGTGGTGACTCCTAGAGGTGGCATACTCAGTGTTGCAGAAGGCGGCCTAGGCGCTAGGCGGAACAAGAAATTGGAATTTGACCCTAGGCGATGAATTAGGCGATATGGAGATTAGGCGGAGTCTGGGCGGGCCTAGGCGGTGGTATTTTTTTTTTTTTTTTTTTTTTTTTTATTAAATTTCTAACTATTTCTTAGTATTATGTGTATATATCTAAGTATTTCTAAGTATTATGTGTATATATCTTAACATATTTTCAAAAAACACCTAAATTTGTGTATATATATATAAAATACCAAAACGCCTAATTTTCGCCTAGTCCCTAGGCTGGACCTCACCGCCCGCCTAGCGACTTCTGCAACCTTGGGCATACTACTAGAACCCCAATGTGACTGACACAAATGCCATCCCAATTTTAACAAGCAGTATACGACTTGCATATCTGTTTATAACTTCAATTAAACAAAACTCGCAAACTACGTATACAACCAAACACACCGATTAGTTAATTACAACATTCAACCTTGAAACATAAAACATTTTATATCACCACCGATACAACCACAGCAAAAAAAAAAAAAAAAAAACTTGGATCACTTGTAGAGCAGCAAGTGTGCAGGTTCATTTTTTCAACAGAAACATAGGTGCCGAGTACAGAATCAATGGCTTTTACTATAGAGGGTTCACAGTACCAACCCAGGTGGCTAATACCAGCTATTTGACCTACAATTAAATCATTCATATGTACAGTTGAGTGTAGAAACATTTAAGAAATAGGTTATAAGAACTTAAACATATAGCACTGTACAGTCAGAGAGCAATAAACCTAATTACAATTCAATCACTAATAATTATTAAAGTATAAAAAAAATGAAGATGTAATTATTCGTAAGATCCTTAACAAGCAATTCACGGTGTATTATATTATAAATTAAAAACTGCAATAGAAATTGAAAATCGTTGCATTCATGATTAGTGTATAAAATAATAGTTGTAAAATTAAAAGACGACCTGTGTTGTGGACGATAGATAGCCCACGGCAGCAGACCACGGCGGTGAATAGGGGCAATGAAACAGAGGGGAGGGTTTTGGGTGTTGTATCTGTGCTCACTCGTGTGGGTGGATTCAGTTAGGGCTTTCTGTTTGTTTTTACCGCTGTTTAATTCCTAAACCCACTTTCGGTTTATTCCGTGTGTTTTTTACACTACCAACATCTGATGTCATGACTATCGGGGTACCCTTAATTAGTTACGAAAGCACTTCATATATGAAGACACGTCTTAGGTGTTTTGCCTATAAGTAGCGTTGGGTAGTCAGAACCCACCAAGTCACCAGTTTCGGGAAAAAGCTGACCGCCCACCCGTCCGAAGGCATGACAGTGGGGAATCAGTAAAACCCGGTGGGATCAAGGATCGAACGTAGCACCTCAAGGAGGCTAGGCTCTACCCATCATTTCTCATGCCACCCGTTGAATCTGATTCTGGATCCAGTTTGGGTTTTCTTTTCTTTTTTTTATGCAAAGGCATGTCGTTCTTGAGCCAAACCCTTTGACGCACCTCTTTATTTAGAGTAATTTGATTAGGGAATTTGATTAGAGGAACTAGGGTTCATAACTGGAGCCTCTCTCATGCTCGTCATTGCACTCGCACTAGCCCCTTTGGCACCCGCGGGGCGGCGTTCGTGACTTCAACAAGTTGGGCTATAATAGGGCACTAGCCACACCATCCAACCTAACTCGCACCTTACTCCGACTCTTTAATTATTTGAACAAATGTCCATATTTTAAATAGCTCAAGACTTTTCTTAAAATTGGAAGTTGATGTTACACAAATGTCCATATTAGAGCATTCACATCCCGCCCACCAAATTATGTGAGGGGTTCCTCAAATTATATGGGGTGGTGTGAGTGGTTGTGAGTGGAGGAGAAAGAAAAAATTTGGTGAAAGCACTCTTCACCCATATATTTGAAAAGCTACTGTTCACCCCTATATATATTTTAATATTTTTGTAAGTAGTTGTGAATGAGAAGAGAAAAAATATTATGATAAAAGTATGAAAAAATATTATTGTTTTAACTAGGAGGGAGAAGATTTAGGGATGACGTAATGATTTTTAGTATAATTTGATAGAGGGGATTTGATAAAGAGGATGTGAATGCTCTTAAAAAGCATATGAACATAAACACCTTATCAATACACCTTGGTGTCGCTATACTACAAGCTCTTTAATAAACGTTAATACTTTTCAAATAATCTATATTTTCTTATATTTGAAAGTTGGTATTAAATTTTTGGTATTTTACGTGACATGCAATTTTGGCTGTTAGGTGTTGCTATAGTAAGGACATAGCCAGGAGAAGGGTTAAACATTTCGGGCAGCCAGTATCCTAATCTTGTCACCTAGCCGTGCTAAAATAAAGGAACTTAGTGGGTGTTTTGGATTGCTTATTTAACTCCAAAAGTGCTTTTGATTAAAGTGTTTATTGGCTTATAACGTTTTGGAAAAAAGTTTTAGAAAAAATGTTTGGATTAGCTTTTATGATGAGAAGCGTCAAAAAGTTAATAAATTGTTTTTTTAATGTTTCGCTTAACTTATTGTGAAGATTTGTTGTATGGGTGGTAGATTTGTAAAAAAAATTTCAAAAGCCAAAAGCTATGATTTCTTGAAAACAACTTTTTCACCTTTAATGAAAAGTCAGAATCAAAAATACTTTTGGATTACACAAACAGCTTATTGACTTATTGGCTTCTTGAAGAAGCCAGTAAGGAGAGCCAATAAGGAGCTTTGAAACTCAATCCCAAACACCCTCTTATTAGGGAAGAAGATGATGAGTTGTTCTGGAAAAAGTAGAGAGAAAAAATCAAAAATTTCAAACGGTGAAACGAGTTATGGGAGAGAGAGCCGCTTATATAAACTGAGCAATTAATGCTCTAGGTTACCGTGCAATGCATGTTGCATGTCCCGCCAATCAAAACTCACCACGTAGGAGAAAGAAGCCTGCATATGGTTGAGGAGACAAACAAGGCCCACATACCTTTCCCAAAAAACAACTGACAAGTGACGCTTGTCTCACCAACCAATAGCAAGACGACAACGATGTACTCTCCAAATGTTGACAAAAATAGTGGGACCCACGTAGGACATCTGTCATTCTCGATTGACTAATCAGAGGACGTTTCTCAACAGTATAAATACATTTTCCTCCTATAGAGAAAGTGTCAGTCATTTCATTGTCTAGAAATCTTATAATAGTTACCCTAAACTTATAGAGAAAATTTATAGTCAAAATACTTGTATTTATGATTATTCGAGTTCCTTATAATCATCCAGTCTGTAATCAATAAACATATCCTATTATTATGCTCATATATAATCGTATTTAACCGGTGTTTCTTCAATACTGGTAGAAATAAAAAAGGGTCGTCTATAAGAAACAACAAATGGTGCAAGTTAATGAAAAGAAAATAAGACTATATAAGTAGTACATTGATGTATGGACTCAAACCCCCGACCTCATGAGAAGGAACACTATCTTACACACCTTGGTATTACTTAGTCAAATGCCCTTTGATTATTGCTTAATTAACTAATTATTGTTCACAAAAACTCGGTATCACTGATATTAATATCAAACATATATACACTAACTCTGCAGTTATTTAGAACTAGGGTCTTAGTTACCTCGCGCTTCACCGCGGGGCGCGTTTGTTGTGCATGAGTGTTTAGTAGTACTACGAGCAATAATTTTTTCGCATTCCTTCGTGCGATGCAACGATAATTCTTTTGGTATCAGTTACAAATACGGTGTCGTACCTCGCGCTTCTCCACATTTAGCGTCTGTTTTGTATGAGCGTGTGATAGTAAGGATACTTAGTAAGGTGGGCAATGCTTGTTGTGCTAAAACTTGCGACAGTTAAACTAATTTAATTAATAATAATATGAAAAAAAATACCAACAAATAATAACTAAAATAAATGAAATAAATAAATAACTAAAAGTTAAAATAAAAGGAGAGGTACTAAAAACGTTTAGCCTTATGGATTTGTCTTTATTAATATTAATAACGGATAGTATAGTGTAAATAGGGAAAAAGGGTAAAAATTAAATTGCGGAGAGAATCAAACTTCAAACCCCAACTCTAAGGTGGAGGTTGCTAACCACTCCACCTGTTTCTATGTTTGTTACCAAATTGTTATACCTAATATACATAACATGAAAACGGTACATAAAAAAAAAAGAGAATAAGGCTGCTTTTGCCACGAGGCAACTTATCATTGGTAGCTGCCACAAACAGCCAATCAAATATGCATACTATAGAAGTGTTTTTCTCTTTAAATAGGGAGTAATTCAAAACAAATTTGAAAAGAAGACATATATCTTTTTTAAATAAGACCCCGTGAACTTAAATCACCGTTGTCTCTGAAAAACAAAACATGATGACATGATCCACCTACCCATTAAAGAGGAAACACACAACTCGAATACCCCTATTTCAACTAAGAACATTTGTTAAGGCAAGACTCAAACCCATGATGGGAGCTTGTATTAGGGGAAAACTGAAAAGGCTTACCAAACGTTTTCTTTCTGAAATTTTATTTGGGCTTACCGGGCCTCCAACCCATAAACTGGATCCGATATTGGGCTTCAAATCCCCACAAAAGCCCACACAATCACTGCTCTCTGTCTCAGGTCTCAACACTCAAAACCCTCCCTGTCGTCCCCTTTATGTTCTACTGTGGAGCTGCAACCGTCGAATCCAGGTAACAATTTCTGTATCTGTTTAAGTCTTCGAATATGGTTATGTGATTCTTCATTTGATTATAAACACTGGAATATGCATACTTATTAATTATTATGTTGCTATTAGTTTTACGGTTAAAATAAGGATCTTCTAATCGGACCTGAGCTGATGGATAAAATGAATCGAATTAGTTAAGTAAGAACTTTAAGATATGTTAGGTGTGGTGTTAAACTGTGGTCGGTTACAGGTAGGTGAGTCCTAGTTAATTACTTACTTACAAAGCGAGGTTATCACTTATCAGTAGTCGGTACTGCGTCATATCGTTTTGCTTTTGTAGTCACATTGTAGAAATGTGCCTACTGTGAACCCTAGAATTTATTTTATTTGTATTCCAGTTTGTAATCTCCGTTGTTCGGCACTTCGACTTGCTTAGGTATATTCTATGCCATCAGGATACCTATAAATGCTAGGTTATATTGTTTTTAAGTTTAAGTAGAACGTTGCTATTGAGCTATTCCATGTCGGTTATGGTATTACTGAACATTGCTAGTTGTTCCATTTATCGCATTTGACCTAATTACTCAACAAATACTTGAAGGGTTAACCTTGTGTCCTTGTTTTATAAGTTTAAACACACTAGCTGTCCAGCTTGTTTTGCGCCTTGTTGTTTTATTTAATTGTTTTAATTTATTTTACAGTTGTAGCATGTGATTCATTTCTAGACATGATTTAATCTTTGCAGGCACTGCTAACTTATCTGGCATGGCTATGCAACAGTAAAAAAACTGAAGTGTCATAGCGGTAAAAAAAATGTCTACAATCAACATCATGAGCAAATCACGAGTCTCAAAAGCCATTCTCACTCGGCTGAAACCTGCTCATTCTTATTCCCGGACATTTTCTACGTCACAACGGTGGCAGCATGTTCTTCCTAGCCAAACGCGAGTATTTGCTGTGAATCACATAGAATCTTGGGATCGGAATGGGAATGGGAATGGAAGTAGGCTATTCTCGTCCATGTCCCATGCCACTGGTGAAAGAGTAGTTCGTGAACTTTTAGCTGAAGTTGAGAGGGAAAAGCAGAGGGAGAGAGAGCAGAGAAAAAAGGCTGGGTTGGGTACCGCTGATATAGATGCTGAGGATGACGAGGATTACATGGGTGTGGGCCGACTCATTGAGAAACTGGAGAAAGAGAATCAAAAACAAGTTGACCCTCGTATACTTAACATGAGGGAGGAACCCACTGATTCTGAAAGTGAAGAAGATGACCATAGGTTCACTCATGAAGCCATTCAGACAAGACAAGAAATCTTAGAGAAGAAATTGAAACGTCATGAAGAGCTTCTTGACAAGTTCACTAGATCGGGTATATTTTGTTGTTCGTTGACCTTTTTTATGCTGCTACTAGACGTGGCGATTTCGACCCATTTAATAATGAATGAGTGGAGTTGGCCGTTGGGTGGAAGCAACAAATGGAAACTGTTTAAAAGTGTCGAATGGTTAAACGCCACCTAAAATGTAGTTCTAATGCCTAAAACTTTCTGAACTAATAATATTGGCAAATTGATAAACTGGAATATTGGACAGCGTGTTTTAGGAACCCAACCCTTTCTGCTCAAATTTCTCACGTTACTCAACCTACCCACTTTGCCACCTCTAGTTGCTACTATGCTAGAGTCATATTTATGCAAACCTACTCCTATTTTATTAGCTAGCATTGGGTTGTTCTATATGTGTATTATTACTTGTAGTTGTCACATACTTGACTTGGTCTATAAAGTTATGCTCGTTTTTTTAAATGTAATACCGCCTTTGGGCAGATAACCTTGATGATGCTTTCAAGTGGATGAATAAAATTGACAAATTTGAGGAGAAACATTTAGCCCTGCGGTTTGAGTATCGTGTGATTGGTGATTTGATGAATCGGTTGAAAGAAGCCACCGGGAAGGACAAATTTCTTCTTCAACAAAAGCTGAATAGGGCAATCAGATTAGTTAAATGGAAGGAAGCTTATGATCCTAATAACCCTGCTAACTATGGAGTCATTCAAAACATGCAATCACAACATGATCCTGCTGAAGATTCTGATGCTGAAAGTAAAAAACCATTGATAAAAGGTGTATCACATGATGACGATGATGAAGAAGAAGAATTTGATGAGGCTAAAAAGACTGATGATTTAGTGTTACAAAAGTTAAATTCCATTGACAAGATGCTTGAAGAGAAATTAGCACAGTTGGATCACACTTTTGGAAGAAAAGGTAAGGTTTTGGAGGAAGAAATCAGAGATCTTGCTGAAGAGAGAAATTCATTGACTGAGAAGATAAGAAGACCACAGTTTAGAAAAGTAAGCATTTTTTTCCTTGACGTTTTTTTGCTTATAATAAGAAATGGTGACTTGGCATGCTGAGATTCCTTATGTTTTACCATTCTTATCTAGTTATATATAGATGACATATAAGGGACCAAGGTTTATTTTAAGGAGTGTGTCCCTTAATATGGCAGAATTTTTACTATTGAGTTTATTGTTCAAGTAAGCATGATAAATTGGCCTCTTTGGAGTAGTAGGGATGTAAAGTATTTTATTAGAATTTATAAAATAACAATGCTATCGTTACTTTGACATTTCTGAATCTTGTCTTGAGGCCTTTTTGTTATTTACTGACTAATTGCTATCTGAATACATGAGATCTGTATTTAGTGAGCAGCAAATAGGAACTGTTTGTTTTGTGTCCTGGATAAGCACCGTGAATGGCATTAAAAGACCGTTCTACAAATCTGTCAGGAATTAGTACAGAATAAAATACGAGCATTAGATCTATGTTGTAGATGTTATTACACCTCTATCAGGAATTAGTACATAATAAAATACGAGCGTTAGATCTATGTTGTAAATGTTATGAATTATCCTTAATAATTTTATTTAAATACATTGACATAATGGTATTAAATCAATGATATTAATCTCAATATCACTCTTCAAATGTCCAACATATAACTACATATTTGTTGACGTCAACATCGTTTAATAAAGCTTTAGGATTTTGGAATTCTCAGCATTAGATACAATGAATATTTAGTAACAAGAAAAGTATACTACAGTAATACACAACACATATTTGTTGTTTTTATGTAAATGTGGTACCTCCTTTCTTTAGGTTTATGAAATTTACAATTTTTAACCATCTTTACCAGTTAACATATAGCGAATATTTATGTATGTTAAGTGCGCTTGCCAAATGGGATTTTATGCATATTTCTCCCATGTTTCTTATATTTAAGGTTTGTTTTGTTCAATGACAGGGTTTTGATGTGAAACTTATTGACGTTAATCGAACATGTAAAGTTACAAAGGTAAGTCATAAGTAGTTTTTATAACTTGTTTGTTATGCTTAGGATTTTTTTTTTTTTTAACAATTGTGATTGTTGTTTTTATAGGGAGGGCAGTTGATTAAATATACAGTATTGCTTGCTTGTGGTAATTACCATGGTGTCATTGGTTTTGCCAAGGCAAAAGGCCCAGCGGTCCCCACTGCGTGTCAAAAGGTAATTTGTTCTTGGCATGGACTCATGGCTTTATAAAATATTCAGCTAATAATCAATCATACTTTTCACTACTTTGGGTATGTTTGGCAAAACTAGCTGGTGGCTGGTAGCTGGAAGCTGGAAGCTGGTAGCTACAAGCTGGTAGCTGGAAGCTGGTAGCTGCAAGCTTTTTAAATATATTTTGGTGTTTGGCAGAGTGGCTGGAGCTTTTAATAAAATGTATAAAATGACCAAAATGGGCATAATTAAAAGCTTGTAAGGAAAGTTTTTATTTTATATTTAAAATAGAATGGGTATTTGTGTCATTTACTCATTAAAAGCTTGTAGCTAGTAGGAGCTTTTTCTTAAACGCTAGTACTAGTAGCTTTTCACTGTAGAGCTTTTTCTCCAACCTAAAAGCTTCCAGCTCTTTCAACCAAACAAGGCTTTTTATTGAGTAAGAGCTTTTTCTTAAAAGCTTGAAGCTTGAAGCTCCTAAAAGCTCTTAAAAGCTCCTTGCCAAACATACCCTTTATGTAATTGAACAGCACAACCTACATCTTCACTGTTTTTGTACTGCAACAGGCTCATGAGAAATGCTTTCAAAATCTGCATTATGTGGAACGGCATGAAGATCATACAATTGCACATGCCATTCAGACTTCTTATAAGAAAACCAAGGTTTGTGTTGTGAGTTGTGACCCTTGAGAAATGGAATAAATGAGTGAGTTTGGTTCAATTAGTTTGTTTGCTTTCTCTTTTAGGTGTATCTTTGGCCCGGCCCAACTCAGGGTGGCATGAAGGCAGGCAGAACTGTCCAAACTATCTTAAATCTAGCTGGTTTAAAGAATGTGAAGTCTAAGGTAATACACATCTCAATTCCCTTTTAGGTTTATCTCTGATCGTTCCTAACATTTGCTGTTTTAGGTTGTTGGGTCCAGAAATCCACATAACACAGTGAAAGCTCTTTTCAAGGGTCTGAATGCGGTAAGTAGGAGATTACAATATTGCTATTATTATTTCAATAACACAACAATGATTTAAAAGGTTTTAGTTATGCATTAAAAGTAAACTTTCGGCAACTTTTTACCTGTACAAACTAACAACTGGATCCTTTTACATCAAATATAACCCAAATTAACTGCGACACAAGTAAAAGGTTAAAACTGTCGCCATTAATTTGAGGTGTACTTAAATAGGGCTCTCCATTTGGAACTCATGAGTGAACCCACATCGGGCTTGGAGCCGTCTTTGAGTGTCCTCAAAAAGTATATTATTGAATCACAATACATGATATGATTTTTTTCTTTAAATCTCTGTTTTTATTCGTATCAACAGATAGAAACACCCAAAGACGTGCAAGAGAAGTTTGGGCGTGTCGTTGTGGAGTCGTATTTGCTATGACGAGATGAGTTTAAATTCACTCTTGATCAGTCAATGTGTTAGATGCATATTTTGTAGACCATGAAAAAGCAGCAACTAGAGAACACAGAAAATTAATAATGGGGACATTTTGCTAGTTGACATCATATTTTGATTCATGTTCATTCGACAATGAATGGTGTCACCGCTTTTGACAAGTTGTTGATTTGATTCATGTTATAAAAAGTGATTATTAATTTGACAAGGTTTCAACACTGGATAGAACAAGTTATGCCAGTCTAGATTTACAAGCCATTGAGCAGTAAAACTTCCATTGAGAACAATGTTTCATTACTTTTACTTTCGTGGGAGTAACGGTAAACTCATAGTTGTGAGAATCATTAAACATGTCCACTAAACATTCAGTCTTTGAATCTTTAAATGTTTTTTAACGTCTCTTTTAGAACTACTACTAAAGAAACCAAGTTCTTTCCACCACTAGATCACAGGTTCACTGGTGTAAACATATCCACAGGTTCATTGGCATGCATATTTGATTCGATAAGGCTAACCTGTCGCCTTAAATGCATGTCGGTTATACATGACACATGTATCATCAGTAGTATAAAAACCTTTCCTGTTACATCATTAGGTTCTTTCTCAAAAACAAAAAAAAAATGTTTACATTCTTTTACTGTATTTATTTGACATAATTTAGTTGAAAAATGATTTTATATTAAAATGATATTAAACACAAATTTAATGATGCTGAATCAGCATAATGTATTTATACATCTTTCTTTAGATCATAAGCCGATTATAAAACTGCGATCTCGCTATTTTTCCTGCCAATCAATAAGACATCAAGTAGATGTACATTTTATGGTTTTCGCAACTCTTTATTTAAAATTGGTTGTGTATTAACCCCCTAGATTAAATATGCAATATTGTGTTGGCAATCTAACATAAGTGGTAACATATGTAATACATGATACAAAGCAAAGTGGATCTATCCTTGTAGGCAAACTGGATCTATCTTCCAATAAATATTTTGATATGAAATTAGGTGAAATCACCCAACATCAAATCATGTCTTCTTGTTTTGTTTTTGCACACAATTTATCAGATTTATAATAACTGTAAATAGATATCCAACAATAAAAAAAATAGAATAGATTATCATTTTCGATTTTTCGTCCTGAGATTTGGTGAAATATGCCATTTGTCCAAATTATTTTTTTGTGTGAGATTTTCATCCATAATATTTTAAAACATCTAAGTTTCATCCAATTTTGTAGCCATTGAAAAGTCGGTAAATCTATACATATAATAAACCAAAGCCATTTTAATGACATGACATTCAAAGAGGGCATTCTCCCCGTTGAATATGCCATGTGTCATCTCATGTGGCAAGGGTTTTATTTTAGGAAAATAATAATTTAACAACAAAATTAGTTTTTTCTCTCCAATGTTTCCTCCCATAACTTTTAAACGTTAATATCTTTTATATACGAGATTTTTTAAAGAAAAAAATTACGCCAAATTAACGAGCGTTTTGTTATCTTTCCAACGAGTACCATAGTGCTATATAAAAAACAGATAAAAAACATTATGTTCAAACCAGTAAATATGAATTTTATTTATATGTGTTAGCATTTGAGTTGTACATTGTTTTAGGTTAGGTTTTAATATCAGAGTTATACATTGTTTAAGGTTATGCACTAACATTGGAGATACATTGTTAATTGTTTTGGGTTAAGTGCTACCCTAAGCTTTCCTGCATGTAACTGTAAAGCGCATCATTCTATTTCATATGTCATATTAGATTTCTCAACCCCGGGACATTCCCGGGGTATAATCTAGTGAGGGACAAACCGCTTATTTCACATGTATTTTTTTTTCACCTAGTAAACTGTCACTTTCGTCCATAAGGTTTGTTGAAATATGCCATGTCCATTTTTCCGTGTGATTTTCACCATTGACTTTGTCAAAACCAGTTTCATCCAACCTGTCGATTGCAACCCCAACGGGCATATATGATCTTCATCTACCTAGACCTTAGGGTTTCCTGATCTAAACACAACACCACTATAGGCGTTGATGCTCACACCTAATCCAACATACCCCCCTCATATGATAGACTGTTAAGCAGATGACGACACACATGAGACAACTAACGATATCGATGTAGGCCGGAGACAATCAGAAAACAAGAGGGTCGGTTTCAATGGTGACGGGAAGAAGGATTTTGGGGTCGTTTGCAATGGTGACGGTGTTGTGATGCAGATGACACCATGCCAACGAATTCCACCTTGACACATCTCATGGTCCACAAGTGGCACCACCGCATACATCATAACCTTATGAGACACACCTCACGCTGAAATTGTATGTGAAAATTGAGGGTTGATTGAAAATTTGATAAAACTGACATGTTTTAAAAAAGTTAGAGATGGAAATCACACAAAAAAGATTAAAGTGACACATTTCTTTTTTTTGAACATTAATTTCATTCACACAAAAACGAGGACCTCAAAACGAGGGCCGCTCGCAACAACACTACAACATATACATCGGGAATTTAACCCATTCAGACCAAACAATCCTGAAACGACTCGATCTAACGTTTAACCAAAGAAAAGACATTGATTTCACTAAAGACACCACCTCACTAACTTTCGGACTCGAGCTAAGAAAAACCGCCTTGTTTCTTTCTTTCCAAATCGCCCAGAATGTAACCATAACTATACCTCGAACGATAAACTTCTCCTTAGCGGACCCCTGAATCGAATCAGACCATCTAGACAGAGAAGAGATCGGGGCACTGCTGATAAATGGTATTCTGCACCAACTAGACACGCTGTTCCAGACCATAGCCGCAAAACCACACTCCACGAAGACGTGCTGCACTTCTTCATCGTTCAGGCTGCACAGCAGACACGTTTTTGAAGGCAAGCCAACGTTCCTTCTAACCAGCTCTACCCGAGTGGGGACTCGTTCTTTCTCGATCCTCCATGCCAACACATTTACCTTGATGGGGACCCAATTCACCCACCGGAAGACCTGATTATTCGTCCCATACAAATCCTGTCGCAAAGAGGTTTTAACCGCAGCAACACTGAAAACAGAATTTACCTTCTGATCCCACACCCACTGATCTGGGCAGTTTCTAAGCCGCACTTGGGACACCAAATGCAACACATCTTGTAACTCTGAAATGCCCGCAACCGAGGACGCACTCAACTGCCAGCTATCAGTCAGACTAGTGTACCCATCAACCATCTTCAACCTTTCACTGACCGTACAATTCTTATTTCTTTCCAAGGAGAAAAGAGTAGGCCATCTTGTGCATAACTGCGTCGTCCCGAACCATACATCCTTCCAGAATCTAATATGGCGACCGTTCCCCAACTGACATGTAATAAGCTTGTCAAGAGACGAACCTTTAATGCGACTAAGTTCCAAGCAGTTGACTATAGCTTTCCATGTCCCAGGGACGACTCTATTCACCGGTAAGAACGTCCACCTATTACGTCCCCCATGAATACTGATAATGATGTCTTTCCACAAACCGTCCTGGCACGTTTTGAACCTCCACGCCCATTTAACAAGGAGAGCTAAGTTCACCTCAACCAGCTTAGAAATACCCAAGCCCCCATACTTCTTAGGTCTCGTAACCACCTCCCAAGACACCCAATGAATATCTTTACCGTCTCGATTCCCATTCCACAGGAATTTTCTCATCATTCTCTCAATTTCTTCAACCACCCCAATAGGAACCTTGAAGATAGATAGGTAGTACACCGGAAGACTACCGAGCACCGACTTTATAAGCGTGAGCCGACCACCAATCGAAGGAACCTTGGCCTTCCACGACTGAAGCCTACTGCGAACTGTCTCTATAACAGGTTCCCAATGCGCCGTGCGGTTCATGTTTGCTCCTATTTTGACTCCAAGATACTTAAACGGAAGGTCACCAACCTTACAACCCATCAGCTCCGCCATGTTATTCACCTCCGAGGAAGTAACTCCCAGCCCAAATAAATGCGATTTATGAACATTTATTTTCAGACCCGAGCAGATGTAAAAAATACGTAACAACCTGTTTACCATAATGATATTCTCTTTGGACCACCTCCCCAAGATAAGCGCATCATCAGCATACAACATGTGAGATAAATTGGGCCCATCCTTAGTGTGACACCCGGCAAATTCAAGTTAACAACGTGGTCTAGATTAAAGTCTACCTTAGCGAGTCACGCGTATTCTGTACTTAACTGGGTTAGTTGAGTCGGGTTATGGTTCGGGAACTGTTATGCGAGTCTAGGGAATCATTAGATGTTGGCCTAGAGGATCGTTAGATGTCAGTCATTAACCAAGTGTACAAGGGGTGACGATTCGGAGAATCGTCAAAGCATAGGGAACATGCAAGTCTCGAGTCCCGGGAATTGGTGAACGAGTGTGAATGTGTTTATTTGCAAGTGTTATGTGTTTACAATCATTATGTGACTTGTCGGTATGTGAAAATATGTTAACATATGTTAAAACGGGGTTTAACGCGCAAAATACTTGGAACTATACCCTGTAGGCGATTAGGGTGAGCT
Organism: Ambrosia artemisiifolia; assembly: GCA_032199755.1. NCBI lineage: Eukaryota > Viridiplantae > Streptophyta > Magnoliopsida > Asterales > Asteraceae > Ambrosia > Ambrosia artemisiifolia. The sequence goes on along the minus strand of CM063516.1, from coordinate 48,366,836 downwards.
AATCACCTACAGGGTGGCGATTAGCACTCCCCAGGTGGCGAGTAGCTCACCCAAGGTGGCGATTAGGGGGCTAATCGCCTAAGGGGGTGGCGATTAGCAACCCTAATCGCCTGCAACTGGAGCCTAATCGCCTGCAACGTGGGTTACGACTAAAAACGACTATAAATACAATATTTAACCTCGTAAACATCATAACATCAACCCTAGTCGCCCCACAACTCGTCCCAACACCCACACAACCTCTGGAACACGATTTTGGATCAAACAACTTGATTTCAAGCCTATTTCATCAATCAATCATAATCTTAAGGTGTGGTTTTCATCCATGCAATCTTTTCTAACGTTTTTATTGAATCCCTAATGGTCCAGACCTGTTCATAAACACTTGTGTCTTCTGTAAATCGTTAATAATCATTATTGTGTGGATTCTAGATGCTATGCATGTTGTATGTGTAGGTTTTAATTAAAAGATAGGATTTTTATGATTCAAGAAGGATTATTAACATGATGTTAGGGTAGTTACTGATTTATAATGATGGTTTGGTATGGTAATCTGATTGATTGTTCATTAGGTTATGTTTATGCATGTTAATGTGATGATTACATGATACTTGTGTTATGTTTTAGAAACATGATTTGCATCTAGGACTGCTAGAACAAGGTTAAACGATGTATTTTGATCTAAACATGTTTGGGATACTTGTTTGGTTGATATTGGAGGTTTACACACGTTCTAGGGTTGATTTGGAGTGTTAAACGCGCGAAAAAAACCAAAACTGATGTGCAGGTGGCGATTAGCAGGCCTAATCGCCTAAGGGATAGGCGATTAGCAGGCTAATCGCCTACCAGAGTGGGCTAATCGCCTACCCCTTAGGCAATTAGGGGCTAATCGCCTACTATGAGGTGTTTTTGCATGCTGCATGACCCTAATCGCCTGATAAGTTCTGAAATGCATGTCACATGACCCTAATCGCCTACAAACTCAAAAATTAGCATACCACATGACCCTAATCGCCTACTGTATAGGCGATTAGCATTCATAATTGCCTGTTGACCAACGTAATTGCTAGTTGACTTTTCCTAATCGCCTGTACAGCTGCCGTAAGTATATTTTAGCATTCCGAGACCCGTTTTGACACCTATGAACATGCTAGGAACCCCGTAACATGTCTGATAACTTGGTAACATGTGTTCAGGTCAATAATGTGTTAATGGAACTATGTGCTAGAACTTGTTGGACTTTAACGTATGTTAAGTGTGATTGCATGATTATGTGTTTGTGAATACTAGTGTAACACGGGAAGCCTCGGGTCACCAATGGGATGTCGAGTCTTGTACGTTGGGTCATGTTAACAGTAAACGTGTTGTCAAACAAACTTGGTTAAGGTCTGGACATCTAGGGACTAACTAACCTACGGGTTATTAGTCTAAGAACTTGTAACTGTCATATGTTAGGTCGCCGCTTTACGGGGCTAGCATAGCTTGTTGACTTATTCTGTTATCTGAAGTAACGCAACCTAAGGTGAGTTTACGGCCCCACTTTACTTGGTTTTCATTTTTGGGGGAGAAAACATGTGTTAAACAACTATTTGGTAACAACTGTCATACTATGGGTTTTCAAACGGTTTACTATACGATCTTTGGAAGTCCCGGGGGGAACCATGAATGTGCTGGTTTGCACAACGGGGAAATGTGAATAGCGCTATTGGGAGTGACCAACCCCACCCGTCGGCATGGAGCGCCGGTCGGGTGCATATTGTCTCAAACAGGAACATGTTTACTATTCGGGCACAACATTTGGTTTGCGAGTTAGTAATGGTTTTCCAATCGTAGTAGTAATGGAACATGCGCCTAGCTAGCGTACTTGGTTTACAATTGTTATAGTATGGACAGGTTGAACTTGGAACTTTGATTACAAACCTGTAAACTCACCAGCATTTTTGTGCTGACGTAAACTCTTACATGTTTTCTCAGGTCGCTAAGGTAGCAAAGTGGAACTAGGGCGCACGCGTCTGCACGGCGTCTAGTTAGAGCTGCATGGTCTTTGAACATTAAACATTTGGTTTTATTTTGGTTATGTAACGATATTTAGCTTCCGCTGATGTTTGGGATTTTTAAACTAAGTTTTTTGAAATTCATTTAGTATTGTTTATTGTGATCATTGACTTGGATCCTGGTTTGTCATGCGCCTCGCGGTAAAACTCCGCAAGTGGATTTTGAGGGTGTGACACTTAGCGACTTTAATACCTTCAATGTCCCCCATACGACACGCCCGAGACAACATACACGCAAGACCTTCCATCACGATCAAGAATAAAAACGGGGATAGAGGGTCGCCTTGTCTAAGGCCCTTTTGACAATTAAACTGAAACGTAGGAGACCCATTTACTAACACCGCCGACCTGGCAGAACAAACAATACCTTTAACCCAAAGACACCATTTATCCGGGAACCCCATCTGCTCCATAATCGAGAATAGAAAGCCCCAGTTAACGTTATCATAGGCCTTTTCAAAATCAATCTTCAACAGGAACGCCATATGACCATTTTTCTTTAACCACCCAATTAACTCGTTAAGAACAAGAGGCCCATCTAGGATGTATCTCTCCTTAAGAAAAGCCGATTGGGAAACCGAAATCACATCACCCATAACCATTTTAATCCTCGCGGCTACCACCTTGGAGATGACTTTACTAATAACCCCCACAAGATTGATAGGTCTGTAGTCTTTCAATCCCATGGGCGTTTTTGTTTTAGCCACCAAAGTAATATATGATAAACTGTACTCGTTACCTATATGCCCCGTACCATAGAAATCATCGAACAGACTATAAAAATCATCCTCCAAAATATCCCAAAAATGTTGAATGAACCGGAAGTTGAACCCGTCCGGGCCAGGAGCCTTATCAGACCCACACTCAAACACCGCTGCCTTTATTTCTTCCTTTGTGAAGGGGGCCACCAGGTCGTCTCTCTTGCCTGAAGGAACTTGTTTCAGATTGTCGCAAATAACGGTTGGTCTTTGAACATGACGCTCCCGAAATAAATCCCGAAAGAACCGCAAAACCTCTTTTTTCACCAGCGAAGGCTTAGCTATCCATCTCCCATCGATTAAAACACCCGGGATACTATTCGCAGCTTTCCTACCGTTGATACACCTGTGAAAATAAGCAGAATTCTCGTCACCCAAAGACGCCCAGTTAACTCGAGATTTGTCTCAAGTCTTTGTTCTTCAAAAGCAATAACTTCTCAACCTCTTTCTTACTCTCCTCCCAAACCCACACCTCCTCTTCTTCTAACTCACGAGACTCCTTAATAGTTTCCAAACTAGAAATATCTTTTTTGAGAGCTTCCAAGTATTCCCCTTCCTTTACAACAGTTTCACTCCACCATGTTTTTATCGCTGTTTTAAAAGCCGATAATTTTTTTGAGAGAACTACCTCAGCCGAGCCACTTCCAGAAAACTCCTTGAGTGCTTTTCGAACAACCACCTCACATTCTTCCCGATCGAGCCAAGAATTGAACCACTTAAAAGGCTTAGGACCATAATTCGAATCATTAAGAGTTAACAAGACAGGACAATGGTCCGATAATTCTCTAGGAAGAGCCCGTAAACACGCCCCGTTCCACTTATTAAAAAAGTCTTCACAAACCAAAATTCGATCGATCTTACTCATCTTAGCTTCATTACCAACCCCTGTGAGAAACGTGAATTTATTCCCCTGCATTTTATACTCATTCAAACAAGCATCGTCAATAAACATATTAAAATCCCGAGCCGCCCTACGATTAAACTTTGAGTTCAACCTCTCACTTTCCCATCTAACCGAATTAAAATCGCCTAAAAACACCCACTTGCCCGCTTCCCGCTGCATCAATAAAAGCAACCGATCCCAGAGACTTCTTTTTTCCCCAACTTTCTGAGGAGCATAAACATTAACGACATGTAAAATCGAACCATCTTCATTCAGCGTACCAGAGATAAGAATAAAACTATCATCAACCACCAAGTTATATTTCTTAAATTTTGTCGGGTTCCAAAGACACACCAAACCTTTCACCAAACCTAAGAATGTAAATGACAATTATCAATAACAAAAAATAAAAAAATTATATGTAAGTAACTAGTTTACTCCTCATTTCACTCACACTATTTATACCGGTGTTAAAAGTAAATGAAACTGAAAAAAAAAATAATAAAATAAATTGACATATACAAAATGACAGTTTATACTAAAAAAAATATATATCCAAATATGCAATTGGAATCTTTTAAGGAGTATTATCAAAACCTCTTTTTGTTTTCACCACACTGGTAATCTGTCTGATTTCAGAAAAAAAATTTTAATCCCTTTGATTGCACAATCACTATCACCACTGTCATCATCATATCAACTTTATAATTATAAAATAAAAGAAAAAAACAGTAAATAATAATAAATAAATAAATAAATAATATGACCTTCCCGCGATCTGACCCGATTTCTCGAGAACACAAGTATTCGGATTCCCCAGATTTAGCCAACAAGTTTCTTCTCCCTTTCCGTACACTTATTCACAGCCTCATCCATGACTTCCTTCATCAAGCTCGATGATTCCCCAATGTTCCAAAAGCAGGTTTTTCTTTATTATTATTATTATTATTATTATTATTATTATTATTATTATTATTATTATTATTGTTGTTGTTGTTGTTGTTGTTGTTGTTGTAATGCAACTTCGAGTTTTGTTTTTTGCTTCGATCCTAAGCTACCTGCACGTAGTTTAGTTATGCAGTTAGGGTTCTATTTTTGCATACTAGCAATTGTTTTATTCAGTTGAATTTGGTCACTTATAGTAGAGTAGAGATTTGGGGAAAACCAGATTCAACATTACTTTAAGACAAGTTCGTGTTGAAATTAACCGTTACAATACGCTTTTAATTGAAGAGATAACTATGAAAATTACCATACATCACTAGGTCTTCCAAATCTGAAATGATTTGAAACGCTTTATTATAATGTTGTAGAAATTATTAATGTAGCATGAATGCGCTAACTATGAATATGATGCCTGAAGATGAAGACCTAGTTTATATCACCTTCTATTCGAATTAGTAAAAGCAATGTCTCCTTTCATAATATGGATTCCAAACATTCATGATATGGATGTGAATCAGTCAAATTATTTCTCCCTAGGTCTAGGGATTATGAAACTAGAAATATTCTTGTTATTGCTTCGACTCATATTCATCAAAAAGTGGATCCTGATTTAATAGCTCCTAAAAATTAAATACGTGCATTAAGATGCAGAGACTTCTTCTTATCTTAATGGTGATGTGAGCTGTGTTGTGGAGTTCTCTAGAAGTATGAATCGAAGACTTCTCAGATGTTGTATTTTGTTCGATATGATGCATCGTAAACAACTAAACAAGTCATTATGTTCAATAAATTATTCTTTTAGTGATGGAATGAGTTCATGTAATTGAACATTCTCTGTTGAGTTCCGGTTCTAGTTATAAACGGAGATAGGTTACATTTGCTGTTTTCTTAAATACTGTCATTTTTGGACAGGTTCGGTATCTTGAACAGACAACAGATGAGCTAAAAGTGCGTTGTCAGAAACTACACAAAGGGAGCAAAAAATATATGTAAGACTGTAAGAGTTAGGTTTGAATGTTGGATATAAATATGTAGATCATTGATTCATTGGGTAAATGTTTATATTATTATTTATGACAGGGATAGTCTTGGAGAGGCATGTAATATGGATCTTATGTTTGCCGATGCATTAGAGGCGTTTGGTGGTGGCCAAGATGACCCTATCAGTGTATCTATTGGAGGTTAGTTAATGATAATTGATAACCAACCTTGCTTCAAGTGGCTACTTTTACTAAATACATAGTTGTTAGATTACAGTTTCATACCGGATGCAACAAAACTGATTATTTAAGCAAAATGCGATTACATTTTTTAAACCTAGTTTGATGAATTGCCGTATCAGAAAACGTCACTATTTTATCTGTTAATTTGATATATAATCAGATGTTATCAAGCATTCAAACCTTTGGTTATTAAAAATGTTTCAATTTCAATCAACAAAAGCACATACAAACAATATTCCGACAGACCGTCTTATTACAACTTATTATCTGACTATGATCATCCCATGTATGATGTATCACATAATCACTTTCAAAAATGCACAATTATGCTTGATAAACCATTTGTTACTGCTTGAGCTAAGAAATATTCATGAGCAGCTACTCCAATTTGGTTGTATTTGTGAAGGTCCAATAATGTCGAAGTTTGTTACTGCTCTCCGTGAGATTGAAACGTTTAAGGAGCTTCTTCGTTCTCAAGTAAGTGAATGAATCGCTTTGAATCTAATGATCATTTATGGTGAAGAAACAAACTAGAAGGAACAATGATTATGTGCTCATATAACTTGTCTCATGTAGATTCTTACATCAACTTGGATAATTGAAATGTTGAAACTTTTTCCCATTGTTTTTTTTAATTTCTTTGTATAAACATTCTGACCATGCTCATAATAAAAAAAAGTTAAGGACTAATCTAAACTCATGAATTTAAGAAGCGACTTCATATTATATCTTTGCAGGTTGAACATTTGCTTGTCGACCGTTTGAATCTGTTTTTGTCCGAGGATCTTCAAGCCACAAAGGTGATGCTTTAAGCAATTTTGTTTCTATGTTTTTTAATATGTTACTGTAATTAGTAGTTCGGTTTTTATTAGTTAGTTCATCGTTGCATCTTTTATGTTGATTTTCATTGAATGTTTGATCAAGTATAGGGAGATTTTTTTTTTCATCAGGAAAAGTTAGTTTTGTTAACACACTAGTTATAATAGTTCGTATTATGATCCCTTTTTTCGTTATCATGTTACATTCATAATTCTAGTTCTCCGTTTTACAGTAGTTATAAATTTCATCTTGTTTTGCTCAGGAAGCACGTAAGCGATTGGATAAAGCTTCACATGCGTATGATCAGGTATATTCGCATTGAATTCTTATTATGTTGTTCCTGTTTGGTCTTCCATTTAGGTAAATCTTTAAAGATAGGTGATATCCTAGCATTTTATTACTGAATAGGAAAAGGAAATTTCTCCTTGAGCTTATCAATTATGTTATAAATTATAATACCTGTAAAAGTTATAAAAATATTGGTTTCTTTTTTCTGAGTTCAGGCTCGTGAAAAGGTTGCATCTTTGAAAAAGAGTACACGGGATGAAGTTGTTGCTGAATTAGAGGAGGTATGTTAACTAGTATTTCATGTTGGGCATTTTTTCTGTATAAAGTATATGTACTGCAGCTTATTTGTACTCTTTTTTGTAGGAACAACAAAATGCGAAATCTGCGTTTGAAAGGAGCAGATTCAATCTAGTATGTCTACTTAATACGCGATCCCTTCTTTATATATATGTGTGTGTGTATATATATATAAATTGTCATTTAATATTCATAAATTAAGGTTTAAGATTATCTCCTTGGTGTTTTTTAAGGAATGCAGGTAAATTCTCTCATGAATATAGAAGCGAAAAAGAAATATACGTTTTTGGAATCTCTTAGTGCAACAATGGATGCTCATTTGAGATATTTTAAACTGGTGTGTTTTGTTTTTGTGGAGTTGGGATTTTTTTTTCATTCTTGTGCTAGATGTGCTGATTTTGTACTAACCACAATGTTTTGACTTTCTAGGGCTATGAATTGTTGAGTCAGATGGAGCCTTTCATTCATCAAGTTATTCTTTCACCATACTCTTATAATAAAGTGTTACAGTTGTGTTTTATTTGTTCTAAATGAGTTTTTAAATAATCGCTTTGGTGTTGATATCAGGTTTTGACATATGCCCAACAATCTAAAGAACAAGCAACTATTGAACAAGATAGACTTGCAAAGAGAATTCAAGAATTTAGGACAGAAGAAGAAATGAAAGAAGCAATGCCTAATAGTTCGGGACATGTTAGTGTTAATGGTGTTGGAATGAGTTCTGATAAAAATATAGATGCAATAATGCAGTCCACTACAAAAGGAACAGTAAGTAAATATTTCCTGTACTGTTTGTATATTTTCATATTTTCTTGTTTAGGTACCCAAAAAGTTGTTAACACATTGCCTGCCTTTTGTTTGTTGATTGTGGGTATAGTTTGGATTTGCGTTTTAAAACTGAATATATCAACTTTGTTTGGATGAAAAAATTCTGCTTCTGATTATCAAAGAATCGGTTTTGGATTGCCAGATTCATACCGGCAATAAGGCTGATTATCTAAGGTCAAATAAACTTACCATCTTCCATGAATGCTATCATATGTGTATGAGAGGTCTCAAGTTCAAGTCCTATAATCTTCAAAATGATTTGTTTTATGATAGCTTTGCCCTTTATCAAAAAAATAAACTTACCCAACTGCCCCTTCTTCCAACCTAACTTGAGATACTTTTAATCCGATCTCTAAATACTCTTTGTTTTCACAAGAACATGTTTATTGCTTAAATATGTGCTTCACATCTGAAGAACTGAATGTCTGATTTTTAGAACTTCAAACATCAAAAGTACATCCAAATACTTATCTCATACAAGAACTTTTAATAGTTTTTATTATATTTGATTACCTGGTTGTCATGATTATCTGATAATTTCAAAATCGCATAATCAAAATGCACATCCAAACATCCTCTAATGTGTTTATATTTGTTCCAGGTACAAACCATCAAGCAAGGTTATCTTCTAAAACGATCTTCAAGTTTAAGAGCAGACTGGAAAAGGCGGTTTTTTGTACTTGATAGCCGTGGGAACTTGTATTATCATAGGGTTTTGCCTAACAAACCTGTGGTATGTTAAAAGTTATTTTCATTCTTCTTATGACAAAAGTCCATTTTTTCAATAATCTCTTTCCTGTTTAATACTAATTCAGGGTACACAATCAACAAATTCACTTACATCAACTGAACAACATAGTCGCATGTTTGGGAGGTTTAGATCAAGGCATAACAGGGCAGCATCACATGATGATGAAAACTTAGAATGTCATACTGTTGATCTTCGTACCTCAACAATTAAAGCTGATGCTGAGGATTCAGAACTGCGTTTGTGTTTCAGGATAATTTCTCCCATGAAAACTTACACATTGCAGGTGAGGTTTGCCAAAAAAAAACTCCAGTTTTCTGATTATCTGATTGTTACAACCTTAAAGATCAAACTGAAAAAAAAAACACTTCTAGTCACTATTTTCGAGGAATCAAGGCCAATTTATTACAGGTTTTCCTGACTTTTATTATGGAATGTCATATAACTACCTTCGAAGCTCACATCCAAACACCTCCTCGGTGGTGCAAAAGCTTTTCTTGTAATATTCTTAGTCAGTTTGCTACTTAAACGCAAATCTTTTTGGGTATATGGTTTGGGCAGGCTGAAAATGAAGGTGAAAGGATTGACTGGATGAACAAAATCACAGGAGTGATTGCCTCTCTCTTAAATTCCCACCTGAAGCAGGTAAAAACTTTGAAGTTTTATTAATTCATCTGTCTAGAGATGGCAAAATGGACGGGTGGGTAATTGCACAAACAAGCTCTGGTCAAAGGTTAGTTTGTGCTTTTCGAAACAGTTTGGGTTGGGTTGGCCCACAAAGACTTCCCCACTATTTATGTAAAATTTTAAACATTTTAGTGTTAAATATAATTGCAGTAAATATATTTTTAGAACGATTATCTCTCTTTTTACTATGAAGATATGATATACTTTGGGCTACTTTCAACCCTTTTAGCCCGTTATCTTTTTAGCTAAAGGCGCTACACAGTATATCTTCTAACATTACCATAAATCTGCAGACACATTTCAACAGAAATAATTTTGGGAGTACTCTTGAATCAGTTGGTGAAGAATTTGATACTTCACAAGTTGATAGCATGGGATCTATACTTGATCGCACGGATATTAATCCAGCAGATTGTGTTTCTAGTATTCTTCGAGAGATTCCTGGAAATGATTTATGTGCAGAATGCAGTGCACCTGAACCTGATTGGGCATCTCTTAATTTAGGTGTATTAATGTGCATTGAATGCTCCGGGGTCCACCGGAATCTAGGGGTTCACTTATCAAAGGTACCTTTCTTTACCATACTACTATTTCGACCCATTTTCTAAGTGTCGATGGGTTGGTCTTATCTCAAATGGGTCAAATCGGAGACCTTAGCCAAAAGGGGAAACAAACAAATGGGTCAAACTAGTATTATTGTTGTAACACTATTGTTTTTGTTATAAGAATTAGCGCACTAACTATATATATTTTTAGTTAATGGGCAATAAGTAAGTGTTCACGGGTCAGTGGTCAGACCAATCCGACCCATCTGGTTTTTTCTTATAATACAAACTTACCCATTTCAACCCGAACCTATGGACCCATAGACCATAGTTATGTGATTCTGTTATAATGTCTGCAGGTTAGATCAATCAGTCTTGATGTGAAGGTTTGGGAACCTTCTGTAATTGAATTGTTCCAGAATCTGGGCAATACATACTGCAATTCCATATGGGAAAATCTACTTCAAAATAGTAGGTGCGTATAAAATAAATGTTAAAACAAAATGCACAGTATTATATATTTATCATTCAAAGTGGGATGCTTTTATCCATATCAGATATTAATAGAACAATTAAATGTTTTAATTGTCTCACTAACCTCAATTTATGGAATAAATTATGTAGTGAGGATGGATCAAATACTATTGCCGTTAACAAACCTAGCCCTAGAGATGTATGTCAACAGAGGGAGAAGTACATCATTGCAAAGGTATATGTTTATTTAACCATCTCACTACTTTGTGTTTCAAAACCTGCTATCCTAAATTCCTTAATTAAAACACAAAAATGTGAATTCTTTTTTGGTTTAATTTAACCTAGTATGTGGAGAAACGCTTAATCTCTCAACAAGAAACCGCCACAAGTACTCCATATGCCGCCAGAATCTGGGAAGCAGTTAAAAGTAACAATATACGAGAGGTATACCGCCTAATTGCCACATCAAGTAGAAGCATCATCAACACTACATACGATGAGGTGGCTGGTGCCGATTTGTTTCATGAACATGATTCTTCCAAAGGTTCTAAATCCACCGATCCATTATCCTGTAAAAAGATGAAGGATCCTAGCAAGCCCGAAAGCTGCCTTCAAGGCTGTACATTATTGCATTTAGCTTGTAACTTAGGTTATCAGGTGATGCTGGAATTACTTCTACAGTTTGGTGCTGATATAAACAGGTCAGATTACCATGGTAGGACCCCACTTCACCATTGTATCTTCTCCGGAAATAACAAATTGGCGAAGTATATGATCAGAAGGTAACGTTATCATCTATAACTCGTTAATCGTATTTATTTTTACCTCTGTTCTTAAGATTCTTGTTAAAATGCTGCATCTTGTTTCAGAGGAGCGGTTGCATCAATCAAAGATGGTGGTGGTCAGGGTGCCCTTGAACGAGCTATGGAGATGGGGGCAATTACTGATGATGAGTTACTAATCTTGCTTTCTGAGGGCAAATGACGTTTTAATTAATTGTTAATCACATAGGCTGCGTGAGAAAGGGGTAAAACTACAATCTTTTTGACACAAGTGAATCTTGAGGATGAAATCTGATATATTTGTACTTAAAATGACCGCAAACAGGGGTTTCAGTTGTATTTGTGATCTAATGCTTTGTTTTGTGTTGTGTTGTTATCAAATGATTAGAAACACAAAAGGGTTTTTCTTGAGATGTGTTTCTTATGTTGATGTTAATCAAGGTTTGGTTGTGTATATTGGATTCTTGTGTAAATCGATTGATAGACGTATATGTTGTAGAATTTCTTCTGAAAGTAATGGACTTTTAAGATCCAAGAGTGCTATTAGGTGGTTGAGGACTTGAGGGATATGTAAATGGAACTAGGTAGTCCGCAATCTCTAATTGCAGACTTGAGGCTTTGTAGCCGATGAACTTCAGAAACTTGCAGATGTCCGCAGCTAATGATAGCGGACTTGAGGAATACTGCAATCGTTGCTAGCTGACTTAAATCACTTGATCAAAGTATGCAATGGATGATGGCTTGTACGTTTAAGCTTTAATCACTTGTAACCTATGATTTGATAGAATGAACTAGTAGATTGCGAGTAACTACCAAGGCACCAACACACACTTCAGCTCAGTTATGGTCCTCTCCTTAATTAGACTACTCCTATAGTCCTATTGGTAACCAAACTTAACACAACCTTCAATTAAAAAAAAAAACTAATCTCTCTATTTCACCTACATAACCCAACCTTTCCGACACCCGTTAGCAACCAACCTAAACCATTTTATAAAATCTGGTTTATAATTATTAATTATTCCATAAAATTTATTAAATAATTTAAAATTAATTATCTTATTTTGTAGTAACAATGTATTAATGTTATGTTAAATAAATATCTTTTATAAAAGAAACTTGATTTAATAACTTGATTTTTTAATAAAAGAAACTTGATTTTTAATAAAATTTATACTGGGATGTTTAAAAACTAAATAAAAATCATATATGTTTTTTTAAGAAGTGAGATATTATATGTGTGACTTCAATTTTTAGATAAGTAAAATAAACAAGTGACCTTGGTCATTGTACCAACCAGGTCACCACTTTTTCCTGTATTTTTTCTTTTTTAATTAATCAACTAGTGTTTTAGTTACCCGTGCTTCGCTGCAGGACGCTTGTGTCGTTACAGGTTTGGTGGACATTAAAAATAACATTATTAGCGATAATAAGTGTCGTAGCGCTATCTAGCAATTTTCTTCAATTACGCGGGCGAATAATCTTCAATTACGCTAGCAATTTTCTTCAAATAGGTGGGCCAATTGAGAAAACTACAACGAATACGACATCAGTACCAATATTAATATAGTACTAATTCGGTTCTCAACGACAAAAAAATATATATTACTACACCGATAGCGTAATGATTCCAAATTGTCATAAAAAAAAGTTGCAAAGGCATTTTCTATTTGGTAGTAGATGATCGTGTGTGCATTCTTTTAAAATTAAATAGAAAACATATGTATAGAGCATGCCCGCGTATAAAAAGAAGCCACATGCTACAACACTTCAAAAACAAAAACAATACATTGGCCAAGCACTGTTCAAGTGTCCTATAGTTAATATGGTATATAATTTTGCCAATCCACCTCAACCCTAGCTGGCTAAGCACTTCCTCACCATGGTTAGACTCACGTACGAACACTATAACTTTTAAACTAAACTAATGCTAATCATGCTATCATAGTAGTTAAGTTGTTAAATAAATATTTTGTTTTTCTTCCTAGCCACAAATTTTCAGTACTAAAATATGAAGTTTTTTTACTGCTTCGTGTTACCGATCATATGAATAGGATTTAAGTTGCCAAAGTTCGCTAACATAAAAACACTATATTTTAAGCTTAAACTGTAAGAAACAAAACCCGTGGACTTTCTGCCAGGCTGGCAATCCGCATAAACATTCAAATCCATTTCAAACCTCAAATTTTCACCATTCAAATAACGGCGCCCTTTTTGGCGCTAAATTTTTAAAAAAATTTCCCCTCTTCTTAAAAACCCTTTCCTCTTAACATTTTCCATCAACCAATCTTCTCCTCTCTCAATAACACTAACAGATCTCCTTCAATCTTTAATCAATGGCACGAACCGGTCAAACAACTTCCAAATCAGTCAACGCTAATCGATCTAGGAAGCGAGTCGAAGCCGAGACCACCGCTTCCGTTACGCTTAAACGAGCGAAGAACGGCAGCGCCTTCACCCGATGGTATTGTAACAATTCTCGTTCATTTTCATTAATTACTCTGTTGTTAGATTAATATTATTGTGTTATGTTAATGGATTTTGTGATGTTAATATTTTATGGATCTGGTTGTATACAGTGAAGGATGTAATAAGAGTGTTGCTGTGGCGTTAATTAGCATGCATGATTGTGGTCTTGATGCCAAAATTAAAATGAATCTAGGTATGTATTTATGTAACCTGTATTAATTAAATTAATATATGGTTGTTATTGTCAATGATATAAAATAATTAGTTGGTTAATCACTTTAATTATTTTTTTAAGCATGTCAGGTTTAACACCTGTGTTTGTTTTGTTGCAGAGACAATTTGTATTGAAACAGCTAAAGAAGCTGCTGCTAAAGCCCCTGTAGAGAGGTATGATTAGTATTTAGATTGTGAACTTAAGTCATACGATTCAAGTTTTTTTTTTGTTTTTTTTGTTTATTTATTTTTAATTTATATGTATGATATTGGTATAGGAAGAAGTCAGTGAAAGCCAAAGAACCAGGTGCTAAGAAGACAAAGAAAGATAGGGATCCAAGTAAACCTAAAAGGCCACCAACTGCATTCTTTCTCTTCATGTATGCTATGATTTGATGAGTTAGTGTTTAAGCAAACTGTTTTAATCTGTTTATATATGTTGTTGATTAGGGCAATTTGTTTTGTTGTGGTGTAGGGAGGACTTTAGGAAAACATTTAAGGAAGCAAATCCAGACAACAAGAAAGTTTCATTGGTAAGATGTGAATGCAATTGGAATATATTTTTGAATAGATAACATGGCTGGAAAATTACATTAAGATAGCGGGCAGTTGGGCAACAAGCTGTGTTGTCACCCTTTTTTGAATGGCAAACTTTAATTAAATTGTAATATTAATTATTTATTGTTGGTTTAGGTTGCTAAGGAGGGTGGTGAGAAATGGAAATCTTTGACTGAGGAAGTGAGTTGCAATTTTCCTTCTTTTTTTTTTCTTTTGGTTTTTTGTATAGTTAGAACATTTGATTTTCTAATGAGCATTCAATTATCCAAATGTGTACATTATACAGGAAAAGAAAACTTATACTGATAGGGCTACTGAACTTAAAGAAAAGTATCAAAAGGCATTGGAGAATCCAAGTGGTGCTGACAATGAAGATGATAAGGTTGTGAGTGTTTCTTGATTTTTGATGTTTTTGTGTATGTATGATGTGTTATGATCATATGATTGAATTTGAGTGTGTTGGCTAATTTGCAGGAAAAAGAATCAAGTGATGTAGAAGGTGAAGGTGAAGTTGAGGGTGAGGCTTCCCCTGAGGAGGAAGCTGAAGTAGTGCCTGATGATGAATAGATTAGATTAGATTATGATTTGGGTTATCTTTTTGTTAAGTTTTGATGTTAATGGTTCTTGATGTGGTGATTTGAGTAGAAATCAACACTTTGTTTATGTAGAGTGCTTCACCTTTTGTCATATGTTATGGCTAAATTAGTAATACATGACTTGTGATTAAAGTTCATCATTTGTGTTGAGGAAACAAATATGAACACGCTCATTTTCGTAGTGAATGCACACAAACAAAGGATGAATTTGCGTGTTCATGAGCAGTTTGTAAGCATATTATTCCCTAAACAAACGTGCACGAACAAGACGTTATTTGTGTTTCATTAGCAGCCCAAATGAGTTTGGTATTGTATTGGTACCAAAAGTACGAATCCTGAAAGTTGTAAAAAATGGATACTGGTACCAAAAGTTCTAGGTATGATATTTGAAGGCAAATCAACGTAAAATATCGGTATCCTACAGAACTGAAAGTACCGATCCTGAAAAACGCAAAAGTGGGTGACCGGCATCGAAGTACCGATCAAAGATAAAAGATTTATACTCCTAAGTATCCTAGACTAGTTGTGGCAAATAGGGTGTCGAACCACAAAGAGCTAGTGGTTGGTGTAAGACTTCAATTGATTGCACAACATGATGTAAATCTTGAAATTTGATTTGTTAATGTTGATTATATAATAAACACTAATTAAAATTTAGTAAAGCAAATAAGTAAACAATGAACACAACCAAGTATTAAATTTGCTAGCACAATTAGTAAATTGAGTTTTGAAGATCAATCATGCAGATTATTTAGACATAACCTCATTAGATCAAATGTTAATTGATATTAAAAGACCAATACTTGTATACCTAAGCTTACAACGATTAAACACCGATGTAATTAGACTATCAAAAAATGATTACCATCAAATACAAACATGTTAACATAACATTCAATCATATATCTTGACGTTCAACGATTACACACCGATTAATTCAAAATACATGAAGTGATTTTAGCAAACAATGTTTAGAAACAATTAACATAAGAAATAACACATGAAAACTAAGCAAGTGCCATAGATCTCTAACAAATACCATAAATCCATGTCCAACAAAGATAAACAACTCAATTTGAACTAAATGGCACACAACCCCTAGCCCTTGGTTGTGATCACAAGGGTTTTAGCCACACATGATCATGTTTGATGATGAAATGTTGTGATTTCAATAACAATTGGAGCAATCTTGATGTTAGAACACTCTGTCAATGAGTATTCTTTGTTCCTTCAAGTCTCTAGGCCTCTAACGGTGAAAAAATACTCAAAAATCCCTTGGAAAAACACTTTTATTCGGTTAAAAACCAACAAAAACCGCTTAGAACCGTCAGGCGGCGTATTTTACGCCAGAGTAATTTTCAATTACGCCCAAAGCTAGTGCCTACGCCACGAAAATACGCCCGAGGGCGTATTTTACGCCCTTGTTGCTTAAAACTTCTTTTGCTTTTCATCCTCGTCCCACATGTTTTCGGTTCGTTCCAAGATACTAAACCCATCCAAAATGCCTTCAAACATCACCTCAAACATGTACAAATAAACTAGACAAAGTAACTTGTTTTCACTTGCATTTAATGGTAAAAAACGTGATTTAACAAAGAAATCATTATACATTAGAAATATACATTAGTGGGTACCAAATTGGAACAAAAAATGGCTCAATATTGATTTCGGTACAGGGTACTATTATCGATCATCCTTGACTACAACCATGATCATTTGAACTATGTGACTACTGAATAGCTTTGAGAATTGCACCATATGACCATTTAAATAAAAAATAATTATTATTAAATTTTTTTCTCCTATAAATATTACGACATATTTACCATTTTTAAGAGATAGCCCAATGGAATATCTAAAACCACATTTGCTATAAATTATAAAGAAAAAAAGTAGTTGTGTATTTTATAATACTCAGTTAATCCCACCTATAGCTAAGTTAAGGTAGGGTCTGAGGAGGGTAAGATGTAGACAACCTTATCTCTACCCCTAAGAATAGAGAGGCTGCTTCCAATGAGACCCCCGGCTCGATGTGGTTTGGTATCAAGCCTTGGACATAAGGCACAGAACACTTAGCAATCGGGACAAACCCGATTGGTGCATGTACCCCTTTGTCTTTTGGCTATCAACGCCACCACATGATGCATGATTAACCGTCCGTCGTTTTTAACGTTATTTTCACAAAATTAGTAAAATAACGTTAAAACTAGTGCAACTTTACTTTTGCCCCCCGTGGGCCACACATATATACATTATATGCGCACACCATAAGTGGTGCGTTTTTATAATCTATATTGGAGTCTCTAAAATTTAAAACTAAGAAAACACACAGAGTACATAGTGCATCTCTAAATATAGAGATTACTATATTTAAATATAATTTTTTGAGGTTTTTAGAATATAAACCAAAGTTTAGAGAAAATGTGTATTTTAGTTAAACTAATAGGTTGCCTGCGTGATGCAACCAGATTTTGTGTGTTCAAGATTTCTCATGTATGCATGTCGTTATCGAGGTTACCAGCTTAGGTTAGGTGATACCTTAAATGCTTGCAAAATAGAAGATTTAACGTGAAACATATTCAACTTTACACGGATGATTATGTAAGAAAAGCTAAAAGATACAACACCAGCATACATATATTATTATTCATTGTGTGAACCAACCTAAATACATATAAGTTTCCACACACACATTCTAGTATATGTATACTATTATCACATTCCAATGGTCCTTTACATACTATTTATTGATTGTGATATTTGGGGTGAAGTTTTTACTTACCGTAAAAACAATAATATTCAGTTTTAGCTTAAGTTACTAGTCATAATGTACTAGTGATGTATTATTTTGCTCCGAGTATATTGATAGGATATAAGTTTACTTAGTGAACGATCAAACTTGCTAAAAATTTGTTCACTACGGTTGGGTTCTATGGAATAGAAACGTTTGACTCGACAATGATCTTTGTAAGTTATGTGATGTTGATTTCGAGTCCTCCTCCCATATCTTCATAGGTTGTGGGTTCTCGTACGGAGTTTGGTGCAATATTGGGAAATGGCTTGGGATGGATATGATATATGCTTTTCATATTAGTGATCTTTTTCTATTATACAAAACCGCTCGATGAGATAAATGGGGTAAGAAGGTGATACAAGGCATTGTTGTCACTTTTTGGTCTTTGTGGAAGGCGAGAAATGAGAAGCTATTTAGAGGTATTGAGGCTAAAGTCGCATGTGTGGTGGGTAGTATTAAGTTGCTTTCTTTTTTATGGTTTAAGAATATGATGAAATTTAAAGACCTCCGGTGGAAGGAATTGTGTAATTGTCCCTTGTAGACGGTCCTTGTTTTGAGGGCGTTTCTCTGTTTTTAATGAAATTCAATATTCAAAAAGTAAATAATAATAATTTGTTCACCTTTTTTTTTCTTGTAACAAAAAAATAAATAAATAAATAAATAAATCTATACTTTTAGTGATCTTAGACCTGATTAAACAAAAAACACTATTTTAAGCTCAAATTCAATTTTCAAACCTCAATTTATTCCTTGTAAATACCGGCGCCACTTTTGGCGCTAAAATTCCGGTAAATATTTTTTCCCTCTTCTTAAACCCTTTTCCCCAAAATTAAAATGAATCTTAATTTCTTAAGTGAATTAGGTCTACCACTTGTGGTGTGGGTTTTACATAGACAATTTGTGTTGAAACACCTAAACGGTCTGTTGCTAAAACTACATTAGAGAGGTAAAATTAGTCTTTAGATTATTAACTTAACTTATAGGAATCAAGTTTCTTTGATTTTTATTTGGTACAGAAAGAAGTCAATTAAAGCTAAAGAACCATCTGCAATGAAATCAAAGAAAGAAAGGGATCCAAGGAAAAGACCACTAACTGCATTCTTTCTGTTCATGTATGCCATGGTTTTACTTTAGTCAGTGTTTTAAGTAAACTGTTTTAAATCTGTTTGCATACTGTTGTTTTAAGTAAACTGTTTTGTTGTGTTACATTGGTAATATTTAAATGCAATTTTAATAAATTATACATTTAATTTGTATTTTGGTGGTATTTAATTATTTATTGTTGTATTTAGGTTGCAAAGGAAGGTGATGCAAAATGGAAGTCTATGACAGAGGAAGTGAGTTGCATATTTTGTTGTTTTTTTTTTTTTTTTTGGGTTTTTTAATTAGAAATTTTGATTTTATAATGAACATTCACTTGTCCGAATGTGTATATTATACAGGAAAAGAAACCTTATACTGATAGGGCTGCTGAACTTAAAGAAAAATATGATAGGTATTGGAGAGAGTGGTTTGGAGGAAAAAGAATCAAATGATGTAGAAGATGGCGAAGGCGAAAGTTTTTTCGAGAAGGAAGTGCTGCGTGATGAATTATATTAGATTAGATTTTGTTTTCGGTTATCTTTTGTTAATCCTAGATGTTAATGGTTTATGTAAAGAGCATTCACCTAATCACCTTGGTTCATTTTGTTGCCTATGGAATGTTATGACTAAATTGGTAATCTAATACTTGACTTTTGATTAATCTCCATGTTATTTAACTGAAAAGTTAACTAATACTTAACTTCAAGCCACAAATAAGTTTTAAGACATCAACACAAACAAAACGATTCAAGCATTTCTGAGAACGAGGATGACATTAATTCAAAGAATGAAGTATAAGGTTGTCAATCATGTTGTAAAAAACAAGATTTTGCTATGTCACGGACGTTATTCTTGTCCATCTTATCTTGAGCGCTTCCAGAGCAGAGTGCATATTTTCCAACTCAAGCTTGAAATTTGAGATCATGTTATGGTTCATTATAAGATAAAACCACCACCATACAATCACAATTAAGACCAATCATACCACGGATCTAGAATATCTTGGTGTTTTTAATTCAACTGTAGCATATAAATGTCAGTAATTTGGTATGGCGTAATGGAATGGATGAAGGAATGGAATAGAAGAGGTAATGGAATGGACAAGGTAATGGAATGGATCATTACCATTCCATGTCTTGTTTGGTTGCCATGTGGGAATGGAACAAAACATTACTTTATGTTGTTGGATAAGCAGGAAAAGACGAAGAAATAAAATCGGTGGTGAGTGGTGGTTAGTGGCGGTGATGGTGGGTGGTGATATGTGGCGGTAGCGGTGGTGGTAGGTGGCGGCGGCAGTGGTGGTGGCGGTGGAGGTGGATGGCCGTGATGGTGGGTGGGCGACGATGGTGAGTCGTGGCGGTGGTGGGTGGTGGTTGGTGGTAGTGATGGTATGTGGTGGTGTGTGGCGGTAGCGTGGTGGTGGGTGGCGACGGCGGTGGTGGGTAGTGGCGAAGATGGCGGTGGGTGGTGGTTGGTGACGGCGACGACAGTGATGGGTGGTGACGGCGAGGGTGGGCGACGATGGTGGGTGGTGGGCGACGGTGGTAGGTGGTGGGCGACGGTGGTGGTCGGCATTGGGTGGTATTGGATGGCGGCGGTGGGTGGGTGACGGTGGTGGGTGGCGACGGTGGTGGGTGGGTGAAGGTAGTGGGTGGTGGCAACGGTGGTGGTGGGTGGTGACGACGGTGGTGGGTGGTGACGATGGTGGTGGGTGGTGGTGGTGGTTGGTGGGTTATGGTGGTGTTAGTAAATGGTGAATGAGGGATGGAATGAAAAAAAACATGGGGGGTGGATGGAATGGTTTTGAGGGAATGGAATGCCTTGTGGAATGGGTGATTCCATTCCTTTAACCAACCAAACACACTATTTTTCATTACCTCGTAATGGTCAATTCCATTCCCTCTTCAATTCCATCATACCAAACGCTACCTAAGTCATTGATATGATTATGATGATTCAAATATCTTAATTGACAAATCTACTTGTTCAGATTTGCAATCCCAAGCACAACAATTTGGTGATTTTGCCGATTCTCAAGTCTCAACAATAAGGGCATAAAAATTTGTACACAACACTCAGATTGCTTAAAAACGAGACAACTGAATTAGAGTCGCTGCATAAACATTATAGAATAAAGCACAACTGTATGATGTGATGATAACTACAATGATTATCAGATGTGAAAAACCAAGAGGGCAGACGGCTTGGGTGAAATGTCACAACTGCTTCGGGTCAAAACAGATGGTTATCTTGTGTGACCCAAGACAAGTAGACCCACATATTTTAGTGAAGTCGAATAAAGGTTTTTATTAGAGAGAGATTAACAAACAAGAATCAACTAATAAGGTCAAAATTGCAGTTCTGATCTTTAGATTGTATCAAACTGGGGTAACTCAGTTACTACTACTGCTATTCAAATCAAGCCATCATCGCATATTGTTTTGTTGTGTACGGGTGTAACATTTAACTGTATGGGTAAACATTAGAGGAAGTACTAGAGTTTTATAATACTCACTTGTCTCAATAACAAACGCAAAACTTCACAGAAAAACTTACTCAAAAGAAAATTATATGTTTACATTTAACATTATAATGGTATGCTAATCATTCTTAGTCATCTGATATTTAAATATGAAGATCCAATAATAAGGACAACAAGATTGTATATGATGTAAAACAAATCTGTTGAAATAGATATAATTAGTTGTAACACACTAAGGAAATTAATCAAACTAATCTACTAAGATACAAAGATAGTATGTGTCAAGCATATAATTTATAATACTAATCTATAAGATCATCAGTCTAATATCCCCACAAACAAACAGCTAAAAGGCCTATAGCTTGGAACATAAAGAGAATTTTCTCTAAAAGTTTCACAATCGCTTGTCAAAACATCAGCAATATGATTATTATTTATTTGTAGTAATAAATTACACTCGAGCTATCTTTTTCTCTTAACAAATTAAAACCAACACTAACCAGGTTTTATGAAAATAAGCCTACTTTAAGAAAATATTGCAAGAAGTCAACCAACATGTCTTTGACCAATTATTATTTTACAAGTAAATTATCACAATCTTTAAATTGGTCAAACTTCAGCCTTTATCCAAGCTATGATCTGCCAATGAACTGCAAGAAAGGTACAAGCTGCTGTGAGCCTGTGATTATTAATTAAGGATTTCTATTTTATTAATGAGATGGGAAAGGACAGGATTACCATTAAACATAGAAAGATGTTTGATTATAACAAAAGAAGCAATCAAAATACTTACCCAACCAAAAAACAATGATATCAACTATATCTGTTCAGATTATTAGAATTTCACATTTATTAGTAGTACATTTTATAATATGACCCCTAATAAGGATCTGAGTATTTTTAATATTTATGATTTTTTGTTGTATAAGATATTATACCAGGTTTTGAGGGGTTTATAAGAAACAATCCCTAAATATGAACTCTCTAATTAGACAAAATGATGAAGTAATTACTTACATGTCAGCGTCTTACAGTTCAGATGTCAATCATCTTCACCAGCTTACTGTAGAGAACACGATCATCCCTCCCAGTGTTGCTCTCTAGCAATGCACTTTGTACAAGTTCCTGAATAGAGAAGTAGAAAATGAAGCAAAGAGGCTGATGAATCTACTAAAAAACACCTAACAGGTCTGAGTGCGTTCGGTCAAAACAAGTAGACTTTTCTCACAAGGTTGAAATTTCTAAAGGCTGTTAAATAGGGCCCCCACATGCAAACACTTAAGTTTTCTCTATCAAATTTTATAACCTAAATTGACCTATTTACCACTATTGGGCCGAACTGCTATTTATAACCTAAATTGACAATTGGCTAAACAGACTATTTATCACCTTGACATCCCTGTGAGACATGCAGTTTCCCAATGAATGCAGGATCAGTCGTAAATCCTCAACCTGCAAATACACATAAATTAAATGTTAATAAGACATTGCTTTTTTACACGAAAAAATGGTAAATATAAATTATTATTAACTCAAATTACCCTGATGTAGCCCACTCGGTTTCGGTCAAAAAATCTAAAAGCCTGTTAAGAAAGCATGTGCACATCAAAATCATAAATATATATTCATATAATTTCAAAAATGAAATAAAGCAAATAGCTCAATGCTCATTAGAATGACATTTTAAAAATGACATGCCTGCAGAAGTTTCTTGTCAATGGCAACCGTAGTTTCTTTCTTCTTCGTGTCCACCTTTTGGTTGTCTTTTTTCTCCGGATTCACGGTTGTTTTAACATTCTCTTCTTGCTCGCTTTTGACTTTTTCATCCACTTTTTCAGATTTCACATCCATCTCAACTTTATCAACCTCAGCGTTCTCCTGTAAAAAAATAAAAAAAAATGACTTTACCAAACATAAGTACTTATGTTTACAGCACAGAACCATCTGGTGTAACCAAACAAAACCATATAACAAAATATGAATCAGGGTTCCTTATTTAGTTAGAGCTTAGACACTTGCCTCGATTCCAGCATCAGCCATGTTTTCATCTTCTTCAGGATCCTCTTCAGGATCTTCTTCTAGTTCTTCTTCTAGTACTTCTTCTGGTTCTTCATCATTTGCAGGTTCATCTTCTACTTTCATGTTATCCGCATTATCATCAATAACCATGTTTTCATCCTTAGTGGTTTTGTCATCCACCAGATTGCTTTCATGCGATGTTTCAGTTTTAACTGGTCTTTCAACAGTGGCATCATCGGTTTTTTGGCGTTTAGGAGATGACTTTTTAGCAGATGATGCCTTCTCTTTTTCCTTCTTATCAGAAACCTCTTCCCGTTGTCTCTTCTTTTTGTTCATTTTAGCCACAAACTTGATCCTCAATTTCTAAGAGAGCAAAAGAAAAAGAAGGGTCAAAGAAAAAGTAGCCGAGTATAAAATTTTACAATAACCATCATATTTTTAACAAATACAAACCTGGAGAAATGTTAATATCCGAGAGCCCATTTGAAATTGAAGCATTTCATAAAACATTTCAGCAAATACAGATAACTGCCAAAGAATGAACCCAGTTAACAACTAGTCAACTACACAGAATAAATGGTTATTAACAACAATTCACATACCTCAAATGTTGATTCTTCAATATCTTTATCAGTATAATCCAAGAGTGAGTCCAGTGAAAGTGACAACGAACGCAGCTGTTGCAGAAAATGTGACAGTTAAATAACGTAACCATCACACGACTGGATCAAATAAATATTTTGTGATATGCATATAATACAAAAGATTACTAAAAGAAAAAAATATACTTTTGAATTCTTGGTCCCTTTTGTCTGGAGGATCAACCCTGGATGTCTAGGTGGCTCCTCAACCTTTTTCTTATCTTTTACCTCTTTACCCCTAGTTTCAGTTTTAACATCTTTGTCTTTTTTCTCTTTTCCATCCTTCAATTTCTCATTTTTGTCAGAAACACCCTCCACTTTAGCTTTCTTCTCTTCCTTCGGTTTCTCATTTTTGTCAGAAACACCCTCCACTTTAGCTTTCTTCTCTTCCTTCGGTTTCTCATTTTTGTCGGAAACACCCTCCACTTTAGCTTTCTTCTCTTCCTTTGGTTTCTCATTTTTGTTGGAAATAACCTCCACTTTAGCTTCCTTCTCTTCCTTCGGTTGAGTATTTTCACTTTTATTTCCAATTTCATTTGAACCACTGACAGCCTCAGAGACCGACTCATTGTTCTCCAATTTGACTTCACTTACAGCTGGCTCCCCAATAGTTGACGCTGATTCATTTTCCTTGACCACTTTATCCTTATCATTGGAAACCTTAGCAGCCACCTTTTTCTTAGTAACCTTTTTAATTATTTTCTTTTTAACAATAGGTTTTTCGCTTTCACCAACCACGTCTTCACTTTTTGTCTTATCCTCAGAATGCTCGGGTTCTTCGGCTTCATCTTCTTTCTTAACAGTTTGGACTACTGGAGTCTTTTTAATAGCCTTCTTTTTAGTAGAAGCCTTAGCAGTCACAGGAGTACCAGATGACTCGGCATCTTCACCAATAACCTCTGTGTTTGTATCATCATTTTGTTTGGGTGCATTTCCATCCTTTTCAGAAACAACCTTCTTTTTAATAACTTTCCTAATAATCTTCTTTTTTCCACTACCAGGTGTCTTCACACCAGAAGAATTGCCTGTCTGATTCTTTTTTCCGGAAATACTGCCTTCATCAACTGTCACAACCTCATCTTTCTTCTCAACAACGGTTGTGTCCCCGTCTGTCTTCTCAGAAACAGTTTTGTCCCCATCTTTCTTCTCAGAAACGTTTTTGTCCCCATCTTTCTTCTCGGAAACAGTTTTGTCCCCATCTTTCTTCTCGGTTACGGTTTTGTCCCCATCTTTCTTATCGGTTACGGTTTTGTCCCCATCTTTCTTCTCGGTTACTGTTTTGTCCGCGTCTTTCTTCTCGGTTACGGTTTTGTCCCCCTCTTTTCCAGCTTCCTTTGCTTTCACTTTAGTGCCAACTTTTTCTTTTCCATTAAGTTTTGACGCTGATCCAGCCTCTTTCTTTTTTTCTGTTTTTTCACCCTTGTCCACATCTTTTTTCTTCTCAGGCTCCTTATCTGAGCAGAAGCAAAATGAATAAATCAAAACTGCAATAACAACCTTAAGCAAAAAATAGCAGTCTTCCAAGCCAATTCTCATTCAAAAAATTACCTTTTGAAATTTCCTTCTTCTCACGGGATTTCTACAAAAGAAACAAACTATCAGATGAAAAAATTTTGTACCATAAAGACTCTAGGATTAATCCTGTTTCATATTATTAACATTTATTTGACAATTTTTTTGTATACCTCTTTTTCCAGAGCGTGCAGGCGTTCTCGCTCTGCAACTGCTTTCTTGTGGGCAAGCCACTGATCTCTCCATGCATCTATTGAGGGTAAACAATCAGATAAATCAGGAATATAGAGTACAGTGATTTCCTTATGGCTAAAAAGTCCATCCTTTCCAATTCTGTCATAGTGAATCTGCAAATGTCAAAAGAAAATAATTTAATTACAGAAATAACATATAATATATATGCAAAGTTTAAAAGAACGGAAACGAGCCTCGAGGCGTTTTCCCTTCGCCTCATGAGGAGTAAGCCTTGAGGCGAACCGAGGCGTAAGCTCGAGGCGTGGTCAAAAAATAAATATAAAAATTATGTGTCTATAAAAAATAAAATACATGACCTAGAAAAGTCTAAAACATCGAAAACACACATCAAAAATAAAATAATTGACCCAAAAAGTCTAAAACACATAAAAAACACCCTAAACCACCCGAGGCGCACATTTTCTTAGCGCCTCAGCCCTTAGAGGTGTATGTACAATCTTAAACCCATGAGGCGCGCCTCAGACCCGTTTTCTTAGAGTTTTGCCTTGAGGCGCACCTCAAGGCGTACGCCTCACCCGTTTTTTAAACCTTGTATATATGGATAAAATTTTATATTACCTCAAGAAATGGATTCCACTTTCGGCAGTTCTTTAAGTCAAGGCCTGTGAGCTGTTTGGCGTACCTAAAAAAAATTTATCTCAGGATCATTGCCATCAATAGGGTGACCAAAAAAGAACCATAAAATTGATCACAAAAGAACCAACCTTAAAACAGTTTGAACTAAAGCGGACTTATCTACTAAAGGATCATTGCCATCAATAGGGTCCCATGAACCACCAATTGCCATGGAAGAATTCCCTTCTTTAAGAAAAGCAAACCTGAGCATATTACAAAGATGGGGGATACGGTCATCGTACTTTCTCTCAGAAGACAATTCCTCCCAAGCATTATGGCTAAGTCCACTCATCAATAACAACTGAATTAAACAAGTAAAAAATGTAAAATGATAGTGTACACTATAAAATAAAAAACAAAAACACAAAAAGAAACCATAATTGTTTAAAGTTCAAACTATGCACCTTTGCGTTCCATCGAGTAGTTCCACTTTCCAATTTTACATCGTTATTAGTTAATGTTTTGGTGGATGCTGATTCATGCTCACTTGGGGTTTCCTCTTGCAGAAAATCATGTTCAAAACTGTTCAACAGCATCAAAATTGTTATAGTGTGTTAAATTTTATTTTCTCCAAATCTAAGGCAGAAAAGGACCAGTATGTTGGTTACTTGGCTGTTAATCATTAAAATACTGAATTGATAATGATTGCTTTTGATATAAACCTAGTGCCTTGTTATTAACTGATGAATATATTATATGAGCTAACAAACAAAAGAAAATTACGAGAAAAAAAACAAAACAAAACAAAATACGAGCAATCATACCTGACAGGTGTATTGAAAGGGATATTCAGGTCCTCCCTTGACCAATTAACAACAACCTGAAACAGATACTCAATTCAATGCCAAGATGAAGAATGGTGGAGATAAATGATTTGTAGAAAACATGTACCTTGGAACATTCTGGTGAAACATATAGCCTAGGATAACGTTTATCCATGGACAGATAATCCCTCTCAGGGTCCACCAATTTGGATGAATAAACCTGCAAAATTATAGTACTTTAAATTGTTTGAACTGTGTGACAAAGAAGCATCCATTCAAATGCAATGAACAAACAAATGTCATGAGTAAATCCATGGCATGTTCAAAGAACTCTACATATAGCGTAACTAAAAGCAAAAGTCTTTATCTTTCAAAAGAGAGCCCAAACTAATTCAACAGCCATCTTCACCAAGCTGATGACTGCAAATCCCAGCAAGGGTTCAACAGATGTTGAACAGAACGCGAGTTGAGGGTAATTGAAGAGAACCACTCTCAAGACGGATGGGCGATCAACAATCCCAGGAATTGCACACCATAGGTTAGACACAAAAAGAACATAAAAGTGAAGACACAGCAAACACACATAGATGATGGTCAACGGGTAATAATCTCGGTGTTTTACCTTGCATACATATTCTCTTCGTTTTTCTTTAACAGGAGAACGACGCCTTCAGTATGACAGAACACCAAGTTAGTTAAGGAGGCTGCAATATACACTAGCAGCTATACATACAAAACTATTAAGCAACAAACTCCACCTAGGTGATTCCCGTCTTGAAGACTTCCCGGGCTTTGCTGATGTGGAACGACCTCTATCCTTTGAGATTCTTAGTGGGGTCCGATCCCGCTTACTTTCACGTTCTCTTTCTCTCTCCCGTCTTTCTAGCATTATTTCCCGTTCCTTCCTACGCTCTCGTTCCCGTTCTCGTTCTCGTTCCCGCTCCCGTTGTCGTTCACGTTCGCGGTCCCGCTCACGTTCACGTTCTCTTTCCCGTAAAATCTCCCTACGACGATCTTCCTCTCTTCGTTCAATTTCCCGAGCATATGCCACATCGTCTTTACGGTCATCAAGCCTTGAATAACCCGCACGTGCAAGAATGCCACCTGGATAATCTGATTCCAGGGATGTGCCATGTAGACTCTTCCCAGAAACATACGCCCTGCCAGGTGGCAGGCTAACTCCATAACCAGGATTAGCAGAACCACGAGCATACATGAGATCTTCCACTTCTCTCCTTGGAGCAGCCCCTAGAATCGACGGTGCATGTTGTGTACCGCTTATCATTGATAAAGCATGGAGATCTGTATCAAATCTCCCACCATACGGCAAAAGTTCTTGACCTGAGCGAACTGTAGCTGATCTTGCGGCTAGGTAATCAGCTTGTCTGCCAGAAATCGTTTTGCTACTTAGTGTTGCAAGATATTATTAACTTATGACTTGTTACTTCAAGAATTCCTCTTGTTAAGTTGTTGACATCAGTATTCAGTACCTCTATATCGTTCATTAGCAATCACAACTAATGAACGATTAAAAAAACTAAAAGTACAGTAAACATCAAAGTATAGAATAAAAAATAAATAAATGATAAAAAAAATAAGCATACCTAGAACTCCCATCTGATTGTAGCAATTCTTGCCGTAGTGCTGCAGCCGCATCCAGACGATCATAAATATCGGTCTGTACAAAAACGTTGTACAAAGGATTAAATAGGTATAATTTAATGTGCAATTTAAAACACAAAAGATCAAAAACTGAAACCAACTATTAATTAACCGAAAAACCTTATGTTGACCAAAAGCAATTGAATCAGCAAACCGAACAGTTGGATCATTTTGCAAATCTCGCCCAGAATATGCACTTGCTCGTTCAGCATACGGAAGCCTGTCATCAGAAAACATGCTTTCACCTTTTTGGCCATACTTCTGACTAGCAGCAGGGTAGTCAGATGCGTATTTAGGTGAGTCTTGCATGGCGGACCCATAGCCACTTCGACCTTCTAGAACAGATGAACCAGCTCCTTTGGTACTAGTAGCCGGCACCTGCATAGGTGGCATTAAACTATTAACATTTACAACACTAAACATATCCATACCCAACAATAAGACATCCAATGCCAATTAAAAAAAAAGATTATCATGTTTATCACGAATACTAGAGAAAGATTAAAAACTCATTTTACTTATCATACAGTTCACTGACCTGCGCTGTTGAACCATAAACCGAAGTATACTGACTACCATAATGAGCTCCAGCAGACGGATGACTACCTAACAAGGCTGAATGCCTTGAACCCTCAGCTCCCGGCTATTCCCAAAAACCGATCAAAAGGTCATAAATCAAAACAATTTATTTTCTTTATTGAGAAAAAAAAAACAGTAACTTTCATTCAAGCTTTTATTTCCATTAAGAATGTTACTTGAAATAACAGTGCCTTAATCTGACAAACTAATATACTTTCCAAAATAAGCATTTTTATATAAATATTACTTAAAATAGCAAACTAAAGAATTTTCTTTTCTTTTCTTTTATTTTCTTTCTTCTTAATTCATATGATGAATTAGATAAGTGTGTAAATAAATAATTACAACAAAATAAAAGTTATAAAATAGAAAGCTTACGTTTTGGGCGTAAGAAGATTGAGCAGAGTAGGGTTGAGGTTTTGACTGTTGCTGTTGTCCATAAGCATTATTGCCTCTCGAAGAATACATAATACTATCACAGTAACTGTAATAAATAATAATTCAATTTTCACAACAAACAATCAATCAATTAAGTATAATTTATTGGGGAAATTAGGGTTTTGGGCAATAGAATTATAATAATGAAATAAAATCAGTAAAGCTTTTGGCATAAAGTATGAAATTTGTGGTGATACCTGTACGTCGATCGTGATAAAGATTAGCTACTTCTCCAATCGAAGAAGAGTTAATGAAGGAGTATCAGTTAGTTATGGGGGAAAATCAGTAGCCCTAGTTTCTTTTGTACCGATTTAGATGGAGCGGCTTTATTCGGCCCATTCACAATTGGGCCTTAGCACTGAGCCAGTTCGCTTTTTGAAGCGGGTGCAGAAGGTGGTACACAGTGATTCGTAAAGCCCGAGGAACCAAGGGTTTATATTTAGTAGAATAGGCTTTGCGATTCAAAAAGGGATAGCGACGCAGCTTGTTGCTCGCTTACCCATTATCCAGATGTAACTTGGTTTTTATCGTGATATGAATAAAAACTGTATATTCAACCACTGATCTACTGTGATCAACTAGATAGAACCCTGTGCACGCTTCGCTGCGTGTTTCCAGGCATTGGCGGCTACCGTATTGTTTAGGTACAACATAGCATCGCAAAACACAATTTTCATCACTTTCTTTGCTCTTTCGTTATAGGCCCGGCCTACCTATACTCATTTAAAAAAAATGATTATGTTTTTTTTGTCACTGACTTTGATTTAATATTTAAAAAACAAAAAACACTTGTCAAAATGAAAAAATAAACAAAGTAAAACCATAAGTGTTTATTGTTTAACAAAGTTGCGTGTGGCATCCTCCAGAGACAGCCCATGATACTTCAAAAGACCCCACTTTACCTCTCTCACAACTGCAACCGGACTGCCTTTTGGATGAATGGGTCATCACCAATAGTTACTTGCGAAATGGGTGGGTCAGCCACGGGAAGATGCGACGTGGAAAATTACGTGGCGTTTTATCCGAGCTTATCCTAATTATCACGTAATACTTCCATAAGCATTTTTTCATTCAAACTAATCGGGCATTTAAAAAAAAAAGAAGTCTTTTAGGATACTACACTATGTTGCAAGTATAGACATGTATAGAGCGGATTGGATTATATGTTCTGCTAATGACCAAAGGAAATATAGTTGATAAGATCTTCACTGAACTAATTATTTCAATACTTGACATTTTAACAAACATGAGTGGTATGCAACTATGCATGATAGAATCAAGCAAAATTTAAACTAATTTATCCCCATGTCCCAATCAATATACCAGTATCAACATGTAATTTTGTTCCAAACAAATATCACCTAGATATATATAGTAAAAATGCAAAAGTGTTTGTAGATAGAGATGTCTTCAACAGTTGAAATCAATGGTTTGTACCTCTTTGGAACGTAAAGATTGAAGGGTAAATTCATTTGAACTCAACAGCCCTTTTGCAATCAGTCTCTGATAGAAACAGAAGAACAAAAGTAACACCTTTGAAGCCAATACCCGATACGACCCATTAGTTCCACTCTCTAGTTCCTGTTTTCTTAAATCTACGGTCTTCAGTTCAGGTTGGTCCGGTCTCTACCTTTTGCACAACCCTAGACTAGTCTATTTTATTAACCAGAGGAGCGACAAGTTTCAATGTAGAAATGGCTTGTGTAGATTCTAGACATAACTATGACCATCAAGTGATAGACGAGAAATGAATATTTGGGCATTTAACCTTTTGACCAGAGATAAGTGCTTATTACATGTCTAAATACACAACACCCATTTATGAAAGAATACAAAGATGAAGGATGATAATTAGATGACATGGGCTTCATTCTTGAGCTTGTCTACAAGTTCATCCACAGAGGAAAGTATGACCCCGGCCTTTCTCACCGGGGGCGCCGTCACTTGAACAACCTCCAGATCGGATCTCAACTCTACGTTTAACTCTGCTAGGCTCATTTTCTTGATGGGCTTTGATTTTGCCTTCATAATGTTGGGGAGTGTGGCATACCTTGGCTGGTTCAGCCTTAGATCCGTGCTGCATTCACATCAAAACCCCCTTGATTTATTACCTATTTATTCTTCAAGAATCGTTTAGCTAAGTAGTAAGTTAGAAAAAAATTACGTGATGACTGCAGGCAAGTCTAAAGACAAAGTTTCAAGGCC
The DNA here is from genome assembly GCA_032199755.1 of Ambrosia artemisiifolia. Taxonomy (NCBI): domain Eukaryota; kingdom Viridiplantae; phylum Streptophyta; class Magnoliopsida; order Asterales; family Asteraceae; genus Ambrosia; species Ambrosia artemisiifolia. The sequence continues at coordinate 48,334,620 of CM063516.1, read as the reverse complement.
ACCGTCCACCTCTCTATCTACTGTTGCCGAGTTCTTCTCTTTGTCCAGAACAAGCTTCACAACACAAATCCAATACTATATATTAACAATGCAGACAAACATAACAATAATGTAACAAAACACAAGAATAATCTAACATCTTGAATGCCAAGCTTTATTTTTCAATTAGTTTTTTTGGAATTTTAATTTCTCAAGTTTTAAAATCTAAAACCTAAGCAAGCGTATCGTTACATTGATATTGACACATGAATATAAAAGCTAATCAAATGTATAGTCAATTTGATATTGAAACATGAATCTGAAAGCTAAGGAGTGAGATAATAACGCTACTAACCTTGGATGCAAAGGTCCCTTGAGGCCAGTTTAGAAGAGCAGCCACCATCTGCCCTGTTTGGTTGCAATCATCATCAATGGCCTACAAAACAAATTAGTCATGAAAACTACTACTACAAAACACAATTAACATCAAAGTTTAAAAGAACAAAAACGAGCCTCGAGGCGTAAGCTTGAGGCGGAATAAAAAAAATAGATATAAAAATTATATTTCTTATAAAACATAAAATAATTGACCCAAATAAGTCTAAAACATCAAAAACATACATTAAAAATAAAATAATTGACCAAAAAGGTCTATAAACATAAAAACACCCTAAACCCCCTTAGGTACACCCGAGGCGCACCTGAGGCGCAAATTTTCTTAACGCCTCAGCCCTTAGAGGCGTATGTACAGACCGGACTCGTTTTTTTGGCGCCTCGCCTCGAGGCGCGCCTTGAGGCGCACGCCTCAAACGTTTTTTAAACCGTGATTAACATAAGTTATTATAGGGTGAAATCAAATGAATAACCTGTTTGCCAAGAATGAGGAGGTCGGGTTTCTCAAGATGAACAAGGGCTTTAAGAAGCTTAGCAACCATAAGTGGGTAAAGAGGTGAGGGGGCATCCACATGAATCCCACGGTCTGCACCCATGGCCAGACCGGTTCGGAGGGTGTCCACACACTGGGTGGGACCCATACTCACAGCAACCACCTCAGAGGCAAGGCCAGCCTCTTTGATTCTAAGGGCCTCTTCGAGGGCTATTTCACAAAAAGGGTTCATCGACATCTTCACGTTTGTTGTATCAACTCCACTCTACCAACATAACATAATATTATTATTATTATTATAAACTGAAAGATATTGAAATTTTTGGGTGAGATTTGTTTTGTTTTGTTATTACCTTGTCGGATTTGATTCGGATTTTGACGGCATAGTCAACTACTCGCTTGATGGCCACCATGATCTTCATCTTCTCTTGCTTTTGTTTGTTTACAAGATCAAAACTTTGAGGTTTCGTGTTTTACTTGTGGAATCCACCTATTAATTATTATTCAGATAATATCATACTGTAATGAATAATACCCAAACTACTAATTTGTTTCCGTCTTCTTTGACTATTAGTTTACACAAACACTGATTCTTTTTCCAAATTTAACTACCTATCCATTAATAATAATAATAATAATAATAATAATAATAATAATAATAATAATAATAATAATACTATGTTTTCTCTTAACAAAATATGTCAGGCTAACCTACTCGAACCCAGACCACAGAACCGGACAGCACTGAGAACCCAAACCAGACCCCAACCACCATAAATCGAGGACCATCATCTCAACACTAACCTGCGATTGGCCGCTGCTACTCACGTAAGTGCCTGTTTTTGGGCTTAACACCACTGCGCCGCCACTGTTGCTGTTTGTTGGTGTTTTCGGGCTCACAGGCCGGCTGTTAACATGGACGAGAGAGAGAGAGTTGAGATTTTGTTTTACTTCCTTTTAATGAAAACTAGTTTTATACCCGCCGCGCGTTGCCACGGCGGGGGCGAACGGATGCTCGTATTTGACTGATGGAAACACATTTACACAAGCTATGCAAAGGCGAACTCCAGATATTTTAGATCTCTCTCTTTGAAATTATATCTCAATTCCAGCGATGATTTACAACTATTTTGACTCGTGGGCGTTGACCCGTGACCTCGCGTTTACGGTAGTGCAGAGATATACCAAATAAATACGCCTCAAAACCCTTCGTCGTTCATAAGTTGAGCGTTTCACATTATTTACCATATTATAATTATAATATTTGAAGTCATTTAACTTTTTAAGGTAAAAACAAAAGTCAAAAGTTGTTAAAAAGAAAAGTTAATTGAAAACCATCTTGACAACAGAAAATACCATCACCTGGTTTTCTAAAACCATCTACACTGTTGTCCTTTTACAGATGGAAAGCACCATGCCACAACCTCTAATCAAAAGACAACCCTATGAACCATCATACACACCACATTTATAAGAGCCCCAAAACCCTTTAGTCACCACCATTTAACACACATTTATAAGAGCCCCAAAACCCTTTAGTCACCACCATTTAACACACATATTCAAAGCATCCACAAAATCAAGATACAGAAAGAAAGGAAGACAAACACCGGTGGTTTCCGACCACCGCATGTGGCTGAGCACGCGGCTTAGCCACGGTGGCGCGGCCACACGACGGAGCATGATCGTGAGCCGACTTACCATCCATGTGAACCGCTATACCAGCTCCTACTTTGCTTCCAGTACCTCCACTGCCGACGTCATGTCCTCCCCGGTGCACCCTTCGTTTTCATGAAGCGTCAACCACCATCACCGTGTTAGGTTTTCCGGTCACCGCATATCCGACGGCACACAGGCGCATAAAGTTCAGAGATGGAGACGGACAGATGTCAAGGGCAAAAGCACATACCAGTTCAGCCGGTAACTGACGTGCTTTAACGATTTGTACGGTTACCTAGAAGGTGCATTGAGCAGTTGTATTGAGGGAAATAGTAATCGCTCCTCACACGAATCTTTGCTTTTTAATACTATTAATAATTGAGAACACATCTTTCATTTTATTTCTTTTCTCTCGTTTAGTAAACTCGGGAACACAGCGTAAAGGAGGGAAAGGAAAAGAAATGGAAGGAAAACTAGGCAAAATCTTTAAGTTGAGTTTTCCTTCCGATTTGGAAGGAAACGGAAGGAAAGGATATTTATCCTTTCTTTTCCTCTCCCTTCCTTTTCTTTCCCTCTTTAAGTTAACTCAGGAACACAGCGTGAGAGAGAGAGAGAGGGAGGGAGGGAGTAGGTTGGCAAAGCGCATACGAACCCGCTTTAATCATAAAATGTTTCGGTTTTAATATGGTTCAGTAATTAATTACGAAATTTAATTGGTTTTGATCGAAATTAGAAATATAACTAAATCGAGCAAATATAATATTATTTTTGACATCCGACACGCTCTTTCCGGACACGCGTTAAAATCGCGTTACTTACTTCGGTCGCGGTTTCCTTTATTTAAAGGATCCGGTCACTTTCGAAATTCAATAAATAAAATTATTTATTCAAAATTAGCTATAAACCACGCTAATTGCTTCGAAAATGCAATTAATATTACATCAAATATTGATCGGAATTTACCGGTTGTCACAAGAACCGACCCGAACTGACAAAATTTAAATTACTGAAACTGAAAAAAACCCACCTAGCATTACCAGTTCATTCATATAATATAATCGGTCGGGGTCTCGGTTCTTTTGGGTCCGAACCTAGATTTGCTCACCCCTAATATCAAACAAGCATTTCGGTTTCTTTTTTGTATTAATTAAGATATTCACGGTACGATTCATGTTTTGGCAAATATTTGGGACCTCATAAATAAGTATGGTTTTTTGAGAAACTAAACTGAAGCGAATTGGGTGGTTGATTTGGTTGATTCGGCGGATCTACGTTCACAATTAATTGGCCTGGATAAAATTTTACGTGTCACATTCTCCCATCTCGTTGCCTCTTTCGATAGATCTACGGTCACGGTTGAATCGATCTCCTTAATCAACAATTTAATTAACCATACTTAAATCAAACCTTTTGATCGTGTTCTTGATAGAATTATTTAAAAACAAAGTCTCCTAACAATAAACCCTATACACCAACTTATGGCTACCAGGAATAACAATTCAAACTTGAAACAAATATTCCGGACAAAATAGAACATTAAAAATTCAAACGCTAATTGAGCAAAAGATCACGGATAAAATCTCCTCTCCTTGAACCTTCCTTGTTGCCTTTGCCAATTCCGTTTTAATATGTTTGTTTTGGCTTGCCCTCTTCAAGTTGCAATGCACCGCTTTATGTAGCTACCACCCTCAAACAGATGGGCAACATGACAAACGGAGATGGTTAATAGAACTTTAGAACAATATTTATTGTGTTTCATGGGGATCAACCGAAAAATTTGATCGATTGGTTGCCTAGGGCGTAATATAGCTGCACTATTATGTCGGTGCATTCTTTGACAAAAAGTCAAAAATGATGCCTTTCGTTGATTTCGTATGTACCGAGTACAAGTAAAGACGAGAAGTTATCTTTGGGTCAAGTCAATGGTGCAAGATCGATCCTATTTATGCTTTCCGAATTAGAGACATTTTGGAGATGGATATGCACGTCAGGGGGTCAAAAAGAAAGAAGAAATCGGTTCATGCGATATGTCTAGTGGCTCTTTGGTGCTTATGGAAGACAAGAAACGAGGCCGTATTCAGTCATGTGGCGTTCACGGTACAGAAGACTATAGGGGAAGTCAAGACGAGAAGTTATCTTTGGGTCAAGTCTAGATCGAAACAAGCTGATTTGGAGTGGAACATTTGGAGAGGCTTTGATATTAAAAAGATAGGATAGTAGATTCATGGTGTAAGGTTTCAAATTGTATCTGTGTAAAACTTGGTGTATGTACATGGCGTTGGTTAGCATCCGGCTAGCCAAAGATGAAATAAAATTACTTTGTTGATCGTTCCAAAAAAAAAAAAGTAGAAGTAAAGACATTACAATTACTCAATGTAAAATGGATTGCAAACTAACATTTATCGTTCAAAACAAAAACAAAAAAACATGGATGATGTGAAAGACAGTCAGTCTTTTAACATCAACAGAAATAATGCCTTGGGTTGGGTTGGGAAGGAGCAACGTTTATTAACCGAGGAATATAATGTGAAAAAAGCGGAGGTGGAAAGATTGGAGTGTTTGGCTGAAACTAGACCTTTGGCGCCTCTAGAATTACAAGTCAGAGCAAGTTACAAGGCATTCATGTTGGAATTTGACAAGAAGAAACAAGCCGATCTAAAGCAAAAATCAAGGGTCAAGTGGGCGGTGGAGGGAGACGAGAACTCGGGATTCTTTCATGGGGTAATAAATGCAAACACTGCAAACAATAGAATAAATGGGTTGAGGATGAATGGTGTGTGGATTGACAACCCTTTAATCATCAAAGACGAGGCATTCCAATTTTTTTCTAAAAAGTTTCTGGAACCGGTTAGTTCTAGGCCGTCCTTCGTGTGTCCAGGTTTACACGAGTTGTCTGATGCTGAAATCGAACTCCTTAGCAAGCCGTTCTCAATTTTGGTAGTTAAAAACGTTGTTTGGTCATGCGATGGTGATAGGGCGCCTGGCCCGGACGGGTTCAACTTCAAATTTATTAAGCAGTTTTGGGGTTGTTTGGAGTCGGACTTTATGAGATTGTTTGAAGATTTTTACTGTCGTGGGGTTCTAAATCAGTCCTGTTTGGCCTCTTTCATAGCGCTAATACCGAAATCCAAAGAACCTTTGAGCTTTTCCGATTATAGGCCAATAAGTCTTGTTGGTTGTGTGAATAAAGTCATATCAAAGGTGCTCGTGGAGAGGTTGAAGCCATATGTTGATAAGCTTGTGGGGCCGGAACAATCGGCGTTTATCTCGGGGCGGAGTATAATGGATGGACCACTGATGTTGAACGAGTTATATGGATGGATGAGAAAAAACAATAGGGTGGGTATGCTCATAAAAATCGACATCGATAAAGCTTACGACTCGGTTTGTTGGAGTTTTATTGACCGTATTTTAGAACAAATGAGGTTTCCGGCTTGTTGGAGGAGATGGGTAGCGGCGATAGTTACTAATGCTAGGTCCTCGGTGCTCGTAAACGGGTCGCCAACAATGGAATTTCAATGTTTTAGAGGCCTTAGGCAGGGGGATCCTCTATCACCCTTCTTGTTTGTCATGGTGATGGAAGCGCTATCTCGTTTTATAAAGAAGGCGTGTGAGGTCGGTATTTTCCACGGGATCAGATGTGGGCTCCACGGTCCTTTGGTCTCACACTTTATGTATGCGGATGACGTGGCCTTCATTGGTGAGTGGTCGGACAACAACGTGATGAATCTAAGGAGAATTCTAAGAAGTTTCCATATGATTTCGGGTTTGAAGGTGAATATGAAAAAGTGCTCGATTTACGGTATTGGGGTTGACGATGGGGAGGTGCAACGATTGGCGACGGTTCTAAGATGTAAGGCAGGTACCTTTCCATTCTCATACCTTGGGTTGAAAGTTGGTGCGAATATGAACCTTTGTCGACATTGGAAGCCGGTTTTAGACTCCTTTAGAAATCGACTATCGTTATGGAAGGCGAAGCAGCTATCCTTCGGGGGTAGAGTGACGCTTATCAAATCAGTCCTAAACTCGCTTCCTATGTACTACTTTTCTCTGTACAGGGCCCCGGATCAGGTAATAAGAAGTTTGGACCGTATGCGACGCGTATTTTTCTGGGGTGGTTCCGACGAACGGGCAAAAATGAATTGGGTGGTTTGGGATAAGGTTATTTTGCCAACAGAGTATGGGGGGATGGGTTTTGGATCTCTACGGGAGGCGAACTTTGCTTTTCTAGCAAAATGGTGGTGGCGCTTCAAGAATGAACCGGATAGTTTATGGAGGCGGGTCATTTGGGGTATTCACAACAGCTCAAGGGGGTGGAATTTCGTGCCACTGAAGCTTTCGTTACCAGGACCATGGAAGCAAATCGGAAAGGCGGTCTCCGAGTTGAAGTCTTTGGGCTTGGACGTGTCGTTGTTCATAAAAGGGATTTTGGGTAATGGGTTGGGTATAAGTTTCTGGGGGGATGTTTGGGTTGGGGAAGTTCCGTTGGCTGCCCGTTTTCCAAATCTCTTTGACCTTGAGACGAGGAAATCGGTGTCGGTTGCGGATCGGGTGGGTGGGTTTGGGTTGGGCGCATCTTGGGAATGGAAAAGAAGGATTAGACCTGGAGCGGAACAGGCCGAATTTGACCAGCTATGCAACATCATTGGTGCAGTTTCATGTGCAGCAAGAAAGGATTCATGGACTTGGGTTTTGGGTGGGGTTGGGACTTTTTCGGTGGCTTCTGTCAAGCAACACGCTTTGGAATTGAGATCGAGTCGTCCAGCTTATGTGGTTAGAAGAAACTCGTGGGTACCTAAGAAGGTTGAAGTCATGGTTTGGAGAGCGGAATTGGATAGGTTACCGACCCGTTTGGCGCTACAAAGAAGGAACGTGAACATTGGATCCTCGGCTTGTCCTTTCTGTAACGATCTTCCTGAATCAGCGGAACATGTTTTCGTGGGTTGTGGATTCGCTCAGTCAGTTTGGCAGGTTATCTCCCTTTGGTGCAGACTACAACCAATATATGCGTTTAGCTTACGGGACATCCTAGACTTGGACCGGTTTGTGGGGGGTTCTACAAAAAAGAGGAAAGCGCTACATGCTGTTTGTTTAATTACAATGTGGTGTATTTGGAAACTAAGGAACGAGGTGATCTTCAAGCAAGCTCGATTTTCTACACAGAAGGCGATTAGCACTATCAAGGAATTAAGCTTCTTATGGGTAAAATCTAGGTGCAAACATCCAGATCTGGTGTGGGAAGTTTGGAGTGATTTCAATTTGTCTAAGCTAGGCTGGTAGTTTTACTGTTCTGTATATAGTTTTCTATTTTGTAGGTATCTTTGGTGAATGTACTTTGGTGTCCGGTTATCATCCTGGTAACCGGTTTTGGAATGAAATATTTGTTGATCGTTCAAAAAAAAAAAAAAAACATCAACAGAAATAATCAACAAAAAACATTGAACGTTGAACTATAGTACTCCCATCACATCAGTCCATCACCAATACCATCATCATCTTGTCCTCTATCACTAGAATAATGACAAGTGTTACAAGTTTTACTTCATTGGGATTCTCACTGTCTATCAATTCCAAGATCAGCGCAACATAAAATATTCTTTAAAAAGCTTCAAACATAACATAACCAACCACCTCTCCTCTAGTCCTCTGTTTTCCCATTGGCCACACCCAAAAAGCACTCAAATTAGTTACAAAAAATGCGCACTGATTGAAACCCAACCAATTACATCCTTACATCTCCAAAAGTTTACACCTTTCTAAACCCCTTTTATTATTTATTATTATTATTTCTCTCAAATAGCATACCCTTTTTATACTTTACTCGTCACTATCAGTTGAGATTTAATTTCAAGATTTGTGATATGAAGCCCCTGTGCAGGTGAGTTTGTATTTGTATTCTACGTACCATTTTATTAACTTGGGGATTTATATTTATAAATTTATTAAAGATTAGTGGGTATTAATATTTGTTTTGTTTAAAGAATCTAGTTTTTTTTTTTGGGGGGGGGGGGGGGGGTGACAATAGTTACTAGATTCTCTTAATTGGAGACTCAACGCCACCCTTTATTTAAAGATTCATCTATGTATATGTATGCTTTGAGTTTGCACATTATGTATATGACACAAGTTTAATAAATAAAGTGTCAGTTACTTATACATATTATGGATTCGTGTTTTCAGCATGATCAAGCTTTGAGCTTTGGTCTGAAACGACATGCTATATCGTTCCAATCGAGTGCGGCTGCAGCTGGGATGATCATGATGGGGGATTATTATAGGATGAATGATCCAGCAGGGAGGATGGTTCCTGGTATGGTGAATAGTGGTTCAGCAGGATATGGTCATATTGGGAATTCGTGTGGTTCGGACTTGGTTTCAGGGTTGAAGCATGATGCGGGTTTGGCTGTCGAGTGGTCGGTTCAAGAGCAACTTAAGTTGGAAAAAGGGCTTTCCATGTAGGTATCTTGTGGTTATACTGTATAGTCTTTTTGGATGTATTGTTCTTGTGGTTATACTGTTTTTGAATGTAAATTGTGCTGAATTGCTGATACTACAATTTAGTATTTGTGAGCATGGTTTTAACAAATGGTCGAGGCGCACGCCTTGAGGCGCGCCTCAAGGCGATTCAGGGCAAAAACGAGTCTGAGGCATTGCCTCAGGGGTTATTTGTTTTAAGTGCGCCTCACAAGCCTGAGGCGGCAAGAAAAGGTGCGCCTCAGGGGTTTTGAGGCATGCTTTTGATGTTTTAGACTTTTTGTGACATTTCATGTCTTCTTTTATATGTGTTTTTAATGTTTTTTATGATGAAATTAGTTAGTGTTTTATTTTTTATAAAATATATAATTTTTTAATTTATTTTGTAATTCCGCCTCGGGCTTACGCCTCGTGAGGCAAAGGGAAAACGCCTCGAGGCTCGTTTCCGTACTTTTAAACCTTGTTTGTCAGTGAATCTAGTGTGAGGTTATAGAGGCAGAGGACATACATGCTTTTTTTTTTTTGTATATTCCTGGATTTTTTTTTTTTTTGGATCAAATAGAAATATTATGCACCCTTCAAAGGCCATAATAGTTTTTGTCTGATCTTTGGTTGGAATATATTGTTTTTAGATCTTATTTAGTGTTTGGATCTTTGCGTCTTGAGACTGATTATCATATTACTTGCACATGTTTGGATCTTTGCTTTTGATAACCAGTCATTCACCTATAGCGTTTCTTTCAACCTAAATTCGATATATGTTTACTGCAGTCTCATAAGACATGCCTCCTTTTTTTTCTTTTTTCGCAAAATTGTGTTTGTTGTTCGTTTTTTGCATTAATTTTTCAGTTAATCAGAATCTGTGAAACACTGAGATAATTAGTTAATGTGACATAGTCACGTTCAAAACGCACATCCAAATAGTCCTATTTGTTGCTTTAATGTCTTACCCTTGAATTGTCATTTTGATAATTTTTTTATTTAATATATGTAGATATGCAGATGAACCCAACATCATGAAGTATATCAAAATCGCTGCCACATTGCGTGATAAAACTGTTCGTGATGTTGCCCTGAGATGTAGGTGGATGATGGTAAGCTTCTTACTCATTTTCCTGCACCTTTATCTGCTGACACTATCAGGTTTTGACACTTCCATTAAGCTATTTGCACAGTCAAGTGTTGCTTTCATTTTAGGGGTGTAGAGAGCATTGTTTTTCCATCCTACACTCTACGAACACAAACACTTTTTACATGCTTACCAAAATGAGACATATGACAGAGTAAAAGAAGGAAACAAGATGAGCTCAAGGGGAGGAAGTTAAAAGATAGTAAGGTATGCCTATGCACTAATGCCTTGTATGTATGTTCAAAAGGGTACTTTCGTCCATAATTATCAAAGGCGCTAGGCGCACTCAAGGCGCATAGGCCTTGCCTGGGGCCTAGGCGAGAGGCGCAAAAAAAGCGAGGGCCTGAGATGAAAAAAGTGAACACGAAAATAAAGTAAAAATATATTAAAATAATACTATTTTTCATCTAGTTAGTATCAAAAGTTTTAAGATATTGATCTATTAATGTATAGAAGTAGTTTTCCTTAGATAAAAGTAGAAATCTGCCTGAAATCTAGCCATAATTTAACGAATTTGGCTGGAAACTTTTTGGAATTTGGGAATCTAGCTGAAATTTGTGCCTAAGCCATCACCTGGAGAATTAAAGCGCAATTTCCTCGACTCAAAGCGCGAATGCATCGCCTCGCCTAAAATATGGGCCTAGGTGCAAGAGGCGATGGCTTTTAACAACCATGCTATTACATGCTATATGAACATACTTGCCCTTAAAAAAATATAATTTTTTTAATGAATACACAACATTGTAATTGTCCTGTTACAACAGGATAAACTGGTGGAATTATCATCAAAGCCAATTATCTCATCAAATTCAACCATGAATGCGGTGGCTCCATTTTCTGTTACCATGAATAATCGGATTCAGAGTGGTGGTATTCCTTTGGAAGGTTAGTATCTCATGGCTGATGGCTCCATTTTCTGTTACCATGATTTCCTGTTCAAGTACTTGGTCGGATTGTTTCTGTTTCACATATTGTGATTGATTTTAGTATAAGAAATTATTCGGACGTTGTAAAGTGTAAATATACAGTTTATATAAGCAGTCCTAACTCCTAAATGCAAATTCACGGGCAAAACGACAGTGTCATGGTTTCCTTGGGTTAAATCCCATTGTATGCTTAATGATTCTGTTAACACAGCGATTTTTTTTAATTGATTCATGCAGCATTAAACGTCTCCACGAGGCGGCTTTTGGAACAAAACAGTCAAGTTCTTGGTCAGATCTCAGCTAACATTTCTGCACTTAAAGTAAGTGATTTGAATTCATTATGCTTTATCAAACATATTCTTGTAAGCTAACATTTCGTCTTATAACATCTAACAACAGCTGCAGGACAACGTCAACCTCTTTAATCACGCGAAGAACAATTTAACTGCTATCTTAAATGAGTACGTTGGACATTCATTTTACTTGTATTAAATCCATCCCAAAAAGAGTCCATTTTTTTGTTTACAGATAACAAGTTTAGGTTTTGAAGTCAAAACACAAGTTCAAAAGTCAAACATGAACCTTTTTTCAATTCCTGTACATATCATCTGTATATTTTGACTCAGTTTTAAAAAACTCTTGTAGCATGAGGTACATTCCCGGACCGCCACTGCCTGTATCGTTAAACACAGATCTTGTTAATACCATTCTGCCCACTACAAGCCAGGTAACTAATTCTATCACAAGTCAACTGTCTGACAGTTGACTTTGTCATCTTTTATTCAATAATCTATCGTTTAAACTTATGAATAAATGGTTGTTGCTTCTTGATGATGACAGACCATGACTTTTGGCTCATCAAGCAGAATGCATCTTAAGCAAGAGCCAGATTATTGAGTAGGAGACTGTTTGGTTGTAAGTATAGGATTGAACCTTCTGTAAATAGTATATCGATTTACCCTTTCGGGCTTATTCTATGTATCTGTATCAGTTGACCATTCGTGTCCAAGTCAACTATACAAACATTTGTAGAATGATGCCATTTTTGGAAAGCTAAGATGATTGATTTGCCTGTCTAGCTACTTGCTTGCCCTCATCTCTTGCAACATCTTGAAAGACTAGGGTATTTTAGGTTTCATCTTACTTTTAACTAGTCAACCCTGTTTAAATATTGAAGTAGTGAAAAATCTTCTCAAGCCATCAATTTAAACGAACCAAGCCGAGAGTCTAGTCTCATGTAATTTAACAAAGCTTGAGCTCAGGCTTGGCTCGTTTGTTATTTACTCACTATTTACTTATGTATAATTATTTTTTTTTATATAATGATAAATAAATTAATATTTTTTATAGAAATAATGAACTTGTTTAGGCTATCCACCCTAGTCAAGCTTGATAAATAAAGTTTGAGCTCAAGTTTATATATTAAAAATAAACTCTAATTTGCTTTAAACTCACATTTGTTTAAGTTGGACTCGATTCAAGTTTTTTTTTGAACGGCCAATTAAGAATCGCACGGGGAACTCCGTACGCAGAACCCATTGGCGAAAGGTAGCTCCATTAGGCGGCCCAACCTGCACGGACAGAGCCCCGCGCTCACCCGTCTCCTGTTCCAGGGAAAACCCGTCCCGCATACCCGCTCGAAGGCACGGCGGCAGCAAACCGGTAAAACCTAGAGGGATCAGGAGTCGAACCCATGACCATAAGGGTCAAGTGTCTCTCCATCACTTCCTGGTACCACTCCACCATAAGGTGGGTGGTTTCGATTAAAGTTTTTTAACGAGCAAATATTGAGTAGCTCACGAGCAACACTAGATTCTTCGTTTGTGGAACATAATGTGATGATCTAAAACAAAACTTATCAATTCATCTCTTAAATCATTATGTAGTTGATAAAGACTATCACACAATTACATTAGCAAACAATCCAATAAAGAATTGTACAAACAATAAATTCCTCCTACACAAATAGACACATCAACTTTCATTAAATAAAACCATAAAATTATATGCTCAAATGTTCATCTCTAGGCAAGCTCTGAACAGTATCTGACCATCTTCCTGGAGAATGATCACTGCTATTAGAAGACACATGTGCCACTTCTGCTCTACTTTCCTTGATCATCCTCAACACCTCCTTCATTACCGGCCGATTCTCAGGGACAAGTGAAACACACAGCATGACAATATTCAGAAGCACCGTGAGTTTCTCCTCAGACGCCTCATTCCCTGAGGACGTAGGCTCATCACCTGATTCTGTCTCTTCTTCTCTTACAGCTTTGACCCATTTTGGTATATCTGACCCATGTTCCAAAACAAGGTCCTGAAATGGTGTTTTTCCAGTGAGAAGCTCTAATAGAAGGACACCAAAGCTGTAGACGTCTGCTTGTTGGGTGGGAGGTTTTCGTAGGTCACGACATTCTGGGGCGCGATAGAAGAGGGAAGAGGCGCTTGGTTCTTCAGGGAAGTCGGGGTTTGTGAATGGCATTAAGCAGTAGTCGGTTAGGCAGGATTCGAAATCTGAGCCTAAGAGAACGTTGGAAGATTTTAAGTTGCCATGGGTGAGGCCCGGGTTTTGGTGGATGTATACGAGTCCGGTAGCCAAGTCCTCAGCGATCTTTAGGCATGATGTCCAATGAAGAGGCTTCCCGCTACCTGATGGTTTTGATCCTGCAAAGGCATTGCACATATAACGAAATACAAAAGTTACATTACAATAGAAGGTAGACGGGCAACAAACTGCGTCGCCACCCCTTTCAGAATTGTGTAATAGTCATAGTAATTATTTAGCAAATGGCTTTGAAAAGGTGTCATTAGTGGGTGTGAATTACACGTTTTGGAAAAAGTAGTTCTTACAAAATAAATACGCGTCAAGTCTAACCATTTTTTTTTGTTCTTAGACTCTTAGAGCCAAGGTAAACGATTTAATTTTTTCTTAATGAATGAGACGGTAAATGTAGCATTGAATTTGGTTTAGCCAAAATATATTTATTTAGATGTTGGTGAAATATTTTAGGTAATAGTTATTTAAACTGTAAAAAAACACTATATAACAGTAGCAAAGATCAAGGATAAGAATTAATAAAAGAAATTAGGTCTCATTTAGAAACAAAAGTGATATATTTACTGAAGTCAATGTGTTGCTCTTTTGAGGTTAATGTTTTCAAGAATCTAGTTGTCGAGAAGGCAAATTAGTGTAAAAAAATTGATGTTAAAAAACAAGTGATGCAATTGAAGGAATTTAAAAAGATATGTTGCTGGTTGTCTCATATAAGATGATCGTCCCATATCTTTTTCTTACCAAAATTTCAAACTTTTAGGCATTCTTACAACTTATACATTTAAACAAGTATAATTTTCGTTGACAAAGCTTAATTTCATTATTTATTTTCTCATTCCATGACATGACACGAGCTAATTATTAATTAATTAATAAAAGAACCATATTTTAAAAACCATTATGGTTGAATAAAATACTTCAATAATATAAAGTTTACATGCCAAAACGTATGCGTAACGTGGATGTGAGAGGGGTAACCTTTTTTTATAAAATCGTCTTTCTTAAAATACTAACTAAATAATCATACATTCACATTCACATTCGGCCTTATTACATGTAGTTGTGTATGTGTTAATAGCGTACACGAGCCGAGCTAGTTACTCAAATGAGTCAAATTGATAAATAAAAAAAACCTATTATTCATATTTTTTTACTAGTCTCTAATGCTTAAACAAACTTATTATTCATATTTAACAAATTTACATGATAATAACTAAATATATATAAAACTATGATAAAATAAGTAAATTATACATGTTATGTGTAAAATCAATAATTATACATGCAGGAAACAATATAATTAAATAATTAATAAAATAAACTCAGAAAAACTAAAAAGTAACTGAAGGGATAGGGTACATATTGAACTCAAATTTATACAGGTTTCAAACCATTGACCCTACGTGTAACGTATGAATTTGTTAAGAGAAGAAAGTACACCAAAACAGAAAAAAACGATTTAAATGATGCAAGTGAAGGAATATATAAAGAAATGCTGTCGGTTGTTGTCTAAAATAAGACCATCATCCCAAATCTTCTTTCCTACCACAATTTCAAAGTTTTCGGTATTTTAAAAATTCTAAATTGCATATTATATAATTTAACTTTAAATAAATATAGCTTTCTTTGACAAAGCCTCCATTTTATTATGATCGAAAATAAATAAATCACTTCAATAAAATAAAACACTAATGTGAAATAACGTACCATGAATGAGAAAAAAAAAAGATAAAACATTAGCGTAACTTACCATGGATGAGAGAAAAAAGGCTTCCATTAGGAAAGTAGTCGTATACGAGCAATCGTTCCTCCTTTGCTTGGAAATAAGCCCTCATAGACACCACATTCGGATGCCTCAACCGTCCGATAACCTCCACGTGTCTCCGAAACTCCTCCACACTCGGATACCTTGCATCCTTCAACCGTTTCACCGTCACAATAAACCCTGACTCCATCACTGCCTTGTAGGTACTCCCCACCGTCCCTCTTCCCAATGTTTCTGCGGCCGCCTTCAACAAATCCTCCAAACCTAGAAAGAACGGATAACATATAATTAATAATCTAATAAACTAAAACTAACATTTACCCTCTAAAGAAAAAAACACATCCTTTATACCGTAACCAGTTTCCATCATCTCTCCGCTATCGAAAAACACCAACTTCCCTACCACACCACCGTCATCACTATCTTTCTTGCTATCACTCGACCCTCTACTCCCGCTACCACCACCACCACCACCAGCCACCGCCGCCATTTGTTCTCCTTTTACCTTAAATTCCTTTGACTTTTGTTGACTTTTTCTAAAACGTATTATCACCAATAAGACTAAAACACATAATAACAAAAACCCGGTAACACCACCCGCTATTATCACAACGTTCCTAATATTCCGGTGACGGCGATACTTCCGATCAGCAACAACCGATGCCGGAGACTTCGGCGAAAACCGTGAATTACACGGAATATTAAACGCATTACCACATAACTCCACATTACCAGAAAACGACGTCGTGTTAAATCTAAGCAATACAGTAGTCGCCGGAATTTCGCCGGAAAACTTATTATTCGACAAATTTAAATACCTTAGACCCGTTTGATTCAACGGTGGGACCCTTCCTATAAATCTATTATCATCCAAATAAAGAACATACAATCTTTTCACATTAATAACAGAATCCGGTATAACCCCAGAAAGACGGTTACCGGAAAACACAATGGTTTTAAGGCGGTGAAGGGTGGTGAGAGACGTCGGAAACTCGCCGGAAAAGTTATTGTACGAAAGATATAATGATTTGAGGTTTAATAATGTGGAAAGCTGTGGGATTTGACCGGATAATGTGTTTTGTTTGAGGCTTAAAACACGAATCTGGTCTAGTTGGATAAGATGTTTTGAATGTAATGTGCCTGATAAGTTTAAGTTTTCAAGAACAAGTTTTGATACTCTGCCGTTTAAGCATTGTTTGACACCTTCCCATTTGCAGTAATCTGGTCCGTTCCATTGAAGAGTGTTTGATGGATCAATGGATGATTTTAGACTTAGTAAGGCTTCTTTATCACTGGTTAATGTGCATTGAAACCAAGAGATAAGTATAGTTAAAAAGAGGTAATGAACAGACCTGTTTAGCCTCATCTTTTGTTTAGTGGCTGGCTTTTTTAGTTCTTGTGTTTGTTTTTGTGGGTGATGAATGAATGAATGAATGAATGAATGAATGATTGGGAAGAAAGAGAAAGATGAAAAAAAGGGGCCCTTACCAAAATTTCCCTCCTAACTAGATTTCATAGGTTTGACTGATAAAGTCAACATCTTTTTATCTTCAAGATTCAAGAATAAAAAACCATGATAGAAACTGTATACTCTGTCTCTACTGCATGTGTATGTGTGTGTGTGTATTGGAGTTGTTTTGCAGACAGATGGATGAGTATAGAGAATAGATTTGAAGTTATTGGGTTATTAATATTGTAATCCAATTTGTGGTTTTATTATAGTATTTTATGCATTTAAGTGATTTATTAATGAAAAAACGAGTAATAGAAGTGGGAACAGGTGAAGAAATTAAAGAGTGTGTGTTGGTGGTGAAAAGAGTAGACCATTAAAGAAAGTGGTTCATAAACATGTACAAGGATGAGCCAACTGCGACAACCGTCTTCTGGTTCACGACAACGACTAGACTACATGTCTGTTATGTTATGTGTGTTTGTATTTACTTCACTTAATTTGTTGCTTTTTATTTAGGATCAAGAAGAAAACAAATAAACTAAACATATGGAGCAGTGTTTTGAAACTGTTTTGTGGTCAAGATGGATACAGGGGGTGTTTGGGATTGATTATTCAAATCAGATTATGCGTTTTGGAAAAGCAGGGATGGAGCTGCTTATAGATTATTGCGTTTTGGTAGCCTAAAAAACTGATTATCTGCGTTTTCAAAACGCAATCCCAAACACTAAAAACTGATTATCTGCGTTTTCAAAACGCAATAATCTAAAAATCAGATTCAAAACGCAATACCAAACACCCTCTAGGCAGTCAAAAATGATGTTTCAGACTCGTATATGAATTAATTCAAGAATGTATTTAAAAACTCATTCCTCATTAGCAATTTTTTAAATGTTACGGAAGATGATCCTACATCGTCGTAGACTATCACCATACACGATCAAAACACACCTAATAACCCTTATCAGTTATCAACTCGTTCAATTGCCGGTAGTTTTCTATTACGAAACAATATTGAACTTAATAAAGTTGGCCTTACTTTTGGATTTTTTTGCCTTCATGGTTGATACATTGTACATAGTATGTACTACTATGTACCATAGATGTGAAACATCATATTAAACAATTCAACTGGTATACCTGTGTTTAATAACCATGTTATTCGACGATATATGTCTAAGTTACAACTTATACATACATGGTATTACATCAACCAAGTAGCTATATATTCGTCCCAAATGAAGCATCCTCGTGGTTCTACAACTAAAAGTTTTAAGTTAGAATTTTGTAGGATGCGGATCGCGATGTTTTTTATTGTTGATCAATTTTGTTAAAATCGTTAGAATAAACTAAAAAACAAAGAAGTTCAAGTTAAAGTAACGTAGGGAAGGGCAAGTTGGAGTTGGGATCATGTTAAGATGATGTGGGCAACATGTCAGACCAGTTGTCAATCTAACATTATTTTTGCGTCCCATCTTGCATCCAATCACACTTACTATTCTTCTCACAAATCACAAAACATGTACATTTTAAAGTTGTAAAATTCAAGGTTTTGATTAAAATAATGAACAATTACCTACACGTTAAAAATTAAATTGAGATTAACGATAAAATTCAAGGTTATGATTAAAAGGTTAAGATGAAATATATAAGACACTTTTTAAACAATAAAATATCACGATATTAACGTATTAGCCAAAATGTCGAATTCAAAAATACGAACTATATACTCTTTAACTCAGTCTTGTTATATCTATGATAAACTTCACACGATAGTAACTGGGTATTCTAAGTAGACGGTTAGAGTTACTCATATATTTTTGGTTCTTTTAAAGTCACTAAATTAAGTTTTCACACATTTAGATTATTTAGAGTTTTTTGGAAAAAAAAATGTGAGACAGTCTATAACCTATTTGGTTTGTGGAGGAGTTTGAAACTTTTTTTTTTTTTTTTTACAATTGGGTATTCCACTTACTTTGACATTTCTTCATTGCGATTGTACTACAAGCGGAATCAACTAACCAGATTTGTAGAATCAACTAACAGATTTGTAATGGTGACTGTGAACTCCTCCAGCTGTCAACGGCTACAAACAATATGCTTGCCACACCGACAGATTGGCACTAGTTTGTACTACAAAGCGGAATACCCACTTGTCAAAAAAATTTACAAACTCCTCCACAAACTAAATAGCTCGAGGAAGTAACACATTTTGCCAAAACAAAATTGATTATTTAAGGTTTAGCTTTGTTTAATTTTTAGTTTGACAAGAAGGACATTATCAATATACTTGGAATTCTTATTAAAATAATAGTGTCAATTGTCATCATATTCGGGTGCTTTATAACGTCTTTTAAAATAAAGGACCTAGATTTTAGAATCCGCTTTAGGTCCCTAAAAATGTTAAGCCGTCTCTAATAACTGAACAAACACGAAAAACGTTATTCAAGTTCATTCGATTAGATTTAACTGAATAAATTAGGAACGAGTACAACGACTTAACCAAAAAGTTTGTAAAAAGATTGTAATATAGTGTGCGAGAAATGGTGCGTGGAACGTCTTCATAACGTTAGGTCCAAAGTATTGAAAATCGGTGCATCTATCACAATAAAAGGCGTCAGAGTGTGCATGTACTATTAAATCATTAATGCCTTCTATATTTGAATTTGTCATTGCATGCATTATCGCATATACCATGGACACCGATTGATTAGAAAATGATGTTTTTCTTTTCGGCTTTTGGAGCATTGTTATTTGTTAAACTGTTTTATCACTTTTATGTCTAATCCATCGATACAAAATTAAATGACTTTTTTCTTGTAATATGTTATGTTCTCTAATGAACCTTTTGATGACGTGGGTCCTAAAACGACAGCGTTTAACCCCCTCGTCGAAAAGATAAGCAAAATTAAGTTGATTAGGAGGGGGCCTGACTTGCTGGAGCTGATATAGGGCAGCGTACCTGCCATACGGAAGCCTCAGGGCAAAAAGCAAACAGTAAAAACCTTGGAAATGACAAAAGGGGATTTTGGCTTATTATCATAGCAAAGGACAAAACACCACACAGCTCCATGCCTTGCATTGGAAATGATAAAAGCTGAAAGTATCCTAAAAGGGCAAAGTCTCACTGCAGGGAACCGATAGAGGGTCAAACACAACCAGGTATGGTAAGGAGGCTACCCTGAGGGAGCTCCTGGGCAGAATTTCGTTGCCTATATAAGGAGACCCTTGGGTAGACATTCCACACACTTCTCACTTATTCTCTCTACTCTAATACTCTCTATTTCATTATTTCCCAACTCCAAAAAGAATATATACTTATTCTCACGCTGGAGTCCAAACGCAGGAGGCTCCCTCCTGCGTTAAGGCTAACGGTGTCTGCTACCCTTGTGCAGGTCCTTCCAGGAGCTCGAAGACCCCTAATCCTACAACTAAATCTGAACCTAAAACCAAAACTAAACTTAAAACCTAAGTCCCAACATAATACACCTTTAACCTATAATCCTAAACATCTCCTAACCTAATACCGGTCATTTTCCTTGTTGTAGCAACACCTTTCTATGTATGTATGTATTTTTGTATATGGGTTGTTTTTAGGTTTCAACTTCATCAGTTTACTTTAAACAACAACATACGTTGTTAATCAATTTAATTGGATTTTCCTCTAATAAATTGTCTTTTAACTTTAAAGAAAAAATCTGAATGCACAAGTGTGTTTATTTATTCTTGACATTCTGACATAAATTTGGTGGAAAAATAGAGATTTAGGGGGTGTTTGTTATTTTCAACAGAAGTATTTCTGACCACTTATGTCATGCGACAATAAGATCATTCGTGGATCCCATTTATAACGTTAATTTAAAAAAAAAATCAAGAGTTTTCCAACATATTCCTTCACCCTTCAAGTAGTTTTTGTTCGATTAAAAAAAAAAAAGAAAAAGAAAAATGTGGTCTTTAAAATAACAAACCTTTTTACCGGAGTGTACCTTCAAAATTCTTAGAAATTTGTTTACTTTAATAAGATTTATCGTTCTACATAAATCCAAGTAATTATGTGAACTTAAAAACTGAATATTCCAACAAAGCACAGGTGGGGTATAAAACTCTCATGATTACCTAATATTCCTCTAGCTTAAATAAAAGCCCACTCAGTTCACTCCAAGCCCTTTAAGTCTGTTTGATGACATTTCAGTATTGTCTGGTGAAGAGGTATAATCTGAAACGGACCTTTGAAACGCCTTGAGCGGGTCTCCGTTTCAGACTTACTTATTTAATATTAATATTGTTTATTACGTTGTACTAATTCGTTCGCGCGGTTCGGCGCTACTGGAACCCTTTTAACATCTACATGCTGTGTAATAAGTCAGAAGCCTTTGAACTACGCCACAAACACCTCTGACTTCAGGGGCTGATGACGTGGGTAGTTTAAGACTAAATAAATCAATTACATTACATTAGCTGACTTGAAAGGTTGAAAGGCAAAAGGGTTCAAAAGGTATCAAGTACTGCCACCAAGCAGAAAGAACAAAACCAATGACTTGTCTTGTTATCACTTTTCCTCGGTTGACTCCTCCAGCTGCCCACACTCTGCACATGGAAGAGTTACACCCTATTAACCGCAGGTCTGAAGCCTTTATCGGCTGAAGCGGAAAGTCCCTAAGTTGTTACATGGATCAAGATTTTATCACTTCCTCAAATAGAAGATTCCTTCTCTATAAATCAAAACACTCTATCAGTGATCTGATTACACCTTACACACTCATTCTTCTATTCTCTTCTACTATCATACTTCACGTGTGATAACTTCCCTTAAGTTATTCAACAATGTCATAAAATGAAACAATATAAACATAAACAAATATTCAAGGAACTGAAGCGTGTGTAGAAAAATTAATGACATTGCACAAACATTAAGCTAAAAACTAACCATAACGTATTCAAGATCTTGAAAAATCAAATTAAGAAAATTGGGGAAACTAATCGTAAACCCCAAGTGGAGTCTAATGAATCCGAGAATCACACAAGAACATGAAATACGGCACTTTGAAAGAAACAACAACAACAACCAAGCCCAGTAAATCCCACAAATAGCAAAGTTATTGGTAGGGTCTGAGGAGGGTGGGATGTAGGCAAACCTTACCTCTACCTCTAAGGAATAGAGAGGCTGCTTCCAGGGAGACCCTCTGCTCAAGACAACTACTCATACATCATAGATATTAAAAACAGAGCATTGACATCATAGACAACTATACCACCATATACAACCTATAAACAAACCTACGTGGAAGACAAAACATATGTAAAAGCCGCATAGCGTAAAACAAAGCCCGTACCTTTGTGAAATCAACGAATTGAACACGGCTTGTGTAACATGATTATCTAAAGTGGCTAAATGGGTTGGCAGGTCAACATATATTGAAATATAGAGAAAAAAACGTTGGCAAGTTGAATTTCTAATATTTAACTAAATACTTCTAAATTCAAAATTTTAGCGGCGGGTGGAAAACGCCGTGGTCTCATCAACCCAAACACGAAACAATTAGTAAATCAAGACAAAAGTCACCCTATCTATACTATATTATAATGCATGAGCCAAGGACTTTTTAAATTTTAAACAATACAAATATAACTGCTCAAGATACAACACTTAATGCACATAACAAATGCTTTTTAGGGGTAAATATGTCTTTTAGTCTTTCCTAACAACTTAAACTAAAAAGTTGCTTGTAGAAGCAAAGGTTAAAGAGTCTTTTAATCTTTCCTAACAACTTAAACTAATAAAAAGTTGCTTCTAGAAGCAAAGGTTAAGTACACATGCATATGTTTAGTAAAGAAAAAAACATTCGTAGAACTTTTAAATTTTAAAGCAAATATTTTTTTTTAACGGAAAAAAATTACTTCTATGTAAACCATCTTGAATTCAACTTGTCAATTATGTGCGTGTTAATTTTTTATTTTTTTTGAAAGGCAAATTTCTACTCTTTGTGGGACTTGAACCCATAACCTCCCCCTTAGGTGTTCCTAGAAGCTTTGCTTCTACCAATGGGCCACCAACCCCAATGGAATGTGCGTGTTTTAAAGAAAATATTAGTTTTCTTTTTTACTATTTTTGCTCTCTTTGACTCAGACGTTCCTCAATTATCTCTTACGGTTGCACATTGCTTCAGGGTTTTCACATGTTGTTAATAACCAGTTTCCTCATTCGACTTCTCCTTTTTCACACACACAAAAAAATGTTTCAAGTTTCTCAGGTTTTTTTTGGCTTTCTGATGTTTATCTTACTTATTTGCAGGTTTGGGATTTAAGACTACGAATAAAGTGTCCTTTGGTTGCCTTAGTAGGTGGGTGATTGTTTATATATATTTCTTGGGTGTGTAATCACTCTGGATCATAGCTAGCGGGTTTGCATTTTTGTCCATTATTTAATTTTATGTAAAATGATTCAAGCCAAATCTACATAGACATAAAACTTTAATAAATATGGGCAAGGATTAAAGTTGCATCTATATTAGTTTTAGCTAACAAAAATTTGCTCTGCTCAAAATAGAACTATAAGACCAGGGGTAAGTCATATTCTTCATAACCAGATAACTATTTAAGCTAACATTTGTGTGTAGCACCATTTTTATACATCTTCCCATCAACTAGCTTATCGAAGCTACTCTATGCACATAAGTAGGTACTTGCTTCGATAGGGGCGCCCTTAAGCCAAAGGCCAAAGCCATCACCGGTTATTGCAACATTTATGTGGTTAAATTTTTTGTTTTATAATATTACTCTATTTGTTTAGACTGATTTCTTTGGTTGTTTATATAAGTTTTGTGCATGTTATTTATATCAAGACTTGAGAAAAAAAGAAATTAAAAGTAAAGTGATATATTTAAGTAAAAAATATCCATCTAATAATCAAACCTATTTGACTCAATCTGTTTTGGCCAACTAAGAATATGCCCCCATAACGAAAAATGTATTGTATTTGCCACTGGTTGCATTCATTAAAAACATATATTAGATGAATGTCTCATTTGACATTGACTTTTTTATATGATCATGAATGATGATCAATCTTGTCTCATCATGACTATAACTTTTCACACAAATTCGTTGGGGTGGTTATTTTTTAGGATTTACGTGTACTTGTATGGACACCATGATATTGAATCTTCTTTACTATTTCATTTAGGAACAAAGTGAAATCACTTCAACAGTTATGTGAAATGAAGTTCATATACATTTTCAAAGTTTTTTTTTGTAACAGTTTTTTTTTTTTTTGTAAAATTAACTCACTATTTCCAATTCTTAATAATTAGATGCATGATATGTGGATCTTCTTATAATATAGTGTCCCTTTAACTAGGTTTTCTCTTTACTAAACAAAAGCCTAAGGCTTTATACTTTACTGAAAAGTGGTGGTTTTTTGGTGACATATTATGGAATCATTTGCATTAGTAGGTGACTTATTTTTTTGGTGAGCGCAATTAGGAGGTGTACTATAAAAAAAGCAAATTTGGTGAAGCCACTAATTGAATCAGCGGCTTCATCTATAATCTTCTTACACAATCTGCCAAGTCTTACACACCTGCAAATACTGTTTTGGAAACCGCTGATTGAGATGGCGACTTCACTGAAGCCGCTGACTGAGATGGAGATTTCCCCAGAAGCCGCTGTTTGAGACGGTGATTTCACCAGAAGCCGCTGAACCGATCAGCGGCATCCAATCAGTGCAAATTGGATCCTTGTTTTTTTGGCCGACGTTGCTGTATGTTACAAGTCACGGCCAAGGAAGGTTGTTGGTTGGTGTTACCGGCATCATCATGCCTTTAATTTGATGAAGTACTCTTCTTCTTTCTCAACTTCCTGTTCAAGCAACTACACGAAATCAATCTCTTCCTTGGATAAGTCATGGTCGGAAAAGTGCATCTTTTTAGCCGGTGGGTCAGCGTCATCATCGGATTTGTGACGTGGGTTGATGAGCTTCAAGCGTTTCTTGAGGGCTTTGTAGGATAAGAGGTTTGTGGGGGGTTGTCGGAGTAGTTGGAGCCGGAGGTTGTTGGCTGTGGTTGGTGTTACTGGCGTCGTTTGACTCCGGTCACCGGAGTCGGAGGGTGTCCGGAAAGGTGACTCCTCTCTCTTTTTATATATATTCTCTCTCTATATTCTCGAGGGTGATCACTGATAGAGCAATATAAAATATGAATATAAAAGAAGAATTGTGTAAACAAATGTAAAAGAAAAGAAAAGGAAACTTGGAAAGTCAATGGCTATGTCACTGAGTGAACATGAATGTTGAATGTGTGTTTGTGATGTGAGTGGCTTTTGGCAGGTGGGTAAGAATTTTGGTAGAAGCTGCTGATTCAACAAGTGGCTTCACCATATTTGCTGTTTTTATAGTACACCCTCTACTTGCACTCTTCAAAAAAAATAAGTCACCTACTAATGCAAATGATTCCATATTATGTGCATGGTAATAGTTTCGATCCTTTTTACTCCTAACTTATTTTTCCGCCACCAATTCTTTTTTTTTTAATTCAGGTAGTAATATGTTTGCTGCATTTTTGAGTTTTAATCGGTTAGGAAATCTTGTATGTTACGTAGTATGTGTAATTTGTTTCTTTGTGCTGCAATAAACAGGGAGTATTCTATACTGTTTAAAAAATATGCAACTGTTGGATTTTCTGCTGATATACTTACAAAAGAAGAAATTGATGATGGGGTGGTTTGAGTTGTTATGGAATTGATGTATTGATATTTGCTTATTGCTACGGTGCGCAAAATCAACAAGTTTTGAGTTCCTTTTCAGCCACAAAAGGGTTACACATGGAGTGGTAGCTTTATGAATATGATAAATATGATACGATACTTACTTATTCAAGCTACGGTTTTACATGTTTTCATTTGTTTTGTTACAAAATAACTACATAATCACGTTCAAAATAGTCGTCCCCGCCGCATCGCGCGGGTTTCCTACTAGTACGTTTAATGCATAAAAACTCCTAGATGGTGTTTAAAAAGTCTAAACTTTTATTGAAATAATATAACCTTTTAACTACATTTACGTTTGACACACTGGTTATTGAATGAATGGATTGCACATCATTAGAGTTCTCAGTTACAACCCTTTGGCCTTCACTTATACATGGGTCGTCTTGCTTTACACTTTTTTTTCATGTCCAACGTAAAAATGAACTTAAAAAATAATTACCTCAATTGGAAATGGGTCAAGTTAGTCAAGCTGGTCGAAAGTCACCCTAAGTGTCCTTTTAATACACAAACCTCCTAAATCATCTTATTTAAAAAATTAGACTATTATTAAATATATATATTTTTTTGTAATAACACCAGCAACAATTTATTTATAAAAAGAATTCAAAATTATGGATAAAGTCGTTTGAAGTCGGTCCAACCTGTATTGACATGTATACATGTGTGTTGGAGCGTGTGAAGGTTGGTACGTGATTCAAACAACGAGCCCCACGAAAACGAGCCCAATCACACACCGTGGGGTGGGGTGGGGGGTAGCTTCGTGAAATGGGGAAATCATGCCCCATTAGGCTGAGGGGTGTGGTCCCGAAGGTCCCCCAACACCGAAGCCAACTCAACATAGAAAGAGAGAGGAGAGAGAGAGGAATGAAGAGAGAGATAAAGAGGAGGGGACAGGGAGATCGGTGAATATCCCCTGAGCTCACCGATGTTGGATCGGGGGGGGGGGGGGGGTTGTGCATCGTCGGGAAGGGGAGCCACCTCATCACCCCGAAGGCTTTCCCCGAACCACACCCTTGAGCCTTACATATGGTCTAACTTCAATGTATCTTTAAGGACATGGTGAGTGGAAAATATGCCTTTGTCTATCCTAGAGGTTGAGGGATAAAACCATACATGCAAAGTGCATGAATTGGTGGTTAATAGAAGTATATTATGAATAGGTTTTTTTTTTTTGATAGGCAAACTTCGTTATTTCATTTCACACCCAAAATATTTACATGATTGTACCGAGCGAGAAACTAGTTACAATCACTAATACATCTCCCACCTACATCACTTATTCGGGTACAAAAACATAACAATTAAGTTATAGCCTTATAGGTACATTGAACCCAACCCACTTCTCCCATGTCCATCCCACGTGTTTCGTTTTATAGTAAAAAAAAAAAAAAAAAAAAAAAAAAACCTTCGTATGTGGTTTCAAACTTGGATAACATACTATCACTAAGATCGAAACTGTTGATCTTCACTCACTTGAGAATTCGATTCCTATTTGTTGATTAGTATATATTTGGATTGTATTTCGAATTTTGTGTTTGACATAATAAAATTAACTTTTTCATCATGCACAAAATCCTATCTTCCCAATCTTGCATTTTAAGTGAGTTGAATTGCATAATGATTGTTCTGTATGCAGAGTAACTCACCTCAATGTAGCTCCATGAAAAAATCTTACACATACTTAGAACAGTTTCATTAAAAAAGTTCTATAAATAAATCAAACATTATTATAAAAAAAAGTTTATAACTTGGTGGTGTTCTATTAGGATATGGGGGTGTGGCGAACACCTCACCCAAGTCCACATCATCTTTCCCCATCTTTTCCATCAACAACGGGGTCGTGTTCCTCTTTCCCTCCACTTTCTACACATACAAATAAAATATTATAAAAAAGTTATTGGGGGCAAACATGTATAATTACCCATGCTCACCAAATTTTGAAGCAGGAAGGGTGCCACATCAGCTCCCCGATCCCTTCCCCTAACACACACACACATGGTCTTAGAGAGTCTTGTAAGCGATTTCTCTAGGTTTTGTCAAAAACCTACAAGAGAATGACCACGTGAGTTTTAAGTTTTTTTTGCCTCATTGTTTGGGGCATGTAAAACGACACTTGATGACTTTCTACGCTTTTTAGACATAAATTCTCCTTTTAGCATTTATTTAGCAACCCAAACCCAAATTAATTGATACTATATATTTCATTTTTATAACGGTCAACGAAACTAATGCCCAATGACACCCGCCCCTTGGGTGAAAGCTCCTTATAACGCTCGGGTTTACCAATAGCGTTGGGTAGCCTAAGCCCGCAAGTTCCTGAACCGGGGAAAACCAGACCCTTTACTTGCCCAAAAACACGACGGTAGATAATTGGTAAAACTTGGGCGGGATCAGGAATTGAGACCTTTCAACCTCAAGCCCTATCCATCACTTCCCATATTACTTCACCACAACGGCGTGGGCTATTATGAATTCCATTATTCACCTAATTGTGGGTCAAGAAGCATTTCTCAACACGCTAATCAATAGCCTATAAAAGCACTTATGGAAAATGGATGGATTCAATTATTCTGACCACGACTACTTTACTCGATCAAACATGATTACATGAAAACACAACAAATAAATAAAAAGTCAACATAAATCACTTATTGCTTCATACGTTTCAAGCACTCTAAGACCGGATGTAGTGGTCTCGTGGAAAGGGGCAAAAACGCCCCACAACATGGAGACACACCGTTCCCTATGGCGTTATGGGGCTTGAATCGATTATGATCAAATCCCCCCACGTGTCCAACGGCTCTTTCCTTTTTATTTATTTTTTTATTTTTTTAAATTTAATATTAATATATATACACACACTCCTCAAATTACAAAACACACACACCCCATCACCTTCTAAGAAAATGAGTTCCCTCACATACTCATCATCCGTTGCAAATTATCAATTTTTAATCCTTTTTACATAGCGACTAAGTCTAAAAAATGATGCCTACATATCAATTTTTAATCATTCTTACACTTCTCACGAAATATGACCATTGAACCTTAATATCACCCTATATATAAAAATTAAAATCAGTGAAATTCTTATAAAAAAATTTTAGTACCTAACATTGAAATTTCGTTAAAAACCACAAGGACTACCGGTGTATTTTTTTTCTTTTTTATTTTCCTACAAAACATAAAGTCATAAGGCTATTTGGTGTGGTGGCACCTTCCCCCAACTCCCCCAAATCCCACATCATTTCCCCTTACCATCCCCTACACCTACACCAAGGAAATGGTTCCTCCTCCTTCTCCCTTCCCCATCAAAAAGCAACGGTCCACGAACTCCATCCAATCAAATCATCACATTTTTCATTCGGTTGGAGGTGGAAAAATTCCTAGATCACCGAGAACATTTCGGGGGGGTTACCGAAGGGGGAGGTGCCACCTCACCAGTGTCGCAAAAACAAGGTCGAGTTGACCGATTACTCCCCGAGTACTCGATCCAGGGTAGGACGCCGAGTTGGCCGAGTATTCCTCGCATAGACCGATTTGACCCCCTAGTACTCATCCGATTAGGTCGAGTACTCACTCCAGGGTAGGTCACCGAGTACAAACCCAAACCGAGTTTTGCAACACTGCACCTCACCCCCACCGATGCCCTCCCAGACTCCACACCAAACGAACCACATTTTTTTTAGAAAAACAGTATGCCAATTGTCATGAAAAAAATTAACAAATAACTGAGTCTAACCTTAATTAAATACTTGGTCAAGGGTTTAGATCGTTTTTTATAGACATGGTAAAATGTGGACCTAATACCAAGTAAGGATGAAAATTTCTCACACAACTTTGGTCCATAAATACGTATATATATCTTTTTTACAAATAATATGCTATATGATTTTGTAGTTTATAAATAGATTTAAAAAAACTCAATTTTATTAACAGATTGTAAAAAATATTTGAACAACGATTTGATACAATTATTTTTACCAAACCGTTACTCATTTTAGCCCCAAGCATGGTTTTGACCAACTATTTGCTATAAACAAACGATGACTTTTTAAATATTAAATTTCAACCTCAAAAGTGTGACACAATCAAACATTTTAACCAGTCGATGTACTGTTTTGAACTTTTAGTTGATGTGTATCCAAATAATTATCTATCTATATGTATTGTATAAATAACAATAACCTTCACCCCCCTCTTGAAATCGCCACGTGGCATAATAATTGAAAGATTTTGGTGTTTTTAAATTATTGCAATTTTTTTTCGTTTTTTATTAAATAATATAAACCTAAACCCTAAAACATCTTTTCTCTTGCCTCCCATTACTGCCATCTCTTCTCCTCTCCTCTCCTCTGGCTTGCTGGCTCTTCCATCTTTTTCCTACTCTTTAGAAAACAAAAAACAAACATACAAACATCCATCCATTATTCCTCAAATCAACCCATCTCCTCCTCAAGGTGTATTAGGGCTTTTATTAATTTCAATGATTCCATCTTTTATCTCTATTATTGATGCATTAAGAGATTTGGATGACTACCTCACTACAATGGTTCGACTTTTTGCTGCCTTACCTGCTATTGAAAGGGAAAATATTCAAGCAGAAAGAATCCACAACTATCGAGGGTATGCGATGTCTCATTAAGATTTGTTTTTGTCTGATACTTGAATCATTATTTTGTTGAAACAATAAATAAATTATAACGGTATGTATGTTCCATTAGATTAATCCTTGAGTGGCAGGCGTATATCTCCAGCGCACATAAATTGCGAAAGGCTTTCATATCAGTGAAAGGAATATATTACCAGGCAGAGGTTGAAGGTCAAAAGGTCACATGGTTGACTCCTCACGCACTCCAACAAGTCATGCCTCAAGATGTAGATTATAAGATCATGCTTACCTTTTTTGGAGTTTTATGAGGTTTGTGATCATTAATTAAAGCTTGATTAATATCCATGAGACTAAAAAGTAGTTTAGGTTTGTCAATTGCTTTAGTTTCATGGTGCTCTGGATCATTTTTTTTTTCACAAGGTTTAATTAATTGTTAAAACATTAATCACATTTATATTTGCGTGAATTTCCGAATTTATTTGTAGGTGTTACCGTGGGAGAATAAAGCATGTGAATCAAAATGTGCTTTAATATGAGGTATGGTTTATTGGTTCTTTAATGTCGGCTGATAGCAATTTGACAATTTTCTTGAGTTCTAAGTTGGTCTTAGTTAACATATATATATACTTTAACTAATTTTGACTTTTTCTTATATAAATTGTAGACGACGACAATGGTGCTTACGAACCAAAGACCCGAGTCAAAGACATGAGGTGATTGAAATATAGAAAAGATACCAAGTTTTTGAAGAGACGGCTACCGCGATGGACAGGTTAGTGAACTACACTGTCATTCTTAAGAAGTATGAACTATGATAGAGTTTGATTACATAATTCTTCAACTCACGAATTATATTTTTTTTACATCTTTAAAATGGATATGTTGGTCAAGTTTGATATGCCTTTCCTTTAATTGATGATATGTGATTTTGTGTTTAGACTTGAGGTAAGCTTCTTTAACTTTTTAAGGTTCCTGTTTATATGTTATTGATGATGAATTGAAGTGTTTGTTAATGTGAAGATGGTATTGTATTCAGTTTCAGTATACACCTCAGCATTTAGTAAGGCTGTTGCCGATTGTTGTGGATGGAAATTGTTTCAAGTTTAATGCACCAGCAGGTAAGCTTCTTTAACTTTTTATGGTTCCTGTTTATATGTTATAATATTTATTTTATTTTATTGTTTTTTGAAAACTCACTAATAGTCCCCCATGAGCCGCTCTAATCACATGTTATTCCAATATGTTTGCGAATCCTAACAGCTGCACTGGAAATTGATCGACTCCGAATTGGGATTTTGGGACTTAGACTTCAAGTTCTACCCGTCCAGCTCCGCGTCTCAGGCCACCGACGGACAATCAGAAGTCAGGCTTTGGCTCCGCTTAACTGCAGGTACCAAATTACCAATGAAGAAAACTAGAGATTATGATTAGTTTGGAGCCTTTTACTTTCGTTTGGATTTTTTTTACGTGTTTGTAATTTCCTCGACTTCTTCATATTCTTTAGTTCAATTAGGATTCCTTTTATTTCATTAAACTAATTATATAAAGGGACGCATTAGTTCAGCTGAAATCCAAATATTTAGGAATGCTAATCAGAAAACAGTTTTTAGTTACGATTTTGTAATGAAGTTCATTAGATTTGATTTGAAATCTTAAGAGTAATAAAGTTAGAAAATAGGGCAATTTTGAGCATGTTGTGTTTGTTTGACATTTGTAAAAGGTAGTTTAGTGATTGTTTAGTTGATTAGGTTATAGGTGAGGGAATATGGGAGTGGTTAGAATGCTATAAAGATGCAATTATTGAATGTGGGAGATTAGAGAGATATGAATCATGTGATAAGTTTTTGAACTGTTGCAACTTAATTAAGTGATTGTTTAGTCGATTAGGTTTTAAATTTTTCAACCCCGGGACCTTCCCGGGGTAATCAGCTAGTAAATATATATTCCCATAACGAATATTATTATAAAAAAACAATATTGAATAATAAAGTTTATGTAATTTTTTTAGAAGTAGTTGGCGTACGTATATATTATAGTTAGGCACTTTTCTATATAAAAATAATCTCTTGAACATATTTGAATTGAAGGAGCTGGAAGCTTTTAAGAGCTTTTAGGAGCTTCAAGCTTTAAGCTTTTAAGAAAAAGCTCCTACTCAATAAAAAACCTTGTTTGGTTGAAGGAGCTGGAAGCTTTTAGGTTGGAGAAAAAGCTCTACAGTGAAAAGCTACTAGTACTAACGTTTAAGAAAAAGCTCCTACTAGCTACAAGCTTTTAATGAGTAAATGACACAAATACCTATTCTATTTTAAATATAAAATAAAAACTTTCCTTACAAGCTTTTAATTATGCCCATTTTGATCATTTTATACATTTTATTAAAAAGCTCCAGCCACTCTGCCAAACACCAAAATATATTTAAAAAGCTTCCAGCTACCAGCTTCTAGCTACAAGCTTGCAGCTACCAGCTTCCAGCTTACAGCTACCAGCCACCAGCTAGTTTTGCCAAACATACCCTTAGAGTATCTTTGGCAAGGAGCTTTTAAGAGCTTTTAGGAGCTTCAAGCTTCAAGCTTTTAAGAAAAAACACATACTCAATAAAAATCCTTGTTTGGTTGGAGGAGCTGGAAGCTTTTAGGTTGGAGAAAAAGCTTAATTTGTAGTGAAAAGCTACTAGTACTAGCTTTTAAGAAAAACTACAAGCTTTTAATTAGTAAATGACACAAATACCCATTCTATTTTAAAAATAAAATAAAAACATTCTTAATTATGTCCATTTTGGTCATTTTATACATTTTATTAAAAGCCCAAGCTACTCTGCCAAACACCAAAATATATTTAGAAAGCTTCCAGCTACCACTTTGCAGCTACCAGCTACCAGCCACCAGTTAGTTTTGTCAAACATACCCTTAGTATTTTATGTCACACCCCAACCGATGGCGGAATACATCGGGGCGTGACTTGGGATAGATTGTTCAAAGACTTCATGACACTAGAACTCGTGACAATATAATTTAAAGATAAAATTTCATTCATAGCATAAACATTGTCTAAAAGATAACCAAAATACAAATTGTTTCATAAAATGGAAAGTACAACATCAAAATATAGAATTTAAACTAGCGTGTGTTTCTAGTCCAATCCTAAGTAGATTTCCTGAATATCCTGCATCAAACATTTCCTGCAACATGTATAAAATATCCGTCAACACATAAAGCATTGGTGAGCATACTAGTTTTGGTTTACATACGTAGTAATTAGAATGATTTACTCGAATCTCATACTATAGCATCGCACATACAAACCATACAAAGAACATAACTCAAACCCGCGAGTACCACTGCATATACCTAACATATTCATGCTAGGTCCGTTTCTTTCTTAACAATGACCCATAAAGGGGGCGGGGTGCTACTCCTATAGCGCTATACATGTTAAGTGGGCTAATAATAGTTAATGAATTATGTTTAAGTATCAAGAATCGTAAGCATGGCAAATAGCATATAAGTATGTTTAATAGATTGAGCATGTGTGTTTATAAAAGAATTAGTGTGCTTTGCATATGATACATGTTTACACCCCAAAAGTGATAAAGAGTAAAAAGGGGACAAGTATGAACTCACCTTTGGGTGCGTTTAGTAAGGCTCCAAAGACGAGTCTTGGGAGATTATTTCCTTAGCCTTGGTTAACTAGAATTAGAGAATAAAGGGTCTTAGGTTCGAGTTTAGATTATAGATTCACGAGAGTCATGCAAGCCTTTTAGGCAAACCAAGCACAAATTGCCTTTACGGCAATCCGGATGGTCATGAGATTAAGTTAGACCAAGCACAAAATCATCATAGATGATTCGGATGGTATAAGGTTAGGAATGTGAATCCATATGATAGGTTCATGTCATAACCACTTCGCTTATGGAATAAACGTGGGTTTTGGACACGGGATTTCCCCTTTCTAGTGTGGATAAATCCATAGCACAAGAAGGGTCAAGAGAGTTGGTAAGGTAGGGTGTAACCACAAACCTTCCAAAGATTAATAAGCTAGTAAGATAGAAACTTGAAAGTATATGTTTATATTATTATATAGTATAGCTAAGAAGTTTAAGTAAAGTTTGGGGACTAATTTGGATGAGTCTTGACTCTCCTTTGTCACCCAATACCATAGCACAAATCTTTCTAACATTAGATTGTTAGTAGAGTTGGTTGGTTCTTTCACAACAAACCATCATAGGACATAAAAACAATTCAGAAAAACAAACACCTTTGGGTCCTCTTTTAGGTGCTCTACCCTTATCACACTTCTGTGGATAAATATGAGGAAGATCCTAGAGGTTCCTCCAAGGAGTTTTAGATGGAAAAGAGGAAGAAAAACATAAAAGAAAGAAGGTTTGAGCTTGGAAAACTTACTGATGTGTAATCAGGAAGTTTGCTCAAAACTTGGAGGATTAGAGAGTGATTGTGGAGAGATTAAGGATGAACAAGGGGTTAAAGGGTGGAGAGGAGTTGTATTTATAGGTGAGGTGGGTTGGTTGGGTGTTTAATGCAATAATTAGGGTGGTTGGGAGGTGATTAGTTAGAGGTTAAACTTGGTTATTAAGGGATGTCACAATTGTTGCTGTTGTCATACGAGTTCAAAGAAAAAAAAAATAAAAGAAACGAAATAGACTATATATTAACATCATGAATATGTGGTGATGTTTTGAATGTTGCAAAAGTCAATGTCTAAGGAACTAAATCACGTTCCTTTTATTTATTATTATTATTATTATTATTTATTTAGAAAGTATTACTATTATATATATATATATATATATATATGTTTTATTTTAAAAAAAATAAAATAAATATATATTAAGATCTTAACTAAATGAGTTTCTAAATTGATTAGGATAAATTTTATTGACGACTCGTCAAGAAGTGGTAGGAGTAACCTAAAAGAAGCGATAAAGGCGAACTTGAAATTCGTTAAATATAGAATTTAAAGTACATGAAAAGTAAAAATCACGCGATGTTACATTTTATCACTGTATGAACAAATTTGAATTTGATTTTCCAGCACAAGAGTTTGATTGGATCTACACATTCAAACATTAGAATAGAGTTAATAGCCAAAATCGTCCATGAGGTTTGGTCACTTTTGCCACTCCAGTCCAAAACCCAAACATTTTACATCTGGGTCCTTAAGTTTTATTTTTCTTACCAAATTCGTCCCTGAAAACGTTTAAGTTGTGGACTGAAGTGGCAAAAGTGACCAAACCTCAGGGACGAATTTAGCAAAACCCAAACCTTTGTGAGGGACAAATTTGGCAAAAAAAATAAAACTGAGGACCCAGATGTAAAAGGTTTGGGTTTTGGACTGAAGTGGCAAAAGTGACCAAACCTCAGGGACGATTTTGGCTATTAACTCCATTTGAATAATACTAAACTAAATTAGTTAATACCCGGTTCTAGATATGGAATCATTTTGTTGCTCGATGATGTGACACCCGGCAAATTCAGGTTAACAACGTTGTCTAGGTCAAAGTCTACCTTAGCGAGTCACGCGTATATCAAACTTAACGGGGTTATTTGAGTCGTGTTATGGTTCGGGAACTGTTAATTTAGTCTAGAGAATCGTTAGATGTCAGTCTAGAGAATCATTAGATGTCAGTCCTTAACCAAGTGTACAAGGGGTGACGATTCGTAGAATCGTCAAAGCATTGGGAACATACAAGTCTCGAGTCCCGGGAATTGGTGAACGAGTGTGAATGTGTTTGTTTGCAAGTATTATGTGTTTACAATCATTATGTGACTTGTCGGTATGTGAAAATGTGTTAACATGTGTTAAAACGGGGTTTAACGCGCAAAATGCCTAGAACCAACCCCTATAGGCGATTAGGGAGGGCTAATCGCCTATAGGGAGGCGATTAGCTGAACATGGTAGGCGACTGGGCATTCTCTTTAGGCGATTGTGGGCTAATCGCCTATAGGGAAGGCGATTAGCAGCCCTAATCGCCTGCAAAAGCTGCATAATCGCCTGCAACGTACCTGGCGACTAAAAACGACTATAAATACAATACTTGACCTCCTAAACTTCATTATAACAACCCTAGTCGTCCCACAACTCGTCCCAACACACACACAACCTCTGGAACACGATTTTGGATCAAACTACACGATTTCAAGCCTATTACATCAATCTATCATAAACCTAAGGTGTGGTTTTCATTCATGCAATCTTTAATAATGTTTTTATTGAATCCCTAATGGTCCAGACCTGTTTATAAACGTATGTGTCTTCTGAAATTCGTTAATAATCATTGTTAATTGGATTCTAGCTATTATGCATGTTATATGTGTGTTTATAATTAAAAAATAGGATTTTTGTGATTCAAGAAGGATTGTTAACATGATATTAAGGTAGTTACAGATTGATGATGATAGCATGTTGATGAAATCTGAGTAATTGTTCATTAGGGTTACGGTTATGCATGTTAATGTGATGTTTCATGCTATGTGTATTGTTTTTGGGAAACATGGTTGCATTCAGGGCTGGTAGAACGAGGTTAAACGAAGGATTTTGATTGAAATATGTTTGATATAGTTGTTTGATTGATATTTGATGTTTACACACGTTCTGGATTTGATTTGGAGTGTTAAACGCGCGAAAAACCGGAACAGCTGGGC
Organism: Ambrosia artemisiifolia; assembly: GCA_032199755.1. NCBI lineage: Eukaryota > Viridiplantae > Streptophyta > Magnoliopsida > Asterales > Asteraceae > Ambrosia > Ambrosia artemisiifolia. Next base: position 48,297,761 of record CM063516.1, on the reverse strand, counting down.
TGAAGGCGATTAGGAACCCTAATCGCCTATGCTATAGGCGATTAGGAACCCTAATCGCCTATGCTATAGGCGATTAGGAGGCTAATCGCCTGCTAGGACACCCTAATCGCCTATAGCATAGGTGATTGGGGGCTAATTGCCTTCGTTGCATGCAATTGTGATCCTAATTGCTAGTTAAGTCCTGAAATGCATGTCTTATGACCCTAATCGCCTATAAACTCATGATTTGCATACCACATGACCCTAATCGCCTATAGTATAGGCGATTAGCCTTCCTAATTGCCTGTTGACTTACGTAATTGCTAGTTGACTTTTCCTAATCGCCTGAACTGCTGCTGTAAGTGTATTTTAGCATTCCGGGACCCGATTTGACACCTAGGAACATGCTAGGAACCCCGTATCATACCTAATAACTTAGTAACATGTGCTCGGACTTATTTATGTGATAATTGAACTATGTGTTAGAACTTGTTGGACTTTAACGTATGTTAAGTGTGATTGCATGATTGTGTGTTTGAGGGTGCAAGTATAACACGGGGAGTCTCGGGTCACCAATGGGATGTCGAGTCTTGTACATTGGGTTAGTTTAACAGTCACAGTGTTTTCAAACGAACTTGGTTATGGTCTGGACATCTAGGGACTAACCTACGGGTTATTAGTCTAAGTACTTGTAACTGTCATATGTTAGGTCGCCGCTTTACGGGGCTAGCATAGCTTGCTGATTTTATTCATATTACGAAGTAACGCAACCTAAGGTGAGTTCACGGCCCCACTTTTAACTGGTTTCACTTTTCGGGGGAGAAAACATGTGTTAAACTTATGTTTTGGTAACAACTGTCATACTATGGGTTTCTATGGTTTACGATACGATCTTTGGAAGTCCCGGGGGGAAACCATGAATGTGCGGGTTAGCACAACGGGGAAATGTGAATAGATCTATTGGGAGTGACCAACCCCGCTCGTCGGCTTGGAGGGCCGGGCGAGTGCATATTGTCTCAAACAGGAACAAGTTTACTATTCGGGCACAACATCTGGTTTGCGAGTTAGTAATGGTTTTCCAATCGTAGTAGTAACAAAACATACGCCTAGCTAGCGTACTTTGGTTTACAATTTGATATAGTATGGACAGCTTGAACTTGGTACTTATTTATACAAACCTGTGAACTCACCAGCATTTTTGTGCTGACGTAACTCTTACATGTTTTCTCAGGTCGCTAAGGTAGCACTACGGGACTAGGGCGCACGCGTCTGCACGACGTCTAGTTAGGGTTGCATGGTTTTCAAACATTGAATATTTTGGATTACTGTTGATTATGTTTTGAGAATAAGCTTCCGCTGTATTTGGGGATTTTAAACTATGTTTTTGAAATTGCATATGTTCATTTAGACTTGTTTATTGTGATCGTTGACTTGGATCCTGGTTTGTCATGCGCCTCGCGGTAAAACTCCGCAAGTGGATTTTGAGGGTGTGACAGATGACTTATGTAGTTATCTGATAAAGAGATTGGGTGCAAGTCTGTGTGTGTATGAGGTTGCTAGAAACAAGGTGCAATTTTTTCGTCAAGGGCATATATACAATGAATTATCAGAGTGCAACTCACATCAAAACCCAGATATGTGGGTGTTAATTGGCAACGTGAGAACTCCAGATCAGTTACTTTTAGAGGGTGTTTGGGATTGAGTTTCAAAACAACTTATTGACTTTTTCTAAGAAACCAATAAGTCAATAAGCTGTTTGTGTAACCTAAAAGCACTTTCTGTTTTAACTTTTGACTTTTAAGGGTGGAAAACTTCTTTTGAGAAGTTAGAAATTCTGGCTTTCGGAAAAAAAATACAAATATAACACCCATACAATCAACATTCACAATAAGTTAAGCGAAACACTTAAAAAACAATCTATTTACTTTTTGATGTTTTTCATCTCAAAAGCTATTTCAAACACTTTTTTTAAAACTCATTTTCAAAAAGTTATAAGACAATAAACAATTTTGACCAAAAACACTTTTGCATTTCCAAACTAAGAGACATGGTATTAAAAAATAAAGCTAATAAAATTAACCAATCTCTTATCTTAACCAACTTAATGTTATTTGATTTCCTGTTTGAATTATTCACCTTAGAGAATGAGTCTAACTTTTTATTTTATTTTACATAAATCCATCAAGTCATGCCATAAAAAAAAAAAAAAAGTAAACCACAAATCCGTGTACCACCTATATAACTGTGAACACACATTTGTATCATTTCTTGTTATAAAAAAACTAACCCTTCTACACACACACGGTATCACCGCCGATTTCAAATCAGTCTTTTTCCTCATTCCTTTTCATCAAACAAATTATTATTCATGGAGATACCTAACGAAGGACTGCACACACCAACTCTTCCGTCACCAGAGCTTTTTGAAGGCGAAAACAACAACAACAACAACGTTTCAAACAACGATGATTACGTAGAACAACAAACAACACAAGTCAATTCAGATGATTCGTCTATAGATAATTCTAGTAACAGTAACGAAGACTCTAATGAACGATCGTTAGAAAACAACGGAATTTACGGTGAGGTTCAACAGACTCTGGTATCTCCGCTTAATCCGCAGCTTCCAAAGCCAGAACCACCTTCTGGACTTCTCATCGTTCATACCGAGAAGACGGAAAAACCGAAACCGAAACCAAAATCACCTCCGTTGATCAAACGATCAAACTCATCGCCCGAAACTACCGTACAGATACCAGCGATAGGAAAATTCTTCAGAGAGAAGAGCAATAGCTTATCAACAGCTATTACAAAACGGTTATCGTTATTAACGGACGTTAACGACGTTAAGGAGTTTAGTTTATCAGGTCTTAAAGTTACAGTAAACCTTAAAAACAACGAAACAAACGAACATGAACAGTTTAAAGGACGAATCACCTTTTATTCACGATCTAATTGTAGAGACTCAACAGCCGTTCGATCATATCTCAGAGATAGGAAATTACGTTACGTGGAGATCAACGTTGACGTGTATCCAACAAGAGAGAAGGAATTGATCGAACGGACAGGAAGCTCAGCTGTGCCACAGATATTTTTTAACGAGAAGTTGTTTGGAGGACTTGTGGCATTGAATTCGTTGAGGAATTGTGGGTTGTTGGAGGAGAGGATGAAGGAATTGTTATGCAGGAAGTGTCCGGATGATGCTCCGGCGGTTCCTGTGTACGGGTTCGATGATTTGGAGGATCAGGAGAAGGTTGATGAGATGGTGGTGGTTGTTAGACTGTTAAGGCAGCGGTTGCCGATTCAAGACCGGTTGGTGAAGATGAATATTGTTAAGAATTGCTTCTCTGGTTCGGAGATGGTGGAGGTTTTGATTCATCAATTTGATTGTGGGAGGAAGAAGGTACGTCGGGAAAATTAACGATATGGACTGTCTTGACTTAGACTTTTTCAAAATAGATATGGTTTTATTTAAGTTTTCTAAAGTGTTTAGATCAACCAGAAGGCGATAACTATGCCTTAGCCGTCAATTAGAGGCGGCTAGAAGGCTTAGTCAGCAGCTAGAAGGCTTAGTCAGCAGCTAATTTGACTATTTTGGAAAAGGAGACAAAAACGGCTATTTTGAAAAGTATAGTCGAAAAAGCCTATTTGAGTAATTTTATGTTGATGTTTTTAAACATGAGAAATTACTAAAATGAGCATTTGAACAAACATATCTACCAAAACAGACAAAACGCGGGTTAAGCCAACTTAGCCCACAAATTTATGAGCGTAAAATGCCGAGTTTAGTTTATTTTGATAATTTTTTGGTTAACATTTAAAAATAATCTTTTGGTAATTTTCCCTTATTTTTGTTTTTGACTTTGAATCTGTGCATGGCAGTCTGTCATACTTTGTGTGCTTTGTTTGCTAAGCATTGTTAATTTCTTAACGAGGTTGATGATCTAGTTTGAAATAATATTTAATAATATGAACAGAATTTTAATGACTCTTTGAAACCTCTGGCGGCATTATTGTCTACTATTGTGGTTGAACTTTATGATCCGAAGGCTAAACTAGCGTTGACTTTATTTTTTGATGTAACTACCAAAAAGAAGATTACAACAGCGACAAAATCATGAAGAATTATTTTGGAAGTTTAAATAATGATAACAGGAGGTTGTTACAGTCACATAAAAATCATGTGTGTGATTTGGTTAACCTAGTTGAAATCCGGCAAACTCTTTTTATAATGAATAACATAATGCTGTATTACTGTATATCATATTATATAATATGATTTACAGTGTAGTAAAGATAAATATAGATAAAAACAATATATCATGTTATATAATCCAATGTTTGGATCCAGAAAAGATATTGAAAAACAATAGTATGATATCACATGCAAAATAGTTAGTTGTACATAATGCATGCAAACATGTAAGATGGGTATGGGATTAGGGAATTTGTTTACCCATGATAATAGTTTATGGTTTGTTTAAAGGACATTAATGTCATAATTGATGACCCATGGTTCACTGCACACTTGACTCTTTTCCATAACCAATATGAATATGAATTATGTCTTCTCTGCATCATGAGCTATCTTGAAAATAGTACAAAACCATCCAATATTGTAATTTCTGTGCATCTTGTCTTCAATTTATTAAGCTCAAACAAACTCACACATTTACAACTTATAACTAAATTGTAATTTTTGGCATTAGGCTATAGAGATGGGGAAGCAGCTAGCAAGAAGACACTTCATCCATCACGTTTTTGGGTAACATATTTCGTAACTTATTTATAAAATTTTATTACTCACTGTTATTAAGCAGTTTGTAATTATACTTGACACTAACTACTAAAAAGAGCATTTTAATTTTTAAACCGTTGACCAAACGACACATATATCGACTAAAGAAAGTAAGAACTCTGCTCAAATCACTATCATAATAAAAACTCAACCAAATACATGATTAGTAGAATCCAATACAGTAAACTAACATACACCATCAGCCTAACCGACTAACTAACTCATATGTAACTGTCGTATACTAATATCAATCTTGGTTAAAAGAAAGTTATTGATTATATTGCTTGTGCATACAGGGAAAATGAATTCGAAGATGGAAACCATTTTTATAGGTTTCTTGAACACGAGCCGTTCATTCCTCTATGCTATAACTTTAGGGGTTCTACAAATGACCTCGAGCCAAAATCTGCTACTTTAATTAGCCAAAAACTTAGCAAAATAATGTCAGCCATACTTGAATCCTACACATCTGAAGATGGCTGCCATCTTGATTATTTGGGTATTAGCAACAGCGAGGAATTCCGAAGGTATAATTTCTAACTAACTGACTACAACTAATTATATCTCTAGTTCTAAGTGATTAAAATTTGGAGTTACTTCACAGATATGTAAATCTAATGCAAGAACTTCAAAGGGTGGATATATCTACACTTACTGCTTCTGAAAGGCTTGCTTTCTTTCTTAACCTGCACAACGCCATGGTTATCCATGGTATCATCAGTGTTGGCCATCCCGGGTCAGCAGTAATCGATAGGAGAACGTTTAACTCTGATTTTTTATACGTCATTGGTGGGTCCCCTTATTCCCTTACATCAATTGTTAATGGTGTTCTTAGAAATAACCGAAGAGCACCTTACTCGTTTACAAAACCTTTTAGTTCTGGTGACAAGCGTCTAGAGGTAAAAGAAAAACAAATCATTTCTATTTTTGCCAAATGTTTTTTTGCGTTAAAATACATTTTGGACGACTTTTGACCCATTATCTTTGTTTTGTTTTTTCTAAATTTTGTAGCTGGCTTTACCACAAGTTAATCCATTGATCCATTTTGGCGTCTGCAACGGATCAAAATCAAGCCCGCCCATGAGATTTTTCACCCCCCAAGGGGTAGAATCTGAACTGAAGTTTGCTGCACGTGAGTTTCTACAAAAGGATGGGATTCAAGTGGATCTAGCCAAGAGAACTGTGCGCCTCACTCGTATCTTCAAGTGGTGAGTGAGCCAGACACATGAACCACTTACTTATTACCTCTATTCACACACTCCCATTAACTAAATCATCAAGTTCCTCGTTTCAGGTTTAGTGCGGATTTTGGGCAGGAAAAAGAGATTTTAAAGTGGATCATTGGCTACTTGGACGCAACCAAGGCAGGGCTGTTGTCACATCTTTCTAGTGACGGTAGTGCTGTGCATATTGTTTACCAGAATTATGACTGGTCCATGAATTGTTAATGAGCCGAAATTGTTGGCCCGAACATTATGTGAACAGAACTATGAACCGAATTTCATTAAACAAGAATCTCTACAACTCCATACAACCGATCATTTTATGGAGGTGTCTGGGGACGATCTTATTTCATGCTTCAAGTTGTATTTTTGATTGATTAAAGAACCCATTTCCAAAGGAATGGAGTGATCATATATAGCTTGTATCTGATTTTGCAATTTGATGTATTGTATGTAATATAATATCATTTGTTTCTCTAGATCAGTTTTAATTTCTTACATCCAATTGTACGGACAGATATTTACTTTTTGGAGTTTTTATGGTTTAGCAATCACAATCAAACTTTCTAACAAATACTAGTCAAACTATAAACCACCTGTAATAATCTTCCTATTTAGTTAAGTTAAAATGCCACAATGTTTGTTACAATGCTATTTACTTATCTAAGTAGTCACATTTCCTTAAAAGATATGTTGATTAGTATCCATTTTATCTTTCGAAGTTTAATATGTTAATTGTCATAGGCAGATCCAATCTCCATGATTAATGAAAAACTTTTGGCATGATTTTAATCTCTTCAATTTGGAGAGGCCCTAAATTTGAAAAACTTTTAAAAATATTAATAATTATAAATAATGTTTTTGAAACTCAATAGTACCAAAAGATACATGAATGCATGATGCATTGTTGGGGCGTCTATTTTTTATAAATATTTTCCGGGTTATAGTGCATATTTTAAAGATATTTTCTTTAACATCACTTTCTTCTCTTTCTTAGCAAATAGCAATGCATGTTTTGACGTATGTTTCATAAACATTTTCTTAAACACCACCTATTCACTTATCAATGTGGGATGACAACTTTTTAGCAAATTTTAAGGGAAAATCACTAGAATAACCATTGACCCACTATTTTTACTAAGAGTGGGTGTAGTGGGGCGTTATTGCCCAACATTTGATTCCATAGCGCCCGGGAACACTGCTACACCCCGGCGCTATGGATAAAAAATAGGTGGGGGCTCCATGTATATAACGCCGGATGCATTATGATTCAACCAATGGGACGCAGCCACGTGGACAACCCAAACGGTCACATGACCGTTAATTTCAAACGGCTATTTTTTTTTCTTTTTTTTATATATATATATACTACACAATCACACATTTATAAAAACACACACAAAACACATATATTTAAAACACAAAATACAACATTTAGTTAAAAAAAATGGGTTCCCCCGCGTCCTCATCTGTTGCGAGAGAATATTATAAAGAGTTTCTAGCCGACGAGGGTGATTCGACAGACGAAGACTTGGAGCAAGATGCGGTTACGAGTGCGCTTGCGCTTGCGTCGAGATATATGGAACAAACTAGTGCGCCTACCACTACACCAAAACAAAGTAGGCAGTATTACGAACGAGATCGGGTTGCGGCAAATGCTCGATTGATGAAGGATTACTTCGATGAAAACCCGACTTACCCCGACCATAAGATGTTTAGGCGTCGTTTCCGGATGAGCAAACGTTTATTTCTACGTATATCCGGAGATTTGGAGAACGCGTTCCCTTACTTTCAACAAAAACCGGATGCTAGGGGGAATATGGGATTCACGTCTATTCAAAAGTGCACCTCGGCACTGCGTATACTCGCTTACGGCAACTCGACGGATATCAACGACGAGTATTTAAAAATGGCCGAGAAAACAACACGCGATTCTTTGGAATATTTTTGCCAAGGTACATCACTTTTTTATATATTTTATTATAATGTTAGATCAATTTTTTTAATATATTTTTATATATAGTTAGATCAACTTTTTTATATATTTTTGTATTTAATTTTTTAGGAATAATAAAGTTGTACGGAGCCCGGTATCTTAGAAGGCCCACTTGGTACGATTTACAGAAAATTTACGAGGTGCATAACAATGAACATGGGTTACCAGAAATGCTGGGTAGCATTGATTGTCGTCACTGGCGTTGGTATAATTGCCCAACCGCTTGGCGAGGTCAATTCACACGTGGTGACCAGAAAGGACCATCAATTATTCTTCAAGCGGTTTGTTCAGTCGATCTTTGGGTTTGGTCGGCCTTCTTTGGCGTTGCGGGTTCATGCAACGACTTAAACGTTTTTGAGGGGTCGCCTGTTATTGAGGATTTCATTTCTGGCCGGGCGGCAAAGGCGTGTTTTTACGCTAATGGAAACTACTACCCACACGGGTACTATTTGGCTGACGGTATATATCCGAGGTATACCATTATCGCTAAGACCTTTAGTAACCCGTACGATGAAAAACGGGCACACTTCAAACAGGTTCAAGAGGCGGCGCGGAAGGACATAGAGAGATGTTTTGGGGTTCTTCAACAGCGTTGGCATTACATAAGAAATCCTGCTCGTGCATGGACCACAGACAAGCTGCGAGATGCTATGTATGCATGTATAATCATGCATAATATGATACTAGAAGATGAAGGTAAAGCGATATGCCAAAATTATGTACCGGAAGCCGTTCAGGATCTACCGCAAGCCAATCAGGAAGAAAGAATACAAAACGCATATGCACTTCGTGACCATGAAGCCCATGACGAGTTAACGGCAGATTTGGTCCAACATGCGTGGTCGGTTAGGTATATTCCAAATGAAGGCGAAGGTGGAGGCGAAGATGAAGAAGAAGGTGAAGAGGAAGGTGATGATGAAGAAGAAGAAGAAGAGTACGATGAAAGCGGAGATGAAAATTAATATTACTTGTAATTTTTTTTATATTTATTTACCTTTTTTTTGTGTGTTTTTTAATATTATTTGTATTTTTTTTTAATTTAATTAATATTAGTTGTGTGTTTTTTAATATTATTTGTAATTTTTTTAAATTTATTTACCTTTTATTTTAATTATTTTGAGTTAAAAGAATAAAAAAAATAAAATCCACGTGGACCAATCAGATTCAGGGGCTTTATACATAAAGCCCCACCACTACACCCCTTTTTCAGTTTCTCTCTCCATGCTAACTCAGCAGCCACGTGGACCAATCAGGATGGGGGGCTTTATACATAAAGCCCCCCACTACACATGGTCTAAAGAAAACATTATTAGCGGTTAGAATGTAGGGACCACACTGGATAAAAAGGCAAAATTTTAGACGGTTGAGCATAACTACCAATGTAAAAAGAAACCCAAACCTCTAAAGATTTGGCGAAACCGGCTACAATTTAGCCATTTTCCTTTAATTTATCTGACACAACTGACTACTCATTACAACGGCGTAACGCGAAAAATTTGTAGTCGTTACATTTGAAATGGCTTTAGACACGTTTAACTTAGTGATGGCTCGGCTCGGCTTTTTTGCTTCAGTTTTCGTCGTCTCTAACATATTCCCTCATGTTTTCATCCCTACCCTGTTTTAATCCCAAATGCATAGCCATGTTTAGCCGCTTTGTTTATGCCATGTTTCCTTCATCCTGCAATTAGCCGTTTTATATATTGTCCCTACACGTTAGGGGCTAAAGTAGGGAAGCGGGTAGAGTTTAGGGGTGTAGGGAAGAAAAATTATGTAGAAAGAAAGATGGCTAGAGGTTTGGGGTGTAGGGTAAGTAAATGGAGGAGACATCTAAAGTTCGCTAGTCACTAGCGTAAGCCGTGTTGCATAGCCGAGCCAAGGAGATGTCTAAGGTTCCCTACTCTCTAGCCATTAGCACGTGTATTATTTAAGTGGTTCTGGATCACGTCTATAAATTAGCCAACTAAAAAACATTCTGTGTATTTTGTTTTTGTGAAATCCCTAAATTTTAGCCTATAACTATGTTTATTTTGGTGAAGGTTGTTCAATATTTATTATTGTGATTTTCCCAATTTAAAGTTCTTATATTTTTTTTCCTTATTCACCGTTATGGGATGATAACTTGTAAATTTATACCTAGGACTTTTAAAGACAATGTTCAAAAGTTAAAATTATCGTTAATTATTTGAAATAAATTGTGTCGCTCCCAATATTCCTTTTAATATAAAACTTCAACTACATCGTAAAGTCCTAACTTTCACGTCATCCAATGCTAACTGAGTTAGATATCAGTTCGGGAAAAAAGAAACAGAAAATCACAAGAATATCCCTTGATCATTTCTTTTAATAAAAATGGCTCCCTCTCGTCTCTTTGGAAAGACGGCTTACAGGTTTTGAGACACCTCAAGCATTTCCGGCAAGGCTTCCCGTAATGACCAATACAAAATCGACACGTGGATATTGTCATGATTTTCCGGAAAAGAAATTTGTATGATAAAGAATATTGTGTAGAAAATGTTGCATGCACGACTCTATTTGGGGACCTAACTAACTAACGACGTATTAATATATCCAATTAAAGTATTGAGGATGCTAATCCTCCTCGTGTTCTCTCAACTGCCGTTGCTCTGTTGATTCCCCTTCATTACAGGTTTACCTCTAACCCTAAATTCTAACCTTCTCTGTTTATAACTGTTATTAAATCACTCAATTATCTGTTACTTATACCTTTAATTATATTCTAAACCTCTTAATTTGTAGCCTTGTAATTTAATTTAATAATAGTGTATTACGACGCACCTGTAACAGTGAAACAGATAATTGAGTGATTTAATAACACTTATAAACAGATGATTGAGTGATTTAATAGTGTATTTTGTGACTTATTTGATCATTTTTTTGATGTTATTAACTCTGATCATCAACAGATATGACCACTTGTTGGCGGATACCTCATTTGCAGCTCGGTTCCACACAGTTCGAGTCTAAATTGAACCGGAGTCACGTTCGGTTATGTGATGTTCATCATCCTAGATCATATGTTAGATTTAGAAAATTTAATAGGTTCAAGGTGATATGTCGGAATTCGGACGATCAGCAAAGTAACAATCAACCTGGAGGAAATGGAATACAGCTTTACAGAGATATCGAGAAGTAAACCGTTCGTTGTGGCTCCTTGTGAATTTTGATTCATCCAACTCCATATGAGTTTATGATAATTAGACATGGTTTATGCTTTTGTAGGTTATTAACAGAGACTGTGAGGCAATCTCAAGATGGATGGGGTAGCTTAGGAGATTGGCAAGAAGTTGATGTATAGTTCGCATAATCCTATAAGCGTTTATACTGCATATTGTTTATTGAACTATATATAGATTATGAAAACATTTATACACGAACAACGTATAATTCTTAAGGGAATAATAGTTTGATCTGTTTTTGGGATGAGTTTCCATGTTTATTACTAGTTTTGTTTTCTAAAGATTGTACATCCATGTTTTCATCAAGTTTCATGCTTATGTTTGGAATCAAACTGGGATTCAAACTAAAACATTTACAATTATTCATAGTGATAAATATATCGAAGTCAATTTGGGATTCAGTATGAACCTCTTGGCTGTAATTTATGCGTTTTCAGGGAGCCTGGGTATTGAGACCAAAAAATTCAAAGCCGGTTGCTGTTGTGCATTTTGTTGGTGGCATTTTTGTTGGCGCAGCCCCTCAGCTCACCTACCGCTTGTTTCTGGAGCGACTTTCAGAGAAGTAAGTGATATCATACATCTATATGCCTTTGATCTATAAAGTCCCAGTTGGACCATTATTAGATTTCCAGTAAGTTAACTATACTTTTTTTTCTAACACTGTATGAAAAGAAAATAATATTGCTTGTGGTTGTCTAGGGGTGTATTGGTGATAGCAACACCTTATGCTAGTGGCTTTGATCACTTCCTTATTGCAGATGAAGTTCAGTTCAAATATGACAGGTGTACTAGATCTTTATATGAAACAGTGAGCTTTAAACTTCAACCTGTGGAAAGTTTTTTATGTCATATATAAATTATGTTTCTATTTTTTGTTAAATTGAGGTTGATCCAACTATAGGTGCAAGATCTTCCATCTTTTGGCATTGGACATTCTTTAGGATCTGTCATCCATCTTTTGATTGGTATGTCATTCTTATGTAAGTTTGTTTATTTTTAGAGCTAATGGCATAATTAACTTTTAGTTGATCAGGTTCAAGGTATGCTGTGCAGAGGTGTGGTAATGTGTACATAGCTTTCAACAACAAGGTTAGTATTGACATTTTCAACGGACAAACGAGTTATTTACTGTTAATAACAACATCCCACATTCACTAACTGTACATAAATCACAGTATTAACATGTGCAGTATTTCTACTTATATTTCAGGATGCCGGCCTGGCCGTCCCTTTATTCTCGCCTGTTCTTTTACCAGTGGCTCAAAGCATTGGACCAATCCTGTCACAAATTGCATCATCACCAACTATCCGTTTTGGGGTAATAAAGCTTACTTTTGACTTTGGGTGGTAAAATTCTTTTTTCTGCTAGATTTTCTTTTGTCTATAAAATAGAAAATTAGATAGAGGGTTTTTAGTGTGAGTATTTCTATGATTCCATCCATAATACCGTACATATATGGAATGAAAGATATATACATATTTATTGAATCCTAACCATTTCCTTTTTTTGTCGTATATATGCAGGCGGAAATGACATTGAAAAATCTGGAGAACCTTAGCCCTCCCATTATGAAACAAGTTATACCTCTGATTGAGCAACTTCCTCCTTTGTACATGGATTTGGTTAACGGAAGGGAAAATTTTTCTCCAAAGCCAGAAGAGACCCAAAGACTGGTATGTGATCCTGCTATTTCTTGTGCATAATAATCATTCAGCTGGAATCTAAGAATTATAAATCTAAAAGATTGTCAATATTGATGTGTGGCCAGATAAAGTCATACTATGGAATCTCAAGAAATCTTTTAGTTAAATTTAAAGATGACACGATCGATGAAACCCCTGTTCTAGCACAGGTGCTCAGTTCAGAATCTGCTGTTAGCTCAGTGCTGGATATGTCTATTCGTTCTCTGCCAGGGGATCATGGACTTCCTCTACAGCAGGTATAACTATAGTTAACCAACGCAGGTGGCAATTTCGACCTATTTACTTATGAACAGGTTGATCTTATTATGTCTATCTCTAACGGGTCAAATAGGAACATTAATAACCAAAAAGAACAACTAAGCAGGTTAATTTTCGTTAAGTGATTTTTTTGCAATGCATACCACACTAACCAGTAGAATCCACCCATAACCACGCTATTGGTGAGTCCAGGGTGGGATGTAGGCAAGCCTTACAATTGTTTTGCAATGCATAAAACCTTATAATGTAATAGTTTTTTATTCAACCTGAACCTGTTATTGACATAATATTATTATCCAACCTGCCCGAGCCACTCATTTTGCCATCTCTGCTTGTGAGATAAGCGTCAAGCATGAACAAATGCTCACTTTGATTTGTGTACCCCAGGCATTACCTGATGTACCGCCAGGGATGGTGGATGCTGTAAATAGGGGTGGAGAGTTTTGGGCAAATTTGACAGCAGGGACACCACTAGAAACAGTTGCCAAAGAAGTAAGCAATTCACTAGGAGTTGACTCTACAGCCTTTGGAGCAGATTTTTCAAAGGAATTTGACTTGCTTGTGGATACAATTGCTGATTGGATAATTAACAATGCTGTTAGTGGTACAAGACTTTTGAAACCATAGAAAGCTATCAATTCACTCATGTTATTACAGATATGCTGTAGATTATTACATCACTTGCGATAAATGCATATAGAAATTTTAATGCAGATATGCTGTAAATTATTACATCGCTTGTGATAAATGCATATAGAAATTTTTATACAGATATGCTGTAAATTATTACTTTGCTTATGATAAATGCATATAGAAATTTTACGATATATTGTTGCTATTTAAATCTTATGCATTCGAAAATAAAATCCTGTATGACATTCATTTAGTCTTCATGATAAAGGTATAAGCCAAGTCCAAAACGAGCACATGCCTTGCAAAAAGCTATTTCTTCGGCTGCAGCAACAGGGTCAATACTTTGACCACTAGCGGCAGCCAACACAGTTCCAGTTGCTTCACGGTGTGCCTGCATCGTTAAGGTTCTGAGTGAAAGACAATAATGGTCGCCTTGAACCCTCTAATACTCCTTTTGTTTACAATAATCAGTAATCACACACTTGTTTGGAGATGATGGTTTAGGCATACCTCTCCATCGGAGCCACGCACCGTGACACGATAAACCACAGTCACACATCCAGAATCTGAGAAGATTACGTCACGTATTTCTCCGCACCAACCTAAATTTATAATTGTAAGGTGAGAAGATAAATAGTGTTAATCTTGTAGTACAAGCAGTGTTGTAAGAATCGCTAGGCGCTAGTCGGTCGGTAAGGAGCCAACTGGGGATTAATCATGATTAATCAAATTGGGATTTTATATGTAATTTTCAGTTTTATATATACACACACACATTTTATGTGTAGTTTTTTTAACTAGACATGTTTTAACTCTTTACTCGACTCATATCTTAAAGTATATAGGATTAAATCATTAGAAGTTACAGGTCTTGGTCACAATCCGACCGAAATTTACATATTTTGGTCGGAATTTGGCTAAGCCACCGACTAGCGATTAATCGGTGTTTACTCGGTGAACCTCCAACTATCGATTAATCGTAGGCTAGGTGATATTTTTATAAACATGAGTACAAAGACATCAAACAAATAAACGGCAATTTTGTAAACTCGGATTAAACAAATATAAAGGCTAGGTATTATATAAACACTCATTATATGCAGATAGAAGCTTTAGTTAGGTTCTTGATTCCAAAATCATCAGGCCAAACGCGCAGGTTGCAACATCTCTGCAGAGCTTATCCAATAAGCACTATGCATTTCCATACAACCTTGGAGTGCATGTCAGGCGCGAGGCGATTGGAAAAACACCCTCATATACATGTGGGTCAAAATTAGGGTGTGGAGGATTATCAAGAGGAGAGACGTAGCTTTTGGTTATACATAGATTTTTAACAATCATAAATTTCTCATAAGCTTGTCATGGTAGGCTGATATGCCAAAAAATAACCTAGTAATCATTTAGTAAGTAGCGGGGCCCTCTCTAGGATTCAGATCTGTTAAACAGCTATTCCTGTACATATGCTTTGTTGAAACAACACACCATGAAACTGTAGAACTTATCCCTTGACAAACTTAATAAGGCTGCCCGCTGTGGGGCTCATCCCCGGGTCGGCCAGGACCGGCGAGGGCCGGCTACACCGCCCCCTAGGGGATCGTCACGTCGGAAATGGCTCGGGCAAGACGAAAAAGACGAAGCTATTATGTGTTTGTGTGTGCATATTCATTTTTTTAATTATAAAAGGGGGGGGGGGGGGGGGGGGGAGGTCCATCACCCACACCCCAGACCCATCCCTATATTGATGAGTTGGCCCCCCGCTGACGTGTCGGCTGATGTGGAGGACCATCGTCCATCCCCAAATGATGGGCCTCCCCACACCCATCTCCTATGAACACTCAACACAAGTTCCTAGAGACTTTAAGTTATCCTTTCACTCAAAGCGAATGCACCCAAAACACGTTGGTGGCCTTGGAGACCAGACATTTAGTCATTAGCAAACGTTAGATTTGTCATTTTGTCATACAGTTTTACATTATAGCGAGATCAACCAAACCTAACCTAACCGAAATCCCTCATACTCGTTCCTACCTTCCCCTGCATCTATATTTTCTAGCATCAAAATTAGCTACACAGAGGGAAAAAAAATGTTGTCTCGGACTATCGGTACATGATCAAACGCACCTGGAGCATAGAAACTTAACATCCTGTTCGCATGGTACCTAATAAATCACCCAAAAAAACATCAGACCAATCACCAACTTAAAGTCACAATATGTGCATATATATATTTCAAGCATACCAAGGAATGAAGGACGACTGAATGCCATTATCATCATCATCATCAGGTCGCTTAACAATAATATTATCCGGTATCCGCTTATTAAGGTCTCGAAAAATCTCTGCAAGTGGACGAGTAATACCTGTAGAAGCATAGTCTAACGGCACCACGTAATTGGAGCTAGGCACAGCTGACTTCTGCTTCCCCTTGGAATTAATATTAATATTAGCATCACCGCTGTTTGAACGATCGTTGAGTGCAGACACTTGAACCAAACTTCTTCTGTTTAATTTAAAGGAATTTAATGTGATCGTAGCTGGAGACATCGTTGGTCGGACAACGAAGCTATATGTGGCCATTTGTATGGATGGTTTGACTGTGTGATATTGGTTTGACCAGAAGAGAAGAAGAAGAAGGAGGTTAGAAAGAAGGGTGTTGGGTGTTTGTTTGCAGATGATGAGGCGGGTAGGTGAGAGCTTTTTAATATGACACTGGTCTACCGTTATTATGAAATAATAATGAAAATGCAAGTTGACAAATGACAAGTTCTTCTTCACCTTTACCACAAATGGATACCATGTGTCAAGACTAGTAGCCTTGTGGGCCTCAGGCGCGATAAACCACGAAAAAAATCACGTTCGGAAAACTTTACGTGAAACAAAGGCAGAAGGTGAGATCTGTGTGTTGCGTTGTGTTGAACCATGATAAATTAAACGTTTTTTAAAGTAAAAGAACTTTAAAATAAGGAAAAGAAACAAAAAAAAAAGTATATTTTGTACTAACATCAGCAGGGGCTGACGTCAAAAGCTAAGCCGAGAAGAGGGAATTTGAACCGGTATCTAGCGGGTGTGGTGGGGAGGCACGAACCAGATGGGCTAGGGTCCATGTTGTTTAACATTCTAGTTTAAATGTCATATATGTAACATTTTTTTTATAAAAAAATAAAAGTTAGTGGGTGGTACATGACATTGCATGATTGGCAAAGTATATATAATTTTTGAATTTACGTGTGTGTGTTAAGTATAAATAATTTGCCTTTAAAAGTGTAACTTACGAGTTATGAGTGGTATAATATCTATAGTTTAAATTAAAACTATGACTCTTTAAAATATAATTTTCAACCAAACAACTATTTACTGTGAGTTTTTCACTTTTAAGCTTCTTAAAGTTTTCCACTTTTATGGTGAGTTTTACCCAACTTTATTTATTATTAGAGTATTCACATCACCTTTAAAATTCATTTATCTCTAAATTAAATTAAATTAAAAAAATCTAACAAAAAGCACATAAGTTACCCCACATCCGACATCCTGTTTTCTGTATTAAAATTCATTTATCTCTAAATTAAATTAAAAAAATCTAACAAAAAGTACATAAGTTACCCACATCCGACATCCTATTTTCTAAACAGAAATATGGTTCAGACATAGTTGTCAAAAGCGCACCTAAACGCACTATCAGGGCTGTTTTCAGACTGATTTCTAGACAAATTTTAGCTAAAGGTTACCTAAACCTCTAAAACATCCTAAATGAGCTATGGTAGCCCTAAACAAGCCTAAAACATCTCTAAAATCCCTAAAAATGTATTTTATACTATGCGCCTAATTATAAAAGCCCTCATTTTTTATGCGTCTTGCGCCTAGGCTCCGGGCTCGGCCTATGCGCCTAGGCGCTTTGATAACTATGGGTTCAGAGAAGTTAACCTAGGCCCAAACACAACTTTTTTACATTAGCTTCAAGTTTATTTAGGATTTAATTTGTTTTCAACGACTAGACTAGATGAATAATTGGGCCGCCTTTTAGGGTTAAAAAACTGGGCTGCTTGTGAGTGCAGTTTACACAATTGGGCCATTCTGCTAATTTAACACCGGGTCATGGGTCAAAGAAGCGGTTGTGGAATTCTTCAACACACATTTCCGATCACAGTCTACATTGCGATCCCCACTCTCCCATCGGTTTCTTTCAAGCCTTAATCTGTGTTTTCTCATTTTGGATCACGAGGTATCGATTGTTTTTGCAGTTTTCAAAATTTGTGTTTTTTTATTTAAATTATAAAACCGATTACAAATCGAAATAGGTGCTTGAATTAGGATTAATTGCTCCTAGACTTTGAGATTCATTTGAGCCCTGAGATTTATGCTGTTTTACACCATAGTTATGTCTCAAGTTACAATTTATATTCACAAAACATAACTACTTATCCAAACTGCTCATCTGAGTTAGGGAGGAACTAATCTCACCGGGCCACGTCATTTCAACCACAAACTAGCCTTAAGTAGCCTAAACAACGGAAACGCCAAGCCTAAAGTAGCCTGAAACCAAGGACCACACCACTTTACTATACCCACCAATCACACACACCCCAGGAGATGGACCCACCTATAGTGGCGGAGCATGAAAAAAAATTCCGAGGGGGACGAAAGTCACGAGACCTTAAAACGGGAGGGGCCGGACTTAATACGTATAAAATTTTCGGATGAAAACGTGTAAATTTACACTGCTGAGCAATAAAAACAGTGGGGGCCGGGGCACACCCTGACCCTTAATAAGCTTCGCCAATGCCCACCCACAAACCCACCTTCACCTTCGGCGAGATGGGGAATCAAAATAAGCGAGGGGTAGCCAAGATTTGTAATCGACCACCAAGGGACGGTGTAGCTAAATCGTTTTCGTTGCCTATGGCCCCAAGCCGCATGGCCCCGTCCTCCCTTAGAAATAGATTTTACTTGCTGATGACTTTGGTTTACATTTTGCATCTTAAGATGTTGTCTGCATTAAGTTCACCTACCGTTTTACATGCAGTGTCACAAATATTTGCAGGCCGAATTGTTTATAAGATAGAAGAATATATTATTAAACTTGGACATTTTCATGTGAACATAGTATTTATTAGTTTATATACCCTGTCTATCACTAAAGCGGGCTGATAGGTTGTTCAGCTATCAGGAATCACGAAACGTCTAGTAACAATTTAGGCGATAAAAAATACAATGGATTTACTACTTACTTAAGACTTGGCTATGTAAACCTCTGAATACCAAAGTCTTGCTACAACATCAAGAATGCTACTGAAGTGTGCAAATGCCAAGATCTTTTCGGTAAGCATCTAACGATTTTAAAGGATCTTGTAGTGTTTGTGAAGAGCTTTTAGAATGCTATTAGATCTCTGAATGATTAGTAACTCGTGTCTTGCTTTTAATGTACTGAAGTCGAACATCATTAGTCTATCAAACAAGTGGGATAAGTATATATACTCGTTAGGAAAATTAACCGATGTATCATCTTTCTTGGAAAGGGGATGTAACCGGCATCCACCAACATTCATGTTTCCTGAATGTGTGTTCCAAATGGATGTCTCCACCAACTTGTTTG
The DNA here is from genome assembly GCA_032199755.1 of Ambrosia artemisiifolia. Taxonomy (NCBI): domain Eukaryota; kingdom Viridiplantae; phylum Streptophyta; class Magnoliopsida; order Asterales; family Asteraceae; genus Ambrosia; species Ambrosia artemisiifolia. Next base: position 48,278,383 of record CM063516.1, on the reverse strand, counting down.
GACACATTTACCCTTCCCTTTTGGACTGAGGATGGATGTCCGAATGGAGTAATCCAACCGTCTTTGCTTTGTTTGCTGAAAAAAAGTTCAACTAGATATGTTTTTTTTATGTGGATACATAGAGTTTGTTATCAATTTTAAAATAACTGAAAAGGCGCGTGTGCCCCAATGAAACCCGACTCTCCTACCCTCTTGGTATATGCATTTTCACTCTCAAGCTTTCTTGCTGTGAAAACTTGTCAGATGTATCACTAGAATATTGTTGTGGTTTTAGTTGTTTGATGCTACATATTTAATGTATGAATTAATAGATACCTTGCTTGTTATTATGGTTTGGTATTTGATTTGTATACACACATACATGCATATATAAAATACAAAAGCACACCTGTTTTATGCATATGCACCCTTGCAACATGGTTTCACTTGTCATCATGTCTATCTTACTCTATTGGCTTATAGTCAAGTAGCCCATGATGTGTCTTTACCTGATTGTTGTATGTTACTTTCTAGTTATCTTATCCATATCTGCTTGTTTATGGGAAGCACATTCGCATCATCACATGTCTACTAGGAGTCTGACTCCTATCTTTTTTGTGTGGTTCTAGTTGATGTTTGGATCTTGAATCCATTTTAGGGAACTCCAAGATGATTTTCCCAACTTGGGTTTATTTAATGAAAACTAGAGGTGAGATCCCTCACATATATTTCTGATTATACAATTGGGGTCAAGTTATTCTACACAGTGTAACAAAAATGAGAAGGGTAAGAAAAATACAAAAAACACAATAGATCATGAAATATGACACAATGAGTCACAAAATATAACACAATACTGAAGAAAAAATGACACAATGATGAAAATAAGAAGAAGACACAATGATATAACGCATATTCTAAAAACTACAAGCTAAAACCCCAAAAAACGAAGACCTAAAAACTAACGTCATAGGGTTTGGTAAGACGGTTCCAATGTCGCTTGAATGAGTTCAATCGGAGTTCGTTTGATACTCTTCCTACGACTTCCTATTTTTCAGTGTATTTGATCCTAACCCTATACAATTGTATTAAAACTCAATGTCAGTGGTTATGATTTGGATTGATTTGGGTTGTGTTGTATATCAAACGTGATCAAAGAAAAAAATTAGCTAAAAGGGGAAGGTGTTAAATGGTTTAAACGGGTGTCCAATGTGTATTTTGTAATGAACACAAGCTCCTAAATCACTTTAAAAATCAATGATGTGTCTTTACCTGATTGTTGTATGTTACTTTCTAGTTATCTTATCTATATCTCTGCTTGTTTATGGGAAAGCACATTCACATGTCTCCTAGGAGTCTGACTCCTATCTTTTCTGTGTGGTTCTAGTTGAATCCATTTTAGGGAACTCCAAGATGATTTTCCCAACTTGGTTTTATTTAATGAAAGCTAGAGTTGAGATCCCTCACATATATTTCTGATTATACATTAATTGTATTAAAACTCTATTTTAAAAGGGTGTCCAATGTGTATTTTGTAATCAACAAAAGCTCCTAAATCACTTTAAAATCTATGTAGTATTCTAATAATAGTGTTTTTTGATCTAATCATAGTTAACGCATTAATTGTTTATAGAATATTAGAAGGTAAAAGAATATGAACAAAAACATGTGTGCGGGTCAACCCAATATACTGACGTCCGTTTTAAACAATACTGAGAAAGGACTGGTTGGAATCAACCCGTTTGCACATGTTGCCATCTTTAATCGAAATACTCAAATGTGATAATAGTAAAGATTTTTTTTCTTAAGGATTATTTAGTGCCAAATGTCCTCGGGTGCTTGCGTATGATCTTACAAAATAATTTATCGGTAGCCTTGCTAGCGCATCCGTGGCTTCCTCCACTCGGTTCCAGTCAAACAAGTCAAAGATCTGGTTAAATGTGTTTACCTTGATGGGCATTTCATATTTTCATCTAGCATTCTTATATCCTTGAGAATCAAAAAGTATATGTCTTGTATCTTTATCAATCATTAGCATGTGTGTGAAATTATTTGTTCAAGGTGTAAATATCTAATTTTGGCTCTTAGTCTTAAAGTATGTGTGTGAAATTATGTCTTACTAAAAAAATAAAAAGGTGTTAGTTAATGAAAATGTTATTTAAAGAAAAAGTTATATGAGGATAATAGATGTCGGTAATCTACAGAAGAAGTTAAAGAAAAGAGATTTGACTAGAGATAACCGGACAGACAGGGAGAGGCAATATCATGTTTTGTGGGTCGAGTGCGTGAATCTTGGAATGAACAAAAGTTTTGTTTTTGCAACTTTGCGAGAAACCATAATATAAATTTCTTTCTTTTTTTTTTTAGTTTTTTAGACTTTAATGATTGTGTTATCTTGAATAAATTAGAGGGATCATTATTGTGTTATTTCAACTTTAGAGCTCGTAGATGAAGTGTTGACCATTAGGGTGGTGGGAGTGGGTGCGGCAAAACACATAGACACATTGCGGCTAGTTGAGGATTGGCGTGGCTTGTTCGGCATGTGGTAGCAAGTGTATACCGAAGAAACCGAAGGTGATGTTGAGATTAGGTAGGAGCCTTTATGATATAAACCGATCATTTTTGTAGTTAGACATGTTTTAGATTTACTTTAAAATTTGGTTGTGGTGTGAAAAGTGTACAAAGCGTGTAGCATTTTCCAGTGATTTGGCAATTTATAGCAAGTAAAAGGCAGGTAGTGGGAAAAGTTTAGGGGTGTTCAAAATTCAATTTAGATTTGAAAATTTTGGCAACTCAGATCAACTGGATTATCAAGAATTTGAGTCCAATAAATCCAATCGAACTTATGATTTTAAATGATTCCACATCGAATTCAAATTATACATATATATTGTTTTAAATTTGGGCCAAACTATACAACCCATATTTCTACTATTTTTATCATAACCATATTTTACATATTTTTACTTATACATCACAAAAATCCAAAATGCAATAGTCCCTACTACTTTTCACATTCATGTATTTAAAATATTGTCGTTTATTAGTTTTGTAGATTAATATTTTTATGACAAAAATAATAAGTTTCTAGTAGTTTTAAAATTAAAAGTAAAAGATTTATTATGTATTGTAAATTTGAATTAAATCTAATTTTGTTCAGATTCGAGTTTCAAATACGAATCGAATAAACAGAATCTTAATCGAATACAAATTCAAGTAAAAATTCGAGGAAATTCGATTCAGTTAATTCTAAAATTCGTTCATCGATTAACAATTTGATAATAAGAGGATGTTAACAAATCTGTGTCTAACTACAAATCTATATATGAAATTGTTTACTTAACTCGGATTTTGACCAATTGTTTTTATAAATGAATATAACCTTAACCCCTAGAACGGTTTGGTTTATGTTGTATAGGATTTTCTCGGTTTTGGACAACAAACAAGAATTTAAAGAAAAGGCATAGTAAACACCTAACCATGATATGTCAGATTAGTCTGGTTTATGGTTCGAGCTACGATTTATTGGGTTTGTATGGGAGTTAAAGGTGTTCGTTTTTGGGATTCTTATTTGTTAAATAGGTTTATTTAGGACTTAAAATTTCTACCATATTGCCCCGAAACTGTCGTCTGGCCATGACCACCACCTCCAGATTTTGCATACCCTTAATGAACACTTAAAATTTTAACATTTGGTCTTTTATTATTTATTTTTTTGCATATTGCTTGTACAGTATAATTTAATATAAAAACATAGCCTCTGATTTTACTCAAAACTTTACTTCGTATGATTTGATCATAATATAAATATTTTTATTATTTTTGATATAATTTAATGATCAATCACATATTCACATATATAGTTGTTCTCTGTGAAGATTTTATTAATCAGGATACCTATATATAATTGTTATATGATTAATTTGGTGATCTGTATTGATATTTTCATGGTTGTATTATAAGAAAAACAGTAGTAGCACATGGTTTGAAGATATGAAAATACTCAACCTACACATAATACCGTTTTCTGTTGGTAACTTGTAAAATAATAAAGAGAGATTCTATCTTGATGGAATTTAATACTATAAAACTAAAGGGACAGTGCCTTTGGACCTATATATGGTTTTAGATAAAATAACCTAAATATTACTTATTATAACATATTTTTATAAAATCATTAATAAATACTATATAATATTCAAAAAAATTCATAAATAATGTTTTCATTATTGAATAACGTATTAATCAATAAACAGGATTGTTACACAACTAAAATTATTATTGAATCCATTTATATGGATAAAGTGAGAGATTTTTAAAGTGTAACTATATTTAAGTAGAGATTTAGGAAAACCATATATACGCGTGTTACAGCAATTCTTATATAATCCTATTAACGAGATCAGAAAATCAATAAAGACTAGGTTAGAACATGAGATCTCTACTACACAGACTCAAAAGTTTATCACTTCAATCTTCATGACCCCTATAAAAGTTTATGCTGATTTTTGGTTTTTCAAATATACGTATAGACTTTTTTTTGTGTTTAAATCATATATAACTTTAAAACAAATCATTAGAGAATAACAATTTTTTTGTAACTTTTTTATTAATAAAACTTGGATGAGTAAGCTTATGAGGCTGGTGCAATATGAATGAAACGAGGCTAATATCATGACATGACTAAATGTCAACACTCAAGTCGTAGTGGTGTATGACTTTACGATCTCTTTGTAAGATGACGGAGCAAATTATGGAGACATACAATCACCAAGTATCATTTATATCAACCTTAAATAATTTGAAAATTATGGAGGAATATATTTTATTTGAATGAATTCATATATCTGTCAAGTCTAGCTTTTATAACTCAACTTCATATTATGAATAATGAAAATGTGTTACAACTCGACTTTTAATATATGGTAGAGTTTATATTAGTTTCTTTTAATTTGATATTTTACAGCGAAAGTAAATAATATGTAAAATTATTTTAAGCCTTCTAAAAACTATCATCATCTATCCAATTGCAAATGATCAATAAACAAACAATAACAAACATGTTTAAGAGAAACTGTGGTGGATTAAGAAACTACGGTAGAACTTGGAATACAGGGCCAGATGTGAAATGGATTGTAATATTACAATGGAGCGGAAAAAAAAGACGTTTAGTTGGTCAAGGTAATGGAATCATCCATTACCTCATCCATTCTGTTTTTTATGAAAACTCCAAATTCATTCCATCCGGCATGCACTGCCCAACTTTTTTTTCGTTTCATTCCCCTTGTCACCTTCATCCGCTACAAGCCTACAACCACCACCCATTGCCACCACCACCCACAACTATCATCACCATCGACCACCATCAACCATCGCCACCACCGACCACTGCCGCCAGCGACCATCTTCGTCGCCACCACCATCCAAAGCCGCCACTTACCACCGCCAACACTGATGGGTTGGTAAAAGTATGAGAGTTAGCAGGGCTAAAATGATTATTTAATGTATAAATGATTATGGAATAGCACTAAATGATTTTCAGGTATTAACATAAAAAAGAGTGCAATTCTGAAGCTTTCGGAACATCTCGGAAGCATAAGGAGGGATTAACTGAGCAAGGAAGGCTGAAACGGACGCTCCAGGGCAAACTGGCGTCACCTATGCCAAATATGGCGTGGCCGACGCCACTGCTGTAGGAGGAGAGCAGAAAACGTTGTAGGATAGCAAGAATCCTTGTAGCCAAAAAGGGGTTGGCGTCGCCGACGCCACTCGCGTAGGCGACACCAAAAGTGCCATAGCCTACAACACTTTCAGTCAAACTTGGTTTTTAATGCATTTGAATGAGGATCAAGACGGGGGTTTCGTATTTTGGAGTTTAAAAACACTATGAAGACCAAGGATTGCGCATCTCCTTCTCCATAACTCAATCCAATCCCAATCATTCCCTTCAATTCAAGAACATCAAATCATCCTATTATTCAATATATTGAAGATTGAAGACCAAACGATCGAAGATTCAAGCTTCATAGCCATGAGTGGCTAATTCCTTTTGTATCACACTTGGGAGTAGACAATTGAGGTTCTAGGGTTTAACATTTGGGTATTTCTTTAAACTTTTGATTGTGTGATTGTGTGTTAGATTGTGATTAATCTTATGTTGAATACATTTTAGCTAATTGATCTTATGCGAATTTCTAGTGTCATGAACATGGTTTCTTCCTCTAACACAAACATAGGGTTGTATGTTCTAGTGCAATGAAGTATATTATTGTTCATCTTTGAATGTTGATGATTCTTGATACCTAAACTTATTGAACAATCAATCCGTTAACACCAATTACATTATAATTGTTTGACCCATTTGTGATAACCTTAGACTTCAATTGTTGAAACCCGGGTGTGGTCTTTTTAATTAGTTGTTTACAGTCTAATTTGTTTTCCTCAATTTCTATTACATTTCAATTTCAAGTTTTATTAATCAAAACTCCTTTCAACCGAATTTCTTAAATGAACAAAATGCAATCTTCATAATTAACTTAGCAACTTCATATGCAATAATTTCAAATCAACTAGACAACATTCACCGACCACAAACTCTTCGTGGTTCGACACACTTATTGCCACTACTACATAACTAGAGGTAATTAGGACACTATAAATACTATTTTTGACCGGACTGCGACATCCGATCAAACACCCATCTACTGCCAATTTCAATCCTTTGTTTTTTTACTACTTACCAAACAACACAATGTAATGCACTCCCAGTCGTGATGGGGCAAAAAGGTGGGGCGTAAGACATGTGTTGCAATGCAACTGCTTATTTGTGGTAGGAAGCGTGGAGAATTTCTTGGAAAGTGGGGAAGAGGCTAAGTAATAAACTAAAACACCGTCACAGCTAATTTTACCTTGTAAGGGTTTAAAAGATAGAGATGAGATGTCACAGTAAAATTGGTTAAAAGCTAGAGTTTAAGTGGTGCATGTTCCCCTAACTTTAAAATAAATAAAATAAAATGAGTTCTATATATAGTACTCCGTATTTCAATTTAAATAGTACACATACAAAAGTAAAAGGTTATGGATGATTAAACCATAAAGAAGGAATTCTTATGGGGAAGGGTGTTTAAGAGGCTGAGATTAGAAGGTCACGTGCAAAGAACATGGTGGGAAGAACATGTCATGTGCACACGAACGCTACACCCAATGCCTGCCTGTTTATTTTTCTCCTAATGCTAGCAAACTTCGCCTTTCCATTTTTCTTTCTTTTCAATGCCCCCAATAGTTTTTTTTTCAATAAATTAGGGTTCTTAGTATAGAAAGGATGCGACGTAACTTGTTGCTTGAAATGAAAGTAATGATCTTATTTTTAATTTAGTTATTTCATAATCATTCAACACTTAATCATTCAGAGTTTTTTTAACAATTGAGACCTCTTAATGATTCAGCATTTAATCAACCAAACAACCTCTTAGTTATTGTTTTTTGTGTTGTACGTTCTGAGTAGGGCTGAGCAAAAAAACTGGAAAAAAAAACGAACTGATACCGGAATAAACCGATTTAACCAAACTCAAAAAACCGGACCGCACAAAAAAACGTAAAAATCGAACCAAAATAACAAAACCGAAATTAGTGGTTCGGTTTTGGTTTTGCATTTCATAAAAACCGAAAAAACCAATCCGAATTGCCCAAAAATCATTTTTTTAGTGTTTCTTATACATTGATTTAGTATTATTACTTCTATTCTTCAATATTAATTCAAAATGTTGAATATATTAACATAAATGTAAACATCTAACAAAGATTTTTAAATCTTAGATTATACGTTTTATTTTTAAAATTTTATGTAATTATATTTCAAAAACCGAAAAGACGGAAAAACCGAAACGGTACTAAAACCGAAAAATCCAAAAGCGAGCGGTTTTCAAAAACCGAAAACCTAACACTTCGGTTACGGTTATGGTTTTACCAAACAAATGAACCGAACTGTGCACACCCGTAATTCCGAGTGCATGATTCAACGTTGTTTCATCTACTTCCCCTGCATATCCAATTCACCATACCTATATCTATACTCTTTTTTTATTATTTTTTTTTCTTTCTTTTATATTTTTTTGTATTTGTGTGTGAGAGAGATAATATAGGGGTGAATAACATCTTTTTAAATTTGAGAGGAGTGTGAGTTTTGTTAAATTAAAATGACCAAAGATAAAGATGGTGAATGGGATGTAGTGATTTTTGTTAGCTTAGTCGTTATGAGTGGATTAAATTAAAGAAGATATATGTTACTAGCTTTTATCCCGGGAGTGTCCCGGGGTTGAAATATCTAATATAACATAATAAAATATCTAATATTACAACATAATTAATGATTTGCCAATACATGATTAAGGAATAATAATAATATTATTATTTATTTTAAACAAATTTCTGCCATAAGTTATCATATTCAAATATATAAAAAAAAAATCTCTGCCTATGAAGTTATGTTTATCGTTTGTGATTTATTAGTAGAGTAAAATATATTTGAAAACAAAACCCCACAAAAATAGTTGTTTTTTTTTCTTCGTTTTTTATATACCACTATGGTACTCGTTGGAAAGATAATAAAACGCTCGTTAATTTGGTGTAATTTTTTTCTTTAAAATATCTCGTATATAAAAGATATTAACGTTTAAAAGTTATGGGAGGAAACATTAGAGAGAAAATTTAATTTTGTTTTTAAATTCTTATCTTTTCCTAAAATAATTATAATAAGGACACCGCCCCCTCAAAGCCACAAAAAACTTTGGCGAATGCTCTGTTTAGCAAAACTGCTCAGAGTCTGGGAGAAGTTTTTGAGTTGTCCTCTCGCCAGAAGGCGGTGATTGAATGCTTAAAGGGTCCTCATGCTCAGGATTTTTTGACCGTTATCCCGATTGAGGGTTTGGGTCAATGCATGTCTGCAGTGGAGTACAGGGCTATACTCAAGTACCGGTTGATGATCCCTATGTTTCCGGAAGATGAAACATGCCCCATCTGCCGTAAAGCTTGCATGGATAAACATGGGGAGCATGCAATTCATTGCAAAGAGCTCCCTGGGTTCAAATACCGGCACGACTGGGTGAGGGACGTGTTGTGGGATATCCTGAGAAGAGCCGGGATTTCTGCCAAAAAGGAGGCCCCTGTAAATTTTCTCACAGACCCTGCGGAAGGAAGATCCACCCTGCGACCAGCAGACCTGCTTGTCTTTGGTTGGGAGAGGGGGAAACATGCTTGCGTGGACCTCACGGGGGTATCTCCTTTGGTTGGGTTAAGGGAAACGGGGTTTGTAGCTGGGCAAGCATCTAGAAAGGCGGAATCAAAGAAAGTAGATAAGCATGCTAAAGCTTGTGCAGAGAACCAACATGTCTTCATCCCTTTGGCCTTTGATACCTTTGGCTCCCTAGCGCCAGAAGCTATTCGTTTCTTGACCAGGGTCCAACGGGTCGTCCACAGCAATAGTTCATCTCCAGGGGGACAAGGATTTGTCTTTGGTAGACTAGGGTTTGCAATTCAGAAAGGGTTGGCGGCGCAGCTTGTTGCCCGTCTACCTTCTATTGTGATGTAACTTTCGTATTTTGTTTTCCCTTATTTATATTTCAAAAATTAAGCATATATATAGATTTATTAAAAAAACTCAAAAATGAAAAAATCCTAGATGATGCCACATGGCACATTCAAGGAGGGGTTGAGGCCTCCATTGAATGCCACATCATCAAAGTTCAATTCTTTTATTATAACTTATAGATAGATTATAGATTATAGATTCGGTATTTTTAACTTAAAAAAGACAGGTATTATTTTTGTTTATTATTATTATTATTATTATTATTATTATTATTATATTTACATGTGAGATAGAAATATATAATGCGGAATTAGATGCAAATCAAGATTTCATGTGGAGAGTTGATTAACACAATCATTTTATATTTACTTAAAAACACATATCCAAGTTTTCAAGTCAATTGTTTTAACTCTCAAGTCAAATTTGTTTCATCTCATCCTTCGCCAAACAAACTCTCTAGTCCCCACTATATGACTATTTGAGTAGTATCTTCCTTCTTTTCTTGTTCATAAAATTCAAAAGTGGTTGAAGATATAATCTTATTTTATTTAACGTTTCAAGACATGGTAATCCCATGTCCCTACTATCTTTCATTTAGTATTGATCACAATTTTTATTGATGGGTTATTAGATAAAATTTTCAATTACCAATCTTCAAACATTTCAATCCACATCTAATTCACATGTGTACTCAACAAGAGTTTGAAGTATAAGGAGAAATTAGTAAAAGATTAGCAAAAGATTATAACAGTCATATCATAACTTGTGTTTAAAAATGATAAATATAAAATAATAATTCTTTATATATCTATTTTAATGTTTTTAGATAAAACATGATATTATATGTATATGTTTTGGAATATTTAAGAACTTTTTCATAGTGATATATTTTATCATCGAATATTTAAGAACTTTTATATATGATATTTTTGTGGGTTTTTGTTAATACAGGAAAAAAAATGTTTTCAGGTAATTCATTAATCATGTCTAGCCAAGTTACTAATTATGTTCAAACTGGGAATTCTATTTTTATCAAGAGCAAAATGGGTTAAAAACACTCATTTAAAAAAAAGTTACAACTTCAAGACCACCGCCTCAATCACGCCATGCAACAGTTGTTTCTAACTCTGCTCCTCATCCCAACATACATCTTCGTTTTAATATACATTTTTATTCTTATTATTAAAATTGTTGTTTTCTCATATTATAGTGCATTGTTTTATGTGTTACATCATAACACATATTTTATCCCTTCATATTAAATTTATCTATTCCATAAAGCTTTCGGGATATAATCTAGTATAACATATATGTTACGGGTTCAAATCCTGTCATCCTACCTATTATTGCTCGGTAAAGTGGAGATTTGTAGAAACAAAACTAAGTTGTGATTTCTAGAACCAAATTAATTTGTACTTTGTTATTAAACTAGGGTTTGAACCCGCGCTTCGCGGCGGAGAAAACGAAATTAAAAACTAATGAAACGAAATTAAAAAATAAAAAATAGGAATAACAAATATAAGTGAAAAAAAGTATACTAAAACCCATCCCTAACATGGTCTAAGCATCGACCATGGAGTAGAAAACGAATCACCTTATTATTTGCATTGACACAAACAAATCACATAAAAAAAGTAGATTTGGAGCCATTTAATTGAGTTTCGTCGTTTTGGTAAATCTTTACAATTCTATATTTAACTTCGCCTTTTATATTTTTTTTTATATACAGAAAGATGAAATATGTATCTTTGTATCTTAACCTATTTCGAAAAATTTAATTTGAATAATCTTAAAAAAAGGTATTTCATTAGAAATTAAACAAATATAATAAATAATTTTTTTAAAATTGCTGTAAAACAATGATGACTTTGTGTAAGCCCACAGGTTTGAGAAACAAAGCTGCACCACCTTCTCTCTCCAAAGAAAAGTACAAACCATCTCTCTGCCTTGATCTCTAACCTTGATTACCATCACAACCCACCGCATGCCACAACACAGCCACCGACAGGAACCCAAACCCATGGTCTCTCTCTCTCTCTAAACTTCATATATTTTCTTTCTTATTCACCTGCAACTCATCAGAGCCTATTCTTGCAACGAAGCCTTGCAACCTTCGAGCCCTTATGTCGCAACCACGTGACGATTATCAGTTGATGAATTTGTAGTGACGGCGGTTCCAGGTTGGGTCCGTTGGGATGATAGCGGAGTGGGGTTAGCGATTGAAGTTGCGGATGGTGGTGCAGCGACAGTTGCATGTAGGGAGATGGTGGACTGGTGGTAGTGGCAGTTGCAAGTTGGAGGTGTGTGCATCAGGGATGTGGCGGTGGGTGTGTGGTGAACCACCGACTTCAAAACAGAAATAATAATAATTATTAGTAACCTGTAAGATTACGCCAGGTGGACCAATTACTATTCACGTTTTGTTTTGTTAGTTTGTAGAATTACCTAGCATTTCTTTCTGGTGTACAAGGATTAAAGCATGTTAGCTTTTTTTAACGGCCAAACAAAGGTTCTTTATTAAAACTAGTAGGAATGTTCGCGCGTTGCCACGGGTACTTATGGTTTTTAGCACCATTGCGTGGCAAGTTTCACGTAATCTATTTTTAATACCAATTTGCTAAGACAACGAATATTGATGGTGATAAAGGCGTTTCTAGTAGGATGATCGTGTGATGAAATGAGATACACAAGCAGTCAATAAATCTAAACTGACAATGTGTGGGTTTTAACGAAACGTGCGAGATGTAACATGTCATTAGGATCAAGTCATATTAGTGTGTATAATTTATCATTGCACCTTCCTGCACAAACAATTTTAGAGTTTAAAATAATATACAATGTATACTTTGATAACATAATCTTCTACCGAGTCATTTATCTTTATTTTGTCACTGCAAAAGCCACTATATTACAAACTTACCGTATCTTTGAATCAAAAGAATGCAGGAGGTTGCATGCATTTATAGAGGACTTAGAGCACCTTCCATCCATTTAACATGTTCCTTTGTTAGACTCTAGCCAAATATATTTGACATTTTGACCCATTTTAACAGTTTGAGTAAAAACACATTACACAACATCCGCTATATTCTAATAAAGTCATTAATATGAGCCCATGTGACTTCCATGGAGAGTAAGGAACAACTTTACTTGACTACATGTTGGAAGCATTCGACAACCCATCTTGTTTAACCTCATGAAAGATTAAGAGTACTTGTTCCTGCCAAAAAGAATGCAAATTGGAATTTAAACCACATCTCAACACCAACTAATGCACCCATACAATTGTAACACCTAACACCAAAAATAAATTGAAATACAAAAACTTAAACACCATTTAGTCACTAACCTGCAGCAAGACTCAATGTCTCTAGTGTTTTACTTCGAGCCCTAACGAAAATCAAACAGCAAACCTAATTCATGTTATGCAATAAACAATCAAGGGTGGATAATAAAAGATTGAGTAAGAAAATGAATATCAAATACGGAAGCAATAAAACTTATAAAAGAGATACCAATAAAGGAACACATAATTTGCAAATGGGAAAGACTGATGTAACTGTGTGAATTTGCAAATGTTGCCTCCTGAATGACAAATGCCGAGTATATAGAGGGTGGAGACCGGAAACGTAGGGGCACATTCAATTCGCATATTCAATTTGCTCCAACCATTCAATTCACCAACAATTAAGTATATAATTTCCCCAATTATTATGATATTCATGTTAACTAACTCATCAACTCCCACATCATTAAGGATTTCATTTAACATCATTCGATATATGATTCAATGCTGGAACGGTTTCAAAAACTTTTGGTATCAAAGGTTGTACAACATTAGTCATTTAGGGTGTAAATCGGGGGCTTTTCCATTCAAGTATTTGGGCATAAAGGTTGGCGCGAATATGAATAGGATCTCTAATTGGGATTCAGTTAGTGAGACGTTTAGGGGGCGTTTATCTAAGTGGAAGGCTAGTGCTATTTCAATTGGAGGTCGGGTGACATTGATTAAATCCATTCTAGATAGCTTGCCTACTTATTACTTTTCTCTTTTTAAAGCGCCGGTGAAGATTGTTAATAAGTTGGAACAGTTTATGCGAAGATTCTTATGGAGTGGTTTGGATGGAGTGAAGAAGTTAAACTGGGTGGCGTGGGAAAAGGTAACGAGAAAAAAAAGAGGGTGGTTTGGGGATTGCAAAACTAGAAGAGAACAATAAGGCAATGTTATTTAAGTGGTTTTGGAGGTTTTTTACGAAGCAGCATGCGTTATGGCGCAAGGTGATAGATGCAGTTCATGGTTCTGATAGGAAGTGGGGTGTTCTTTCGCTTAATAATAAAGTGTCGGGAGTTTGGAAGAATTTAGTGTCGATGTTTAATAAATTAAAGATTAATGGGCTGGGGATTAATAGTATGATCAGGTGTACCATTGGAAACGGGAATGATATTAGATTCTGGATAGACCCCTGGATTTGCCAAGAGTCTTTAAAAGCAGAAGAGGTGCAAGGTGGTTGATAGGATTTCGACTACGAATGACACTATCACGATGCATTGGCAGTGGAAGAGAAGGCCCGCGACAGCAGACGAGCTTGCTGAGATAGTGCAGATCGATCAACTGTTGCACAACTGCAGATTATCAGATAACAAGGATAATTGGAACTGGAATGATGATAAATGTGTTGTGTTTTCAATTGCAGGAGCGAAGAAATGGTTAAAAGGGGCGAGTAGTGCTGCAGAAATTATCGAGTTCAAATAGTGCAAATGGTTACCGTCAAGGTGCAATATTTTTATGTGGCGGACGGTGCTCGATCGTCTTCCGACCAAGGTAGCGTTGTTAAAAAGAAACGTGCAGGTGCAAGATGAGTTGTGTGCGTTTTGTGGTGACATTGACGAGTCAACAGATCATGTTCTCATCGGTTGCAGTGTGACGACAGGTGTGTGGAGTGGTATTTCGACATGGTGCAGAATTCCGCAAATCTATGCCTTTTCTGTAAAGGACTTGGCTGATTTATATGATCA